>WOFM01000621.1:216367-646797 GCA_011428145.1 Ericerus pela
CCTTCACCTTTCAGTTTTTTCGTAGTGAAAATAAAAATACGTATCACTTTAAAAAAAATTGAAAAAAATTACTGTGAAAAAATTTTTTTTGGCATTCCTGGGGTGAAAAGAATGGATTCTACATATTATACCCCACAACAGAAAACCCACATTTTCCCAACGAATACCCTACTCAACAGCACAAATGATGATTTTGTACCTATATAATGATTATTGAATGAGGAATAGAGAAAGCTGACGCGAGATACTTGTAGATTTTTTCCTTTCACCTTTGGCATAGGACTCCGATTGCTCTTGGGGGGAATGAATATATATTGTGATGACTTCTTGAAAAAGAAATGACGAAACTAATCTTTGTAAAATATTCTTAGCCCAAAGTTGTGTTTTTCGGTTCAGTTCATTTGGTGATACCCCATAAGCAATAAAAAATTTAGTTGGGAGATTGTTATCATTTCGACTAGGTACCCTCCATCTGCCCTTCCATTTCATTAAATCATTTACGAACGCTGGATAGAATGGCTGCCATGTACCGACATACAAATCACGAAGAGAAAAAAAATGTGGAGAAAGGACAAGTAAAAGAAAAGTGAGAAAGAGATTTAGTCCGGTTAGTTATAATTCTTTTATATTTTTTGTATTCAAAAACAAAAGAATAATAAAATAAGAATATGAATACAAATCGTTTAAAATGGATAGAAATTCAGGAATTGTTCATTACCACCTAACACATACACTTTGTTTTGTTTTCTCTTATTTTCAAAAATTTCAGTTGAAGGAAATTCACTTCATGCAAATTTACATGTTGATAAACAACAGAATATATAGGGCCTACACACTTCATTAACTGTTGCATATTTTATTTTCATCCAACATATTATATTTTATATTCAGTAAAATTTAATTCTTTTCGGTATTACTAGGTACGATTATGCAAATTAATTGCCTGAAAGTTCCTGGTAGCATTTGATGTTTTCATATTGACAATTAATCACATAAAATGACTTGGGAAAAAAATCTGTGAGATTACTAGTGGTTTTTTTTTTCTTCTTAATAAATGAATAAATAGGTTTTTATATGTATCATCTTTTATTTGAACCAGTTTGAAAGGTAACAAAATCAGGCACAACGATCATTTCATAATTTTAGAAAGGTACTTGCGATTTAAATTATTTACCTGCAAGCTTCCACTGCAAATGAAACAAATCAGCTAAATTCCATTTCCATTCGAAATGAAGTAGAAAATATAAAAGCCATGTAGCCATGGTAAATATACCAACCATAATGATTGAGTACCTAGGTACCTAACTAGTATTTCGATAATTTTACTCCAGACTTTTTCTTTTTGTTCGATAAAAAAACAAAGAAAGCCCCAGTATCAGTAGGCTAAAAACTTACATTTAATATGATAACATATTCATCTTCGATATCAGTTTTTCTTGTATTGGGATTTATAATAAGGGAATGATAAAGATGATGATGATGATGATATTAATACACAGTTGCAAACAATGCACAGGTGACAGGAATTCGTCGAGAAATCGATGAGTAATTCATCCATGAATTCGCTTCGATTCGTGTTAATTTAACGGCATTGATTTGTCCATGAATTATTACCGATTATTCTGAATTCATTGAAGATTTAACGACGTTAAATGCACAGAAATTCGTCGATGATTCCATGTTGGTAGTTAAAATGTTAAATTAACATAGATTTGTCAACGAATTGAAGGGAATTTGTAGATGAATTCCCTTTGATTCGTCGATGATTTAACGACATTAAATGCCCAACTAAACGAATATATCACAAAAAAAATTCAACAACTTTGAATTAAGGCACCGAATTTACAAAAGCACAACTTATTTATTATTTACAATAATTGTAAAAGGATAAAATAGAACGAAATAAAAATATTATCACGTTAAAAAATAAGAAATTTATTAATTTTTTCAGTACCTATCAGTTCGTAATAGGTATAAACTTCATTGAATGATCAAACTAAATTGCATTTACTAGAGTTCTGATTTCAAACAAATATATGAATTTATAAAATATGAAAATGTTCATTGAAAATGTTGTCGTGAACAGACTTTTGTCGAGATAATAAATAAATAAATCCCTTGAATAATTAGGTACATAATTTAATTATTTAGTTAGGCTGGTTGCAACAAAAAAATCTGATTAAGGAAAGATTAAAGCTCCTATCACTAGAATTTACTATTTCTGTTAAGGAAATTATTAGGTACTGCATTCTTCCAAATACAGGAAGAAAACAGAAGAGGAAGAGAACTCCTAACTCACACAGAAGCAAAAAAAAAATTTTTATTGATTCTGGTGGCTTTAAGATGTTCTGCGTAACGTGTTGAAACAACCTAAGATATAACTTGATTTTTTTCAAAATATAGAGAAATAACAAAACCTCGTATCCCTCATTTGTCAAAATTTTTTAAATATGAAAGACAAAACTTTGTAATAAACAAGTTTTAAATTGGTAAAGAACTCCTAAGCCCCCAGATTTAATTTGTTCACAATAAAAAAAACCATAAAAACTTGTAACCCACTATTAAAAAACTCCTAAACTAAATTAAAATCTGGTAAGCCACACTTTATTTAGAAAATAAATAAGTAAAAACCTTATAAGCCACTCTACACTTTGGGGAAGGATGCTCAAGCAATTTGACACAAGTAGAAAATGTATAATAGCATCACTAATTAATATTACCAATTTGAAAAAATTCTATCTTAGTTGTATGACTTAAAAAGCATTTTTTTTGTCTCCTGTAAAATTTACTTTTTATGGGTTAGGAGGTCTTGTAATAACGCAGTCGATATACTATTCATATTACTTTTTTTTTGGCTCTACATTGTTCTTGGGAAAATTATTAAATATATCTTGTTTTTCAAAACTCCTCTGTTTCTTTTTAGCAGGTTTTCAATAAAACAATCTGATAATACTCCTGCTCTGATGGTGAAAATTTAAGCTAGGACAGGACAGATTTTTTAGATTTCATCGCAAGTAGCTAATCACCAATTATATTTATTTTTATTAAGCAAAAAGAAATGCATCAAAATTTTGGAGAAGTATTTTGGAAATAAATTTCTTCTTGTACAGCGCAATGGTTTGGGAAATTGATTCCTCATACATATAAATACTAGAGTATCAATACATATGGGTAATATGGGAATTAATTTATAAATAATTTTGAATAAATTTTTGAGCTTCGACTATTTTCAATCATTTTTAAAGCTTTTGTTTCTCTGATGAGGGGGTTCCAGACCCTTAGGACTCCCTCATTTACACAGTACGCCAGTGGAATTGACTGACTTGATTAGAACAAATTTGTGTATTTATTACACAAGCTACTGACTTAAACTGAGAACTTTACTTATTGCCATTGACTATACAGTACTGGACCAGTAAATCTTTTCAAGATCAATGTACTTTTTAATGTCAAGACATGCCTGCGTAAAAGTAGGCAACTCTAGAGTAGGTACCTTTTGCGTACTTTCGACGTTTTGCTTGAGTTTACCAATTTAGAATACATTTGATAGTGCATAAATGAAGTATGAACGACGAGTGTAAAGTATGTGTCAAGTGGTACACAATGGTTGCCTATATAGTGCCGGAATGTCTAGTCAAAGCCTATTACTGATCTTACAATAATTTAGGAAAACTTCAGTATTCGGGTATCACAGTAATCACTTCTTTTTGTATCAATTTTTCGAAGGAAAAAGAAAACTTAGGATAAAAAAGAAAAAAGTAAGTCAGAGGAGTGTTAACACACCTGCTTGAACGCCTCCTCACCAAATTTCATCTTTGTTACCTGTAACAAAAAATTTTGAAATAACTTTTTGTAGTACTTATGTAAGAAGTTATACATATCGTAAATATGTAAGATAATTTTGAGTACTGCCCAAACTAGTCTTTCAGTAATAGTAAAATGAATTTATCAGCCCCGAATCTAGGTTTTTTGCGTTTGTAGGCAAATAAATTTTCGGTCGCCCCCCGGGGCGCGTTCAGAAAAGTTACTGGTGAGGGAAAAGTGTTACCCGATGCGTTCAGAAAGATAATTTTGTACTCGGGAGAGTAATTTTTTTCCCCAACTCTGGAGACAGGTAAAATCATTCCCTGAGGTAATACTATATAATTCGTTGTACTAAAATGAAATTTCCTCAAACTCGTTCTAAACTGTGTTTACCGAATAGAGTAAATGTGAGGTCACATGGTGTGGAACTTTTACATTCCTTGGTAACGTTTCTGAACACGCCCCAGGGTTGTAAACAGCTGGGAAAGTTTGGGGTCAAACCCGAGGCCCCAAAAAATACTATGTATGAATATTATAGAATACAAGAAACACCTAGTAAATATATTTCGTCCTTTAAAATCACCCTATTCGATTTTGGTTCAGGGCTCTTATACACAGAATTTACCTTCTGAAATTGTTTGAAAACAATTTCACGAGCAACCCAAGCGAAAAAATGTTTTCAGGTGTTTTATGATCTAGAATATTCATTTACTCGTACAGCGGTTTTTTTCATTTTTTATGAGTCCTAGCGAGTTTTTTCTCTTCCAAGTGGAAAAATTTTCCACCCCTCAAAAGCTATACCTGTAGGCATTCGCTTGCTTTGCTTCAGCAGTTCAGCCTAAATGCGACCTTGCTAATTATTTATAACTTAACAGGCCTACAATGTAAGCATTTTCCCCATAAAAAGAGAATTTCTTGTGATAAAATTTTGTGTCACCATTAGTGCTTTAGCATTTTTCTGGTTTCTTCTTTCTTGCATTCAGCCCATAAACCGTAGTCCAAAGAATTGTTAGTTCATGGCAAAAAAAAAATCTCACATTCACCAAATAGGTTGACTGGTTCTAAAAAACCCCACTTATGAGGAACTCTTTCCTTCCGAAGTAGATATGTGTCCTTAAAATATTTACTCACGCATTGTGGGTCAGGTGATTTTTTATTATTAGTCGCTGAAATTGAAATGTGACTTGAAATTATTTTTTCCAAAACAATTTCGCTTGAAAGACGCCATTTTTCTGTCTATTACTTCGACTTAAATCTTTCCTAAAAAATTAACTTGATTTGAGTTTGTTTTTCGGGATCGTTCTTCTTTAGTTTTCGCTTTGAAATCTTCCATATTTTTCAAACGACGCAACGCAGCCAATAACAATGATAAATCCGCTTGATATATGACGAATCTATACTCATCGACCCTCGCCTTGTAAACCATTAAAATATCGGCTCATTGCTACATTACAAATCCCCTCCACAAATGTCTTAAGAAAAAACCAGCGCAGCAAGCCTTACTAGAAAATGTAGGGTAATTAAAAAAATAAATAAATAATATAAATAAAATATAAAAAAAATTAAAATTTTGAAAATAATCAATTGGGAGAGTGCTGGTTAAAAATTACATTTAAAATTAAATTTAAAGCAGTAACGGATACTTTTATGTTGAGGTGTTACAAATGTAAGCAAAGGGAAATTTTTGCAACATAGTGATATAGATACAGAATTTCAAAATTTAATAGAGTATTGAGTGAGATATAATTTCCAAAGGCGTAGATCTTTGACTATGTACCTTTATAGTACTGGACCAGTAACTCCATAAGCCCAATGTACTTTTTAATGTTATGAATTTCCAGCATAAAAGTAGGCAACCCGAATGTACTTTGGCATACTTTCGAAGTTTTACTTGATTTCATTAATGTAGAATACATTTGATTAAGGTCATCCCTTAAATTCACAAGGATTTTTAATTTATGCATTAAATTTCATGAAAATTTGGATACTATTTTTTTTTGTCCTAAAGGAGAGTAAATACGCTAAAACAGAGTACATTGGTGCATCCCATTATATATCACAGTCTGTAATGACAATTCCACATCATTTCCTAATTTAATATCCTTTCCAAATTACTTTTGTATCTTATAAAAATTATTACAACAAAACCATTTTGTATATAATTTCCATTCCTATATCCTGTTCTGATCACATCATTGAAACTTGTCAAGACTTGTCTCATAACATCACCTATTCTCACTAAAATGTTTTCAAAATACACACCATGATGTTACTCATTCCATGAATATTATACTCAATTCTGCACAATTTTCAATTTCTCTTAAAATTATAACTACCTACACCAATTTACGTCATAAATGTTTCTTTATTGGCTTACTCTAAATTACGTAAATTCTATTATCCAATTACATTGTAGATCTCCCACAACACCAATATAAATTTCATTTGTATTCATACCCTTAGTTCTAAGCCTAAATTATTATCAACACTTTTCTTGTACAATTCAATACATCTTAATAATTTCATGTACATATAAAATACACATCATACAAAAAATAATATATGTATAGTATATCATCTTAAAACAATTATACCATTACAAAATATTGGTGCCTGAACCAACAAACCAGTGAACCTACTGTAAAATAAATTTAATAATCGCGCAGTATAAAATTAAATAATTTTTAATAAATAAAACATATAAATTTGACATCAAAATAAATTTAAAAGCGCAAATAAAAATAAAATCAAGTGTGAAATAAATTTAAAAAAAGGAAAAATTGATCGTGAAGAAAAATGAAACTGTTTTAACTGGAGACAAATCTATCGAAGATCACACAGTTTAATCTATCGTCATAAACATCAAGATTTCCCAGTAAAAGTTTAGATCTTTAACAACAATTATATTACAAATGCTACGATCCCAAGATCCAAATATGTCAAACTGCTGTAACAATCACAAAAAACTGTAAGTGCTCCAAATTCTACTACTTCCATGCAAGACAAAAACTGGGGAAATGAAACACTAGTGCCTTCAAACAAAATCATTAGATCACAGAACTACCAAATGGTAGTTTATTTAATCTTTTGAAAACTATTAACTCTTAACCTTTTCCTAGACATAAAAGTAGACTAGAAATTCAACTAGCAATCAGTTTATATATCCACACCTACAAAGATCCTATAAT
Organism: Ericerus pela; assembly: GCA_011428145.1. Lineage (NCBI taxonomy): Eukaryota > Metazoa > Arthropoda > Insecta > Hemiptera > Coccidae > Ericerus > Ericerus pela. The sequence continues at coordinate 223,360 of WOFM01000621.1, forward strand.
TATTAATAAACTCCTTCAAAAACATTACGTAAAGGATTTAATTTTTCTTTCCCAAAATCTTGGAAGACTTGCCAAAATTAAAGCCATACAAGCTGTGGGGACTCTCCCGTATGAGGTATAGGGGCTCAGACCCATCGACAACAGTTGCCGCCCAAAGGGCAGGCAAACAATCGTCCTTGTGACGTTAAATACACAAAATACGTTCGATCGTAATTACCGGTACGTACTTGCAGGTAATGTACGAGTACGGAATTGTGACACAATAGGATGATGTCACGATTTGTACACAAACTGGCCAGCCATCTCTTATCTCGATAGGTGATGATGCGACCTGGCTGCACTCACCGACGTACGTATTATCTTACGTATGTGTGTTTGTGTGCGTGCAAATAAGCCGTATATAAACCACCCGAACTGGCTCTAAAATCGCCAGTGTTCGCCTTGGTTTTGGCTTACCCGTACTTATGTACGAAGTGGTTGAACACGCTTAAATTCTGTTGAATTTCCTTCTGGTGAAATATTTCTCACGACAAGGTATTCCACAGTGATGACCCTGACGTGATTTTGGCTACGTTGTGAGGTGTTCTTAGGCCCATTGTGCTTTTACAATAATTTGGCACGGTGCGCTGGCGAGATACTCACTTGCTTGACAAATAAAATTTTTTTTTTGCAAACTAAGACACCTTTTTAGGTTGTTGAAGTAGAGTCTGCTGAAGTGGGAACTTACACCCCTCTCTTTAAAATATATAAACAAAGAGAAACAAGACAGTAGACCTGGAGGAAGAAGGTTGGACTCATCCCCCAAGCCCCCAGACTTTGACTCGACACTCTAAGAATTTACCAAATACTGAAGAAGGCCCTCAACACCCAGAATTAGCACGACTGGGAGCTGCAATAAATAAAGATCAACTAGCAGTAAAAACGTTGAGAAGTGGTTGAACTTTAAGCCAAAGTTCAGACCCAAAAACACCTGTCCTACAAACACAGGAGGCAGTGTTTTCAACCAGCAAGGAAGGAAGTAGTTCTGTGGAATACGCTTGTCATCAGAAAGACATAGCAATGGTCCCACCACCAAATGGAAATGAAAATCCACAACCATCGCAGGGAGGTAGTGCTCAGCTACAGCTGACGTCTGAAGTCTTGGCACAAATTATGCAACTTTTGCAGCTACAGCCAGGACAGAACCCCAACTTCTACAGACGAAGGATAGAGATCCCGAAATTTCTGCCCAATGAGGTAGAGTTATGGTTGACCCTATTAGAAAGCAGGTTCAAGACGGAGAATATAACCCTGAACCAGTGGTATCTACACATCTGTGGAGGCATGCCCCCACAGATAATCCGCCACACTCCAGACATCATGGAATGCCCTTTGACAGAAGAGGATAAATATGCCTGGTTTGCCAAGAAGATAAGAAATGTGTTTGGTAAAACTAAAAACCAAATCATTGACGATGTGATGGGTGGTATGAAGATGGGGGACGACAAACACTCAATCTTCATGGTAAAATGAGGCAGAAGGCGGATAATATTATAGCCCCCTCTGTCATAGGCAATCAATTTTGCAAACAACTTCCCCAAAGTGTTGTGCAATGCCTAGCTGCCGTAGGTTTGACCATGATAAACACATCCACAGACTTGGACTTCCTTGTGAAATCCGCAGATAATGCCCTCGAATACACCTGGTCAAAGCCCGTGGTCAGTGCAGTATCTGCAGAGACTGGAGAGATCGCTCAACTTCGAGCTCAAATAGCTCAGTTGATTGATGAAGTAAAAAGGAACAAAGGCCAAAGCTCCACGAAATCCAATAGTAGCTGGTGACAAAGATCTAAAAGTAGAAGCAACAACAACAACAGTGGCAATAGCAAAGGACGACAGTCCCGGTCCAGAGACCGCAGATCTAGTTCCAGTAACAGGGGTCAGAGTTCAACTCCCCCAAGAACATCATCTCCCAAAAACCAGTCTCAAAATTGGGATGATAAAAGTTGCTTTTTCCATAACAGGTTTGGTGCAGAGGCCACAAAATGTAACAACAGATGCAGATGGTGGGGCAAATCCTATACCAAGGAGGCATCAAACTAGAAAGAGGGTCCATCTATGTGGCCGAAGAACCCTCGGAAAAATACTCATGCCGCCTGTTCATTAAGGATAGGACGAACAGGAGAAGGTACTTAATTGACTCGGAAGCAGACCTGAGCATATTGCCAGTCAACAAAACCCAAAAAGAACTCCCTCCGAAATACTATCTCCGTACTGTAAATGGTCAAAACCTTCCAGCTTACAGACTTGAAACCAACAAAGTTGACATCGGACTCAAGAAAATCATGATGTGGTCCCTCACGGTTGCAGATGTTCCAAACCCGATCCTGGGTGCAGATTTCCTTGCACATTTTGGCCTGATCATTGACCTCAAAAACGTCAAATTGATCGATAGTGAATCTAAACATTGTGTGGATGGCAAAACACTAGCTTACAGACTGGGCACAAATATATCCAGCTGTACCAAAGTCGACGGACAACTCTTACGGATCCTGTCTGACTATCCTGGAGTCACTCAACCATCAATTCGCAGGCATCCTACCTATAAACATGACACTGTTCATTACATAGAGACTAAAGGACCGCCTTGCCATGCTAGAGCACGAAGGTTACTGCCTGATAAACTCAAAGCGGCATGAGAGTACTTCCATTGCATCGTCGAGGAGAGCATATGTCGTCCCTCAAAAAGCTCATGGAGCTTCCCTATCCACATGACCAAAAAAGCAAGTGGAGAGTGGCAAATTGTTGGAGACTACAGGGCTTTAAATGCCAAAACAGTTCCTGATTGCTACCCAGTCCCCAATATAATGGACTTCAATGCGAATATGAAGGGTAAAACGATGTTCATCAAAATAGACATCAACTGGGCATTCCACCAAATTCCTATGGCTGACCAGGACGTACCAAAGACAGTGGTTATAACCCCCTTTGGACTATTCAAATACCTTCGAATGCCTTTTGGACTTTGCAACTCAGCACAAACTTTCCAGAGATTTATCAATGTACTGTTTATGGGATTGCTGTTTGCATATGCATACTTGGATGATATTTGCATTTGCTCTGAAGGCGGAGAGCATCAGCACGAGGAGAATGTAAGAGCTGTCGTACAGCATATACACTCTGTCGGGCTTACTATCAACGTAGGTAAAAGCTTATATGCACAGACCGAAATTGACTTCCTCGGCTACAAAGTCTCGACCGAAGGCATTTCCCCATTGAAGACCAAAGTAGAGCCAATACTGAATTTCCCAAAGCCCTCAAATGTCGCTGAACTTAGGTGTTTCTTGGGGATGGTGAACTTCTATAGACGTTGCATGAAGAATGCAGCAGCCGAACAAAGTAAGCTGTTTGCATTAATTAAGACAAGTAAAAAGAAAGACAAAACTCCAATCAAATGGGATAAAGAAGCCAAACAGGCCTTTCAGAAAATCAAAGATACACTGGCAAATGCAACTCTATTGGCTCATCCAGATGAAAGTTGGCCATTATGCGTAAGTACCGATGCATCTGATTTTGCTATTGGTGCAACCATGTACCAACTGGATAAAGACAACAAAAAGTTACCGCTAGCTTTCTTCTCGAGGAAGCTCTCAAAAACAGAAAAGAATTATAGCACATACGATAGGGAATTGCTCGAAATTTTTGTTGCGTTGAAGCATTTCAGGCACCAATTACAGGGTAGATGTTTTTCTGTGTATACTGACCATAAACCCCTAACATATGCCTTCACACAAAAAGCAGAACTGGCATCGCCGAGAAGAGCACGACAATTAGACTATATTGGTCAATTGACTACCGACATTCAGTATATAAGTGGAGAACTTAACACTCCAGCTGATGCCTTGAGTAGAATCGAAGCTATCTCGGCTCCTGTTCAATTGCCTTATGCTGAAATAGCTAAAGCACAGCTTAAGGACGCAGAATTGCAAGAGTTGTTATCGAACTATGATACTACTCTCAAATTGAGACAGCGAAAAATTCCCGGTACTGATGTTTTATTAACATGTGACATCAGTACAGGTAAGAATAGGCCATTTCTACCAGTAAAATATCGCAGGTTGGCTTTCAACAGTGTACATAATCTGTTACATGCTGGGCCAAAATGTAGTGCTAATATGATTTCGGCAAGGTTTGTATAGCCACAAATGAAGTCTGACTGCAACAAATGGGCTCGTAGTTGCCTGAACTGTCAAGAATCCAAAGTAGGAAGACACACTCGCTCGCCCCTCAAATCCTTCAAACAAAAGAGCGGTTTAAAACAGAACATATGGACTTGGTAGGCCCATTGCCACCATCTCAAGGACACAGATACCTGTTGACGATAATAGACAGGGCAACACGATGGCCAAAAGAAATCCCTCTACATGAGATGTCAGCTCCTACAGTAGCTGCAAGGTTATACGATACCTGGATTACGAGGTATGGCGTACCAGAAGTCATAATTACTGACCAAGGTTGCCAATTTGAGAGCTTGCTCTTTAAAGTGCTGTCTAATAAGCTTGGTGTTCAACACAGTCATGCCACAGCTTACCATCCTCAAGCCAATGGCAAAATAGAGAGATGGCATTGAGCCCTCAAAGCCTCTATCATGTCCCATGATACCAAGAGATGGGTAGAAGTACTTCCTACCATCCTCTTAGGCCTTCGATCTGCCCTACAAACCAATACAGGTCATTCTGCAGCGCAATTAGCGTTTGGCGAAGAGCTACGCCTTCCAGGGGATTTCTTCACAAAATTGAAGGAAGTTAGCCCGGAAATTATGGTACAAAATATAAGAAATGATGCGAACAATTTTCTTGAACAGGCAGCTTGCCATGGCCAGCCCAACATTTACATCTCAAAACACTTGGCCAATACCTCACATGTATTTGTTAGAGACAAAAAAATGTGATCTGTGCTAGAGAACCCATACGCTGGTCCTTACAAAGTAGTATCACGAGATGAGAAAAACTTTGTGATACTCATTGCAGGCGAACCTCGAACAATTTCAGCCTGCATACATGGTAAGCGACGACAAAAGAATAAAAAGGATACCAAGGGAGAACATAGAAAATATCCAGACAGATTCCCAAACAAATACAGAAGAATCTGTCGAAAAATGTGAAACAACAAATTCACAAATCGAGAAAACACCACAAATAAAAAGTCTGTGAAGTTTTCGGACGATGTTATTACCAAAACATTCGATCCTGAAGCCCCCATATGCCCACAAAAAAGAGGCAGGCCCTTAGGCCGTAAGAAACGCAAAAATTCCCACCCTTCTTGCATGTCTGAGAGGTTAATGCGAAGAAAATAAAGTTTACTCCCGAAAAAGTAATATCCGCTACGTAAGTTGAAACCCGCTAAAAAATATGCGACGAAAATCGGAACTCCGTGAGACAAAAGAAACTCCGGAGATAAGCAAACGAGGAATGCCAACAAAAAGAAAACAACAGGAATAAACAAATCCACGTGCGATACGGAAATAAACATCGCAACGTGCGTTTACTGTTAAATACAAAGATAATCTCAACGTTGTGACGACATAAACGGAGATTCCTTTGTAATAAAATTTGAAAATAATATTCTATGAGTTTATTTCAGGCATAACTCTGCTTAAACCAATCAGAACTTAACCGGAAAACTTGCATACGGCCGAGAATTTTAAGCGCTATCCCCTCTACATGCTGATAAGAAGATGTGAAAATAATGAAACGAAACTGTAATGGTAAATCAAAAATAGCAATAAATTCACCCATTTCAGAACTGTCTTAGCTCTCAGACGTGTTTTCTGAACGATATTTTTGGCTCCCCATTTTCCTTACATCCATTCCAATGTCGCTACCAACCCGAATCTTCCACAACACGAGCAAGAACCTAGAAGTTCCGAAAGTTGCCAAGAATACTGGGCAAATTCTGGAACAGAAGTCGGAACTTGATCGGATTGAGGAGGAACTCCTGATGGACACGGCACCAGCTGTGGAGAGTGTTCTTGCGGAGATGACAACTCCGCTTCCACCGGTCATCTCTCCTCCCCAGACTCCACCAGAACCAACTCCGATGACAGAACCCCGATGCCAGAGCCGAAGCCAACGGAGACCAGAGAACTGATGAGATTCCTATTCACAGCGGAGATGGCAGTTAACAAAAAGGCGAAGATGGCTGCCTTGGCAGCGGGGAATTCAAACTCCCCGATGCTAAGGCAGCCACACTTCAAATGTCCGCTGCCCCCTCACTCCCGCCATCATCCCTATGCCTTCACCAAAAACTAACCACCAAGGCGTAAGGGAGAGGACAGCCGGGCAAACTACTTGGCCCCAGCACAGGCTTGTAAGGAATCTTACAAGTGTGTCGGGGCCGCAATAGGTAGTGCCCTGGCAAAGTGGGAGGCCGATCAAAAACGGCATTAATCCCGCATGTCCCCCCAGGCCTTGCGCATTTCGATCATTTTTGCGGCGCAAAAACTGGTGGGAGTAGTTGTGGGGACTCTCCCGTATGAGGTATAGTGGCTCCAACTTCTTGACAACAGTTGCCGCCCCAAAGGGCAGGCAAACAATCGTCCTTGTGACGTTAAATACACAAAATACGTTCGATCGTAATTACCGGTACATACTTGCAGGTAATGTACGAGTACCGAATTGTGACACAATAGGATGATGTCACAATTCGTACACGAACTGGCCAGCCATCTCTTATCTCGATAGGTGATGATGCGACCTGGCCGCACTCACCGACGTACGTATTATCTTACGTATGTGTTTGTGTGCGTGCAAATAAGCCGTATATAAACCACCCGAACTGGCTCTAAAATCGCCAGTGTTTGCCTTGGTTTTGGCTTACCCGTACTTATGTACGAAGTGGTTGAACACGCTTAAATTCTGTTGAATTTCCTTCTGGTGAGAATATTCTAACGACAAGGTATTCCACACAAGCTATTGCAAGTACCTTTTTTAACAATATGTTAAGTATTATAGATGAAGGTATTTCATTTAATTTAGATCTATCTAGTGCAAGCTCAGAAAACAATTCTCTAGACACATCATATATACCACAAGAAGATTTAATAAAATCTTCATACTCCATCCCAACCACCTCAAGAATAAATTCAAAGATCAAATTTATTAACAAGAAAATTAAAATCAGTTTTTGCAAAAATGGTTAACGAAACACCAAATACCAACATAAGACCACATACATTTTTAAATAGCCCAAATGAAAATATAGAAACATTTCTGAAACAATTTGAAAACAAATGAGAAGCATTTGCAAAAATGAAAAATATTAAAATTGCATTCACTGGAAGCACATAAACAATTTTCAATGAATTAATTGCTAATGATGAAACCTTAAATGAATTGAAAGATTTAAAACCAAGGTTAAAATAAATTTTCAAAAAAACAACACCTCAACTAAAAGAAAATCTATATAAACAAAAATATAGAGGAGATGACAGTTTTGTAGATTTTGTTATTTTGGTCTCCTACACTGTGAAATAGAATCTGAAATAACTGAAGAAAGAATCATAGATCACATATATTGTTCCATTTGGTTCCTTTGGTGAAAAAGAACGAAAACATAATATTGTTAAATAGTGTGAAGAAATTCGAAGTATCAATGGACCAAATGACGATAAATATTGACGAATGATTTCAACTGAACGAAGACATTGGACCAAGACTAGAAACACACTTTACAAACACATAAATAAGAACACAAAATATTCACTTCACGAAAATGTATTTGCCATTTAAGATGGAGGAGATGTTAATTCATCAACGTTTCATGAGCGACAAGAAGGTTCACAAAAATATAACATCACAGTTGTGTTACAAATATAAAAATCACAGATTACAAAAAGTATCGAGTCAGTGTTACCACAACAATTATAATGTGAAAATAATAAGCTGATGTATAATATAATTTACTATCATTCTCACAAATCAAAACCAAAAACAATAGCTGCCCAACATATTGCTTTTGATGATTATCTTTATTACAAAGATAAAGTATGTCCTTTAATAGACTCTATTTTTGCTTCTGAACCAGAGAAAGTTAAAACAAAACTGGTAGAAATGTATAGAATAGCAATAGAAGAAGTTAACAAAGAATTTAAAAAATTAAGAATATCATTGAAAAAAAAACATATTAAGAAAATGTCACAGAAGACACCAAAAATATAGACAAAGATGATTCCACTGATGAAATATCAATTACTAATAGTTATACAGTAATTTATGAAATTAGAAAATTATTAACAGTAGTTATGAGCTTGAAAAATAATGAAAGTAATCCATTACAAAATAGACAGTTCAATAATTCTAGTTACGAAGGAAATGTTTAACAACCATTCTTTCCCAATAAAAGCATACTCTGTCAAGGATCCAATAGAAAATATTATAATAAGTTATGATTTTTTTGAAAAATATAAAACTATTATAGATTTTTCATCTAGAAAATTCTCAATTTTTTGTGAAGAAGAAACAATAGCAATGACAATCCCAAGATGTTCAACAACCACACCTAAAGAAGAAAAATAAGTAACATATGTACGAGCATGTGATAATTATTTGATTCAACCAAATGAAAATATTACACTACAAACTTTACCTCCTTTTGTCAAAATGTTGGGAAATGATAAATTTGAAAATAAAACTAAATTAATAATTTCAAATAATAATTCAGTTATTACAATTTTCAATCCAACAAATAATATGAAAAGGATATGTAAAAATCAAATTTTATGTACCTTATGTTACTATGATCAACCAGTACCAAATCAGAAAAAGATTTGTGTTACACAAAACAAACTTTGTGATCCTGAAGGAGTTAAAATGAAAATCTTGAATAAACTAGCACCAGAATGAAGATCTCTCAACACAGATAAAATTAAAGATTATGTTGATATCTTTACACACTCCACAAAAAACTTATCATTAGCTGAAGTACCACCAGTCCATATTAATCTTAAAGATAATGATCCTGTTAGGTATAAGAAGAAATTATAAAATGGCCTATAGAGAAAGAATGGAATGGTTAAAAAATATTAATGATTAGAAATAGCTGGAGTTCTTAAAAGAGAACCCTCAACATATAAATCACCCATGTTTCTAAAAAAGTAACCTAATGGATGTTTTATACCATTAATTGACTACAGAGCTGCAAATTAGTGATGGGTAGTTCGTTCACGAGTTAGTTCTTTTGAACTAATCCTAGAAGTGAACTAATCGATCATTTAGTTCACTTCCAAATGAACTAGTTCATTAGTTCTTTTTTTTTTGATAGTTCTTAGTTCTTATCAGTCTACTATACTCGATCCGTTGATGGAACTGAAATTGAAGTAAGTAGCAGTCGATGAGTGAGTCAAACAATTAACCAATAGTTCTAGCATGAATTTATGAATACGAGTCGATCATAATATCATATAATAAATTAGTTGATTTAAATGATATGAGCCAATCATGAATCAGCTGATTGAAGTCTGAAGTGATCGAGTTGAAAAATTTACAAAACTACTGAACTAATTGAACTAGTTCACTTTGGTGAAGCAGACTCAATGAACTAAATCCAAAAACTGAACTAAAATTCCCATCTCTACTGCAAATAGCAAAATAAAAAGACAGAACAAGAGTCCCACAAATAGACTCCAATTGGCCACATCTAAGAACAAAAAAATTCTTTTCCATCATAGATCTTAATTCTGGATATTTTCAATTATTGCTTGGCAAAGGATCAAAACCTATTACGGGAATAAATATTGAAGAAGATTTATTGGAATGGCTAAATACAATCATAAAATGATACCTAATTTTACAAAAAAAAAAAAAAAAATGTTACACCTTGTGAAAATCTTAGAAGGAAAATATTCCAGTGCAAACAATAAAATTTCGTAGCTGCCAGGTTATACAACACCTTAATGGCTTGATACGGTGTACCTGAAATATTACTTACAGACTAAGGTTGCCAATTTGAAAGCTCACTCTTTAAATAGTTATCACAAAAACTTTCTGTTCAATGCAGTCATACCACAGCTTACCATCCTCAAGTTAATGGAAAAATAAAAAGATGGCATAGAGCTTTAGAAGCATCTATTATGGCTTACAATGCTAAGAGATGGGTTGAAGCCTTACCAACCATCCTCTTAGGCCTCCAATCTGCTCTACAATCAGATACAGGGCACTTTGCAGTGCAATTAGCATTTGGCAAAGAGCTACACCTATGAGAGGACTTTTTCAAAGAATTGAAAGAAATTAGCCTTGGAATAATGGTTCAAAACATACGAACCAATGCGAACAAATTTCTAACACAGGCAGCTCATCATGGCTGGCCAAAGATTTATGTCTCAAATATATGGTCACCATATAACATGTGATTGTTAGAAAAGAAAAAATAAGATCTGAGCTGGAGAAACCATATGCTGGTCCTTATAAAGCAGTATCTTGTAATAATAAAATCTTTGTGATACTCATAGCAAGTGAATCAAAAACAGTTTCAATTGACAGACTGAAGCCTGTATATATAACAAGCTACATCGCTAGACAATGTGGCAACAGGGTTTTGCTCTATTTTTATGATGTTTTTCTTCCTTTTTTTTAGGTTTGTTTTATTTGTTATGAAAAGTGACCCTAGGGAGACACCATTAACTTAAACTATGAATAAAAACTGGAAAAAAAAAATACAAACAATTGAGAAATTTCAGAAGTATTTTCAAGAAGAAGACAACTGTTGAAAGGAAGTGATATAGCTATATATTTCATTTAATAATTCTTAACGAAGATGGAACAGTTGAAATTGACACATTATTGTCAATTGTCACATTTTCCATAAATTTATTGCAAAATTAGAATCAAAAAAATAAATGGTTACAGATAACATCATACAAGTGGATGAAAATTTTATTTTCAGTTTTTCACAATTGAAAAAGAAAACATAAAACACAGGTTGAAGAAAATGAAGAAGGAAAAGAAGAAAAATATATAAATAAATAAATAAATGTTCACAGATATCATCATAAAATAGAAAATTTTATTTTCACAGTTAAAAAAAAATATAGAACTCAGACTGAGGAATAATGAAGGAGGAAAAGGAAAAACAGAAATTTTAATAGGGTTTTTTGCAAGCAAAAATCCTAATAAATGACAAAATAACTCTCCAAAGAGTAACGAGATCGATATACAAAAGAAATGAGAATGAAGATACACAGACAATTTTGTCTGAAAATACTAACTCACAAGTAGAGGAAGAATTAGTCAAAAAATGTGATACTTTACAAAATTCACAAACCGAAAATACACAAACAAATAAAAATAAAGAATCAGTCAAATTCTATGACAACGTCATAACAAAAATATATGACCTTTCGGACCCAATTTGTCCATGTAAAAGAGGCAGGCCCTTAGGAAGTACAAAATCAAAAAGTCAGCATCTAAATTGTATGTCTGAACATCCAGTGCAGAGCAAAAAGAAAAATAAAAACTAGAAAATTAATATCTGGCAGAAAAAGCAAACCAACTAGAAAATGACCAAAACAGATTCTTGCAAAATTAAATTCCAATGTGATCATCAAACAAAATAAGTAACAAAAAGAGATAAGCAGGAATAAACAAATCCACAGGCCTTTGGGATCAAAACATAACATCGTATTCTGGTTGTAAAACAAATGCAACAAACAAAAATGTTTAAACAATATGATGTCAATACACCTGCAATAATTATTGTTATGAGATTGAGAAATTCACATCTCAAACTTCATTTTGGTACAAATTTGCCAAAAATAAACAGAATTTATCCAGAAAACTTATAATAGTACAAGAATTTGTACAGCTATCCCCTCCACAAATGAAAAAAATTCGGATAAGACGATGAAATGACTCTGCGATTGATCAGAAATTTTGCAACCAATTCATTTATTTTCTACTGTCACAAAGACTTAAATTAAATTCTTTTCATGTCTTCTTCTAAAAACTTTTCATTCTTATTTTTTTTGTTTGAATATTTTATATGTGCTAACTAATTTTTCCTAAACTGCGGAATACCAATGTCATCTACAAATAATTTGCCCGCCAATTTTGAGAATAAAGCTGAAGCTTCAAAGGTCATCAATAAAATGAAAAATCAATGCCTCTTGGAACATGGGTGTGGGGACCATGTCCTCCCTTCTTTCGGAGCTCGGCCCCAGTTGACAGACCGCGGACTTGGTCCATCACCAAGTCCGCACAATTAAGTCTACGGATGTAAAAAACAATACGAATACGCACGTGCCGTGGTCTAGGCTAAACACAAAACACGCGCCTATCTTCCGATACTCGCAGATGACGTACGTGTTTAGCCTAACATATACACCGGCGATGCCTTTCGTTAGTCGCCGGTTTAGGAATGTTGTAAAAGGTTGGCTGCCTTACCAAAACGGTAACACCCGAACACGCAAATCCGAATCTATTTGCCTGTGGGTTTTAGAGGTGAACCCACAGCCTGGTGACCCCAATGTGATTTTTTACGTTGAGAATTTTTTTAGGAAGCAGGCGTGAAAATGCTAGCTGGCGGAATGCCGCTGGCCTGCTAGTGCGAGCAATCGCGCTTGTCTAGCGGAAATCTTTGCTGGACTCTTCACTTGGAGACTGACTGTGGGAAATTAACCCCCTTTTTCAAATAAAAGTTGTCCAATTGGAAAGGTAATGGAACACGCCTAAAAATAAGGAAACGTCTCACTAATCGTGGTAACCCACGATTTGTAAATCTAGGATCCTCTAACGAGTTGAATCTATTCGCAATGGTAGATGAAAATGTAGTTGAAACTGCTGATCAACCAGCTCAAAATATAGCTAGGCAAGCAGCTGTTCGAACAATCGCTTCCAAAGAAGCTGAGAATCAAGAGAAACTTATTCAAGACTTAATTAAAGCTAGTGTAGAAGAAGCCTTGGACTAACAACAAAAATTGTTTGGCCACCTCCAAAATAAGAAAAGGAGAGTTGAACTTCCTACATTCTTGCCCAAAGATGTAGAAACGTGGCTTATGCAATTGACAGGCTGTTTCAGGGTTGAGCAAATTCCCCGTGAAGAACGCTACCAGCAACTTTGTGGTAGCATGCCAGCCAAAATAATTAGGGCTTGTCCAGACATAATGGACTGTCTGGAGGATGAGGAAGACCCTTACGAATGGTTCATTCAAAAAATAAGAAGAACCTTTGGTACCACTCAACGCCAGGAAATAAGGCAATTACTGAGTGGGATGTCAATTGGAGACGACAAACCAACTGTTTTCATGACGAAACTGGTTAAAAAAGGTGATAACCATGTCTCTCCAATGGTAATTGCAGATAGATTCTGTGAGCAGCTACCAGCTTCTGTGGTACAATCGCTGGGTGCTCTAAATCTGACCAATGCAAGGACCGATGACGACCTTCTAGCACTAGCCAAAGCTGCAGAAACTGCAATGGAGTACACAGGGAAACCTGCCATCCAAGCAACAGCAGCTCCAGCAGACAAATTGAGTAAGCTCCGAGCTGAAATAGCTGAGTTAAAAATGGAAACCCACAAGGCCAGAGACTACACATCTGCTAGGAGTAATTTCAACAACCGATCCAAGAGTAGGGGACGTGCCCGCAATAGAAATAAAAATAGGCAGTCACGCTCTCGAGGACGGAGAGATGATAAAAATAGGAGTCCAACACCTCCGAGGAGATCCAAATCTCCCAAGAAACTAGATCCAAACTGGTCAACAGCTCTTTGCTTCTACCACAATCAATATGGAGAAAAAGCAAAGGCTTGCAATACCCGCTGTAAACGATGGGCGGAGAAGATGGTCCAAGACGCGCAGGAGAAGAAAACTCTCCTCGCAGAGATCGAAAAGAGAGAACAGACTAATAAGTCAAACTAGACCGAGGGATCATATCGGTGGCTACTGATCCCTTGCTCAAATACTCTCGCCGCCTGTTCATCACGGACAGGACAAAAAGGAGAAAATTCCTCATAGATTCTGGTGCTGATCTCAGCAATTTACCAGCTTAAAATAAACATAAGAAATTTTCTCCGAAATCCAAATTAAATGCAGTTGACGAACATACATTCGCTGCATATGGCAAAAAACATTGCAAAATAGACATTGGTCTCCATAGGGACATGTCATGGGATTTCACAATAGCTGATATATCACAACCAATACTTGGAGCAGATTTTCTTGCTTACTATACAGTATTATATTTGTCAGTACGTTGTTTAGTTGTTATCTGTTGAGAGAAAATATTTATAAGTTGCAAAAATGTATATCGATGCACAATATTTCCTCGATTTTTATTTCTTTCTCATAAAAACTTTGAGCAAAGAAGTGAGCATGCCTCACCTCGCCAAATAAGACAGCTTGAATTCATTAGTCAATTCACGACTGACATAAGGTATATTAAAGGAGAGCTAAATGAACCAGCTGATGCCTTAAGCCGAATTGAAGCTATCACAACTCCATCTCAGTTACCATATGCTGAAATAGCAAAAGATCAGCTGGAAGACAAAGAATTGCAAAAATTGCTATCTTCCAACACCACTGGTCTCAAACTAAAACTGAGAAAACTCCATGACACAAAATTATTACTAATATGTGATGTGTCAACTGGTAAAGAACGTCCATTTATTCCATTAAAATACAGAAAAATGGCGTTTGACAGTGTGCATAACCTATCACACACTGGACCTTGTAGTACTACAAAACTCATGACCTCGAGATTCGTATGGCCCAAAATAAACTCAGATTATAACAATTGGGCCCGTGTCTGTCTGAATTGTCAGACAGCCAAAATTGGCAGACATACGAAATCTGCATTCAAAAGGTTTAGACCAACTGATCAGTTTAAACACCTTCATATAGATTTAGTGGGTCCATTACCTCCATCACAAGGACATAAATGCCTCCTTACGATGATTGACCATGCAACTAGATGGCCAGAAGCAATTCCACTAATTGAGATGTCAGCACAAACATTAGCTACTCAATTATATACAACCTGGTTTGCTAGATTTGGAGTACCCCAAAGCATTACAACTGACCAAGGTAGGCAATTTGAAAGCCAATTATTTAATGAACTAACCAAAACCTTAGGTGCTAAACATTGGGCTACTACAACCTACCACCCCCAATCTAATGGGAAGGTAGAAAGGTGGCATAGAGCTCTTAAAGCTTCTATAATGGCTGCCGACACAAAAAGATGGGTAGAGATCTTACCTACCATCTTGTTAGGCCTAAGATCAGCCTTACAAACCGACACTGGCCACTCCGCCGCTCAACTAGCATTAGGCGAAGAACTACGCTTGCCAGGGGACTTCTTTATCGAATCAAAAGAAATAAACCCCAAAACCCTAGTGCAAAACATAAAAGACGATGCAAATTAATTCCTTAAGCAAGCACCCACTCACGGTAAACAAAAACCTTATGTCTCAAGACACTTAGCTACAACATCGCACGTGTTCTTACGAGAGGAAGGAATGAAACGAGCTTTACAAAAACCCTATTCTGGATCATACAAAGTAATTGATCAAACAGAAAAAACGTTCACAATACTTGTATCAGGACAGGAAAAGAAGGTGTCGATAGATCGGGTCAAACCAGCATTCCTAATTAGTGAAAATGCAGAATTGGACAAAATGATAAATGAAAATAAAAATAAAAATTCACAAAATTCAGACAATAAAGACGAAAAAACAAATATAAAACCTGACTCACAAATAAATAAAACACGAAAAACATATAGTGAAGTGGTAAAATCAAACACCAAAAATAAAAAAAAAAGTCAGATTTAATGAGGAAATAATAACTCACACATATAATCCTAAAAGCCCAATCAAGCCTAAACAAAGAGGCAGGCCAAAAGGAACATATAAAAAACGCAATCAGAAACCAACAAGAACATCACCTCGATTTTGCAGAGAGTAAAAATATATAGATATAATAAAAATCCAATACATAGAAATCTCATATATAGATATAATAAAAATCTCATACTCTTATCGCACGTGCTTTTTCTAACACACTAGCACGTCGACCTCAAAATCGAAGGTTAGATAAAAACACATAAAACACACTATAGACTGACGTCACAAACAGCTGATTGCAAAAGGAAAATCGAACCAAATCATTGCAACAACTGACAAACACATTTCACTCGCCTGTCGACTGTTGCTCAAAGCACCACTCTTTAGTTCAATTAGAACTGTTCGCTTTGATTTCATTCTACTTTCGAATTTCCTTCTATTTTTTATCTTATTTTTCATTATGTCCTCAACTACCATCATGGAAGTTGACCAACTTCTCGATTACGAGGAGGAAATGTTGCTTTCCGATGCAACTCAACCTCCTCCACCTGCCAAAAACAATTCTCAATCCTCAGAGAATGTTGTTGATGTTGAGTCAACTCTCAATGAGTTGACGCAACAAACCCCGAAAATTCCTCAGTTTCCTGCGGACCAATCGGCGGCTTGTTCTTCTGTGGCTAACACCACAGAGCCACCTGACGCTAGAAAGGCGAGCATTTTCCTCACCTCCGAAAATCAGGCTCTTTCGATAATCCCGAAACCAGAGCCGAAATTTTCAAATTTTAAATTCTCTAACTCTGTCATCCGTAACAACTTTCAGAACACTGGCATTTCCAAATCGCCACTTCTCCAAAGTTACACTCCTTTCCGTAAAAATACTCAGGCGGATGAACACGGACACCACCCTCGTAGGAATAGAAAATGTGGTATCCAATCCAGAGCTAACTATCAGCAACGCCGTAGACTATCCTACTACAACGGGACTATTGCGGGACATACCCTCGGCGTGGTCATCCGAGACTTAATCTTCGGAGGAAATGCCAACCCTCGCAACAATGCGAGGCCACCCACTGGACACAAATGAGTCGTCCACGGGTTCCCCCAGACTTTGGAACATGAGTCGTTCCACCGACAGTGAAACTGGGGGGAGTAGCTGTGGGGACCATGTCCTCCCTTCTTTCGGGGCTCGGCCCCAGTTGACAGACCACGGACTTGGTCCATCACCAAGTCCGCACAATTAAGTCTACGGACGTAAAAAACAATTAGGCGCTCGTAGCACTTAGGCTAAACAGACGAGCAACAAAATTTGTTCTCTGTTTAGCCAACGTGTTACAAACATAGCCTAGCGCGAACGTGCATACAAATACGCACGTGCCGTGGTTTAGGCTAAACACGAAACACGCGCCTATCTTCCGATACTCGCGGATGACGTACGTGTTTAGCCTAACATATACACTGGCGATGCCTTTCGTTAGTCGCCGGTTTAGGAATGTTGTAAAAGGTTGGCTGCCTTACCAAAACGGTAACACCCAAACACGCAAATCCGAATCTATTCGCCTGTGGGTTTTAAAGGTGAACCCACAATGGGTAAGAATTAGCCAGAATTGAGGGGGAGTTACTCATGGACACAACCTCTGTGACTAATGTGATTAACACCATGTCATCTCCACTACCTCCCCTTGTCTCTCCTCCTAAAATTCCCGAGAAGATCCCTAAAGTGGTAAAACCACCTTCCAGTTCTTCCACACTGACAATGAGGGAGAGAGCCAGATTCCTCTTTGCAGATGAGGACCAGATGTTCTATTGGCCTCCTCCCCCTACATCCATATAAAATTACCAACCATCGGAGAATTCAAACTCTCCAATGTTGGTTAACAAGATGACCTCTCCCCATCTATGTTCCAAAAATCCTCACCAACATCCTTACTCTCCATTCTGAAAACTGACTTCTTTCAATTGACTACTGAAACATAGGGGCCAGCAGAGTTGCACCAATTACCAGGCCCAATTAGACGCATGTAAACAATCTATCAAATGTCTGAGGTTAGCAGTTGGCAGAGCTCTTGTTAAAGGGGTGCAGGACTAGGAGAAACAGAATTTAAGACTCAATAAATCCCCCCATACAAGTGACTTATCATTTTTGTGTCGCAAAAATTGGGGGTGTAGCTGTGGGGATTACCAGCTTGTATGAGGTATAGGGGTTCATACCCCTCGACAACAGTCACTGCTGAAGGGCTGGCTTATTAATCTCTATGACATTAAACTAATTCAATACATATTTGTATGTTTGTTTGTTCTTACCTGCATGTACATACAATAAAATATGACTCTTACATTATTTCTTATCAGTGACTTATAAGAAATGATGTAATCAAATGATGTAATATCATATGTATATGTACGTATGTGCGTCTGTTTGCGTGTGCCAAAATTTCCTATATAAACTCGAGACTGGCTACAGAATTGCCAGTGTTTGCTCAAGTTTTGGCTTCTGAGTAGGTAAATACAAAGTGGCAGAACACTCAAATAGTTGTTGGCTATCTTCTTGTTAAGTATACTCCTTCACAACAAGGTATTCCACAATAATAAAGAACGCATGTGAAACAAAAAGTGGCACCACTTTTAGGATCAAAATATACGCCATTACTAAAGTACGGACAATTTTCAATCGCATTTTTATCAACAAAATTCGTGTTGATTGTTATTTCTAAATTAATAATTATATTTATTCATTTATTTATTTAAATTATTTGGGAATAAAATTCTGATTATTGCTCATGGGTCCGAATAAGGGGTGTGGAAATTCGAATTTGGTATCCAATTAGGAGAGAGGATAAATAGCTTCAAAAGTTGTACCGTTCTTCGTTGAAGCGTTTAGATAAAGGTGCACTCTGTGGTGTTACCCCGGGCTTGCTTTTCGCGGCAAATAAAAACAAACCTGATCTATTTTTTTTTGCCACCCAGTGTCGACATCAGGGCGGTACCAAGAAGTGCTATTCCGCTCTTGCACGATAAATATACCAACTGAAGAGCGGAATTGACTATAAAATGGGGATTGGCTTCCCTAGGTGTCCACCGGTGTCGTTATTTTTAGCAAATAAAACATAGCTTATTTGTTTTTGCATTAGCCTTGCCCGTGGGTCTTGATTTCGAATTAGGATAAATTTTAATATGTAGATTTTCCTTGAAAACCTACATAAAAACAAGGACTATTCATACCGAAACAGACGTAGAAGTACGCACGTACACGTATGAATACACAGAGTGACGGACAACATACACAGATACACATACACCCACCTATACACGTTTTTATACTACTGCGCTGATGTACAACTGCAGCTTGAAGTTTTGTTTGCGTGAAGTGTGAGCATACGCAGTCGTAATTACGAATACTACTTCTCTCCACTTCCTAACCGAAAACTCCACCAACTCATTACTCCACTACTCCAGTCAGTCAGTCTTTCTGTCATCCTTTGGTTCGTCGTTCGTTGTTCGGTTTATCAAGTTTTAGTTCTAAATTCTACTATTTCAGTAAGTACGTTGATTTTCCCGCAAATTTTTTTATTTTTTTATTTTTTAAATCGATTTTAATTTTCTCTTTTCACGTATTTTGTTATCGTTATCGTTTTTGTCGACGGTTTGGTGTTCGTGTAATGCACGCCAACTTTTTCGTGAGATTTGAAAGTTAAATCAACCGAAATAGGTACCTGAAAAACATCCACAACGTCTGTTATTAACTTAGAAATGAGCCGATACTGAAGATGTAATCAATCGAGCTGTGAAATAGAACGTAAGCAACCGTTCGGTAAAAAGCGTGAGAGCCCACCTACCGCAGCAGCATGCCTTCTGTGATATCGAAATACCTTAAAACCCACGGCGTTCAAGAAAGGCTGATTGGTAATCGCGAATGCCTGAGCAAAGCGTTGATCGCGTCGTCGTTAATTTTATATGGCTGTAAACTTAGTTACCCTATACTAATGAAGGTCTGCCATCCGCAGATAAATTCGAAAAAAGTAAACCAAAATAACGAAATGACCGCCACCACCAACTTACGCACCGATCAGAATGGAGCATATCAAAAACCCAAGGATGTACTGTGCAATGGGTCTGGCGTCGTTGGTCACAACTCGAACACCAGCACGAGCAATGGTAACAACAAACTGACCGCCAGTACAGACAATAATAATAAAATTACGGTTGTAAATGGTAACCTAGTCGGTAAAAAATGTCAGCTAACCTCGGATAAATCGGATGCCGCTAGTTTTGGTGGTGATGACAATAATTGGTCGTCAAAGAAGAAGCAACAAATCTCGACGAGGAAGAAACTGCTTACTGTGGGCTTCGACAAGGAGTTCGTCTTTCGGCTGTGCAAATTAGTGCGACTTATGATACCGGGTCTCGTGTGTAAGGAAACTGGTTTATTATTCATTCACACGTGCGCCCTGACCGTTCGAACGTTTCTGTCCATATTTGTGGCGTCGATGGAGGGTCAAATGGTTAAATTTATTGTGCGGAAAGACGTGAAAAATTTTGCCTACATGATACTTAAATGGTTAGCCGTTGCCATACCGGCGACCTTTATCAACTCTCTGATCCGGTACTTGGAGTGTAAATTAGCTTTAGCATTTAGGTGAGTATCTGTATACCGAGTATTGACATTAATATCATTATAATATTGTTGTAATTACGTGGCTCTGCTATTTCCCATGATTGGGGAATGCAGTTAATACAGCTTTTGGAATCTCATTTCTCCGGTATAATTCTTGATGGGTCAGTTATTGACTGATTTTCGTATCACTGTATAGAAATATCAATTTTAGTGGATGCGTCTTACCTGTTTGGCATATTTTAGAAAGCATGAACTTGTACTGTAAGTTTGTTTGATGCAGTAGTTGGAGAATCCATCGGTTTGGGAGGAAAAAAACTGGATGTATCACTGACAACTTTTGTAAAAATGGAGTTGTCAAATTGAGCTGTCCTTTTTGGGTTCCTTTTTTTTACCTTACTTTGGTTTGATTGAATGACCTATACCAGGGGGTAGGGGTTCTTTTAATCGTAGGTATATTATAGCCGTATACAAGGTATAATCAAATAAGTCGTTGGAAACTGAAATCACCGACAAAAAACAGAGGGAGAGTTTGAGGGATGGAAGGGAGCAGTTATATGTAAAGGAGTTGGTTACTCTCAGCAAGTGGTTGTTCCAAGGAAGGTTTTGAGCCTTAGTGGAAGTCTGCTGCCTCCTTGAGTGCAAATTTTTAGATTTTCAGTCGTGTATATCCCTCATTTCTTTATTATTTGCAAACTGAAAAACAAAAAGAAAAAAAAAAGTAAAAATGAGGAAAAAAGCTGCTCTATTCCTCTTTTTCTCTATAGCTCTCCATTTCTTAAGGAGGTTTTCTCTTAGGATGATTATCAGTTTCAATCAACACATACACCAAACATAGGTTATTATCAAATTAATTTTGGTACGCAGTGGTTGATGAAGATTTTTATTATTTCGCTAGTGTAGTAATGGAATTTTTACTGAATTATTGTTTTGTTTATTTCTTCATGGCATTGTTTATACGAGTACATACAAAAGTGGAAAAATGTCATCAAGAGTGGGCAAAACCGTTAAAAAAATGATTTCAATCACGAATCCTTTACAAAAAAGTGATTTGAATCACAAATCGTAAATACTTTCAGTCCAGAAATTGAAAATGATTCGCAAGAATCATTTTTCTACGAATCACGAATCTTTAAAGTCTCGAACGTTAAATAATTCTGTTTTACTTTGATATGTGAAGAAAGTTCTAAACTTTTGAGTGTTTTTTAATAAAAAAAAAAAAAACTATTTTATATTTCCGGGACTTTCTCCGATTCTAGATTTGTTGTTCCGCTATCTATAAATACATAATTTATTCAAATCATGAATCCTATGTTTCCTAATGTGATTCGAATCACGAATCCTTTTCAGTTCCTAAAAAAAGGATTCGAATCTCGTTTTTTTCACAATTACTGCCCACTCTTGTTGTCTTTAGGTAAAAGGGCCATTTTACATGGTGATGGCTAAAAAGTTTTCTCCTCCATAATGATTTAATTATTGTCTGAAGTTTAGTTCATAAATGAAGTTCATCTATTTAATCGAATAAATATTATTCTATTTTTGGTGGATTCGTTTTAAAAAATATCGTACTCAACTTACTAGTTACCCAATTACTGCACTCGCCTGCGGCTTGTAAGTCACATTGTAACTACAAAATCATCGACATTAACCGGTTCACACTTTACTGGTTTTCTAGCTATTATTCAGCTACTTGGGATGCTTTTCTGTTGACAGTTGAAGTCACTACGCCATTTTCGCCATTTAAAGTCAACTTTAACTTGGCCGATAGTCTTATAAGAATCTCATTGGAATCTCACATGACAATCTGTCAAGTCTAAGTTGGTTTTTAATGGTTGAAGTCGAAGGCGTAGTGACTCCAACTGTTAACAGAATAGTACCATGAAAACTAGCCAAGTATGAACCAGGTAAAACTGGCCTGGTGACTGGTGGGGTAAAGTACTATTTTAGGACTATTTTGTGTTTTAGAACGTCCATAATACAAAGCAGTTTTATTCCGAGGAGGGAGCGATGGGATACAACATTTTTATATTGAAAACAAAAAAAGTTTACGTTAAAAACGCATTTTTAAAAGGCGAGTTTCTATTTATTTTTTTTGGCTTTAGCTTCATGCAAAATAAATATTTCGTTGCGGAAGGTTGGCTGCAGTAATGGTATATTTTAAAATCGCAATAGTGAGTTGAATAAAAGCTTATAATAAAAATTTATAAAAAGCCTCTCCCCCTAAAAAAAACTGCAGAGGCGTCCTCAACAAAGTGGCCTCTCAGAACTCCTGAAGAGAATCGTGAAGTTATAAACCCTGTTTTAATTGACTGATTAAGTTCTTCCTCTTTACTTCGCCTGAACTTCGAGAAGCTAGAAATTAGGGTATTCTCTGTAATTTACAGGACTTTGTAAATTTTCGTTGCGTTATTCAACAAACCTCGACCAGACGATCACAGTTTATTTAGGTACGTTTAGGTGCTTTTTGCAGCCATGTTCTTTCAAGGCATTTTTTGTTCTGTTTGGAAATTACAAATTTAATTTTTGCGCCGTGTGACTTGAACGAAATATGGCCAAGAAAAAAAAAGAAAAAAATTCGAAATCAGATTGTGGATGGTCTGTGCGGATGTTACTGTTTCACGCGTTTTATATTTTCCACGAATTCGGTTTTCGAACAACGACAAAAACATTGCTGCAGTCGTGTGTCTGTCTGCACTCTACCTTGCCTCTACCATTCTAAATCAATATTTTTCTTGTATAACTGGCGACCGAAGCACCGAACAGTGTTCAGAGATGAAGTGTGTTGTCGGCATGAAGAATGAACTCGTTCGCACAGCCCGTTTGTTTGTACATATAGTTTGTAGTGTGAATCAGCTGATGGTGCGAAAGGTGGATGTATACACAGCTGCCAACTCGGATAGGATTCTACTACGTTAAAATATGAAGCGTTGGTCACTCATACTATACTCGAGTATTTTCGTATTCCTCAAGGTCGAACCATGTCTATGGCGTAGATTTTCGTGTCATTATTTTATGCGGAAAACTTGATGTTTTTTTTAAATGTAATTTTTTCTATTGCGAGAAAATGCGGAAGTATTTGAGGATAACGAAATTTGGCTAAGGATATGTGAAATTTATGTTCATATTTCCGTTGAGTATTTACTGTGATTTCTCTATAATGGAGGGAGATTTTCGCGAGAGTGCACGTGGAACTCTGTCCAGTTTGCGAGACCTTGAAACCGTAAAATATTGGGAAAATTATTTTAATTATTTTGTTAAACAGTGTTCATTATTTCAATACTAGTGAGTACCCAATGATGCAAAGCAGCAGTAATGTACATAGATGACAGACCTACATAAATGTGTCGGAATTATCAGTTAACGGAGTAGTGATGTGTCATTCCATCCAGAAGTACTACTAGTGCATAATGACTCTTTCAGAGGAACAATTCCGAGTCATTCCCCTTGGAAAAAGGAACTAGGGCCCATATTCACAAACGTCAATTTAACCTCCCTTCATTTAAACTTCACTTAAAAATGACTTTTAGCCCAATTTTGTATTTAAGAGTGTGGTAACATTTCATTTTTACATTGGAACTTTCCCACATTTTAAAGTACAAAATTGTGCAAAAAACTTTTTTAAGTGAAATTTAAGTGACGGGAAGTTAAAGTAACATTTGTGAATATGGGCCTAGTTCTATCTTTTTTTCTTACATTCTCATTCATTCATTCAATTCATTTCATAATCTGTACATACAGTTTTACTGACTACTTTTAGTTTAATGAGTGACTGAGTGTTATGTTATAAACCTATCATTTCAGGATGCATCAGCACTTCCTTCCTTTCTTTATTTTCTTTCCTTCCATTCTAACGTTGATTCAAGGACATCTGATGCGTCTCATTTTTTGAAACTGGTGGAACTAAAGGAACTAATGAAGTACTTCTAAGAACTACTTCCACTCACAGAGTTGGAGGGGTAGAAGCAGATCCATAAAAAGAACTAAACATCCCATCAATATATCCGAGGTTCCTTAATATCAGATATGATATAATAAAGAAAATATCGATCTCATGTTAGACTCAAATGTTGTATAGCCAACTATATCTGTGAAACTGGTCATGTGATAAGCATTACAGACAATAAGATTGTATCATTTTCAAAAATGAAAACATTTTTCAACATGAATGCAAACCATTTTTGAGATGATTTTTGTCACAAATGTGTAGTGCTAGTTTTCAGTTAATACTATTTGGCATGCGCAATTGTCTCAAGTTGATAGCTAAAATTTGACAAATTTTGCAAATTTTTGCCTAGAATCCGTGTGCTATTTAAAAGTTGTCTCTGTTTTTGGTTGATTTTATTATACAATTACTGCAGTGAATGTGTTCTTTCACATTTGAGCAAAGTTGCAGAGAAGTTGTTATCCTTGTTTACAGTGGATGATTATTGGTGTCGGAATTAGATCTTGAACCCCAGACGATATTTTGGTGGAATAAAACTCTTCTAAAATTTCACTCGAGGTTATCTTTCAGGGTGTTTGGTGGTTTTGTTTTTTCTGAGCCAATTTTTTTCTACCATCAAGGACGAAAATTATGTAGGTATGTCATTGCTGGGGACTTTGGACAAGATGAAAAACATTGATTTTTCATCTATCTGTGAATACGTTAATAATGTTATTAACATAGTTGCCTGAGGGAGTGTTCGTGGTGTTTGCCTTTCAACAGATCAAATGATTTTAACTCCTCAATTAATTGAGTTGTGACAAAAAAATTGTGAATGCAATTTAGTTGGAAGATTTTCTTTACATTTACATGAATTTGAATTTTTTAATTTTTGTTCTGGAAAGTTGTATTTTTTGAAAAATAAATGGTAGTCTATCCTTGAGTATGTGTTTTATTGACATTTTTTGAAGCTGCTAAAAATCTGTGAGAAAAATTGTTCAATACTTTTTTCGATATGTTTCCTAGACCCATGATATTATGAAGTTTGGAACAAAGTTAACTTTTTTTTTTTATTAGTTAATGCAAAGTGGTTTGCCTTGCCAATATTTTGAAAAAATGTAAAAACTAGTTGTAGTCTGTCCAAAATAAGAACGGCGTGACGTAATTTGTGCAGATCTACCAGGGGAAAGGAAAAGGTAAAGATTCACGTTGTTTAACTATGAGCTGCTTCAAAAACTGTTTTTTACAGTAATATTTTTGCAGTTATTAATATTATTGTCCAAAGAACTACAAAAATTGTATTAGGCAGTACCAGGATGAAACTAGTGTTGTATAGGGCTAGAGGCTATCAACTAAATATTCTTTCTTATCAAATCAGAAATCGATGAATATTAAATTGCTTATATTTCATGTTCAGCTAAAATCAGGGCGAAAGAGAAGATCTAGGCCCGAGGTTCATATAATCAGCAATGTTCCGAAAAAATTTATGGGTAGGAACTTTGCTTTGTTTAAAAGTACTGATGAAAAACAGTTTTTTCAGGTGGTTTTTTGTATTTTAGAAAATTAATTTTTATAACAGTTTTTTTGTTTTTCAAAGTTTTTTGAGAATACACTGCATACATCTCAGTTTCGAATATTCCTGAATGTACTTACGAGCATTTAAAAAAATAATAATTTAATTTTTTTTGACAGGAATTTTGATCGGGCTCTCGGACAGTTTGGGGCCGAGGGAATTACTCCCTTTCTCTTCTTTCCTGCACTAGCTAAAATTTAGTCTCATTTTATCAAAATTGGAAACAAATGAAAACTATATTTGTTTGAATATTTGAGATTATTACTTTTAAAGTACATTCTTTGTTTGTCATTTATCCGAATGGGTAAAGTGGATGTTTGGGATCCGGTGGTCTGAATTTTTCACTCTCATCCTGGAGTACCAAAAGATCGAACTGAATCGAATACACTACCATTTTGGGTCGAGAATATGACAGTGGCCGGTCTTGAATTTGCAATATTTTTCTTGCGAAGTCAAACACCGGATCACTTCATCGGACAAACCACTTTATTGTTAGTACTACGTGATAAACCATGACTGATTAGAATTAACAATAAAATTTAAGCCTTGTTAACTGTTTAAAATGAATGTTATATCGTTATTATGAGATGTCCAAATTTATGTTCAATATATCACATATATTGGATTCAGACATCTGCCGGATAGTCTGAAAAAAGTCACTAAAAATTTTTAATACTTATTGTGGCGGCTATCACACATTGTCGGCTATCCATCGCTTCTCCCTGGATCACCGTCACTCGGCACCGTGGCCGAGTGAGTATGGTGCTGTATTTTAGGTGGTGGTGAGGCGGGGAGTTTTAGGTATTCAGCCAGTATAAGTGTTCGAATCCCTACCACCTGAATACCTAAAGATGTGACCTCAATGTGATATGGGAGATGACTAACAACGCCATCTCTCAGACATGATCATGTTGGTGCTGCTGAAAAGTAACGGTGCTGTAGGGTGTGCATCACAGGGCAGTGATGAAGGGGGCATCACAATGCACCAGTGCACACACCTACCCACAAGGCGCCTCTGTATTGGCCGTATTACACTCCGCTATACTGAGGGGGAGTTGTGTGGTGGCTACCACACTTTGTCGGCTATCAATCGCTTCTCCCTCAATCACCGTCACCTGGCACCGTGGCTGAGTGAGTAGGGTATTGTATTTTAGGTGTTGGTGAGGTTGGGAGTTTTAGGTGTTTGGCTGGACTGCCTGAATACCTAAACTTATCATTGTGACTGCAAATTGTATAAGAATAAAACAGAAATTGTGAATTACAAATTGGACTATTAACAAGAACTAGTTAAGATTAGAAATATACGTTTTTTTAACATTTTATAATTGACCTATTAACCCCTCAACAAATAGTAATCAACAAACATCAAAATCTTTTTACAATCATCATAATGTTAATGAAAACAAGTAACAAATTTGATAACAAGACATATTCAATTTTTAATAGAAAAAATCAGAAAAAAATGGAATCTAAAAGTTGAAGACTAGATTACAAAATAAAGATAGGGAAATAAAGTTAGAAAGAAATGTTACTGATTTTAGGATAGACCATTGAGATTTGTTGGGACCTTACTACTCCATTATTTGAACTGCCTAAAACTGAAATTAAAAATTCAAGAAAATTATGAACATAATAATGGGATTGTTTTCCTGTTGTCCTGTATAAATTAGAAATAAGTAACAATTTTGTAGGAGAGCACAACTTCGAGATTTTTATTTAATGCAGTATTCAAAATACAGTCACAATGTATTTTATCAATTTATTTGAGACTTGACCTATTACGATAGAATTCTTAATACTGAATATGTTACCATTTTTGGAGATATAGATATTAAGTACAGAAACAAAAATTAGTAACAATTGAAAAATTAACTGATAATCACATAGGTGTATTTAAATTTAAAAACAAAGTGTGGAGGCTTGTAATTTATACAATTAATCAATGTTTGACCTATTGATTAAATTAGTAAAGTAATTGCACTATTATGTTCTGGGAGGTACAGAAGATGTTAAAAATAGTAATTTGTAACAATTCTCCTAGAGAGCATAATTTTCAGTTTTAGGCAGTTCAAATAATGGTGTAGTAAGGCCCCAATAATACTCAGTGGTCTATCCTAAAATCAGTAACATTTCTTTCTAACTTTATTTCCCTATCTTTATTTTGTAATCTAGTCTTCAACTTTTAGATTCCATTTTTTTATAATTTTTTCTATTAAAAATTGAATATGTCTTGTTATCAAATTTGTTACTTGTTTTCATTAACATTATGATGATTGTAAAAAGATTTTGATGTTTGTTGATTACTATTTGTTGAGGGGTTAATAGGTCAATTATAAAATGTTAAAAAAACGTATATTTCTAATCTGAACTAGTTGACTGTTTGTAGTCCTAGTTGTAATTTAGAATTTGTATCTTATTCTTATACAATTTGCAGTCACAATGATAAGTATTAAATATTTTTCAGTAACATTTTTTAGATTATTAGGCAGATGTCTGAATATAGCTAATGAGATATTAAAGTAAATTGCCAAATGTTATTATTAAACTAAGTTTTACCGATGTTTTTTTGGGTTTTATTGTTACAAAGGGAACAGTAAAATTATAGTCAGTCATAATATGTACAAATTATTGAAGAGTCCGACGTTAATAATGAAATATTATCGGAAGTGTTGCAGACAGGTTTATTTTTTGCCATTATATGAGGTAAAGAATGCTGAAAAATTTGTGAGGATACTCGGCTAATAAATTTGTTAACTTGAGTAACTTGAGGGCTGACGTGAATAATTCATGGTTTACACTTCACGTGGTTGTTTGTAATAGATTTTTTTTTATTCTGTTGTGTATTTATGAATCTCTTTGATATGTTCAAAAAATAATTTGTGTCAGGTAGCCCCCATAAAAGGGACTGCATATTAATCATTCCGTGTAATAATTTTCCTTTTAGTTCGCACTGGCATACATTCAGTATTTTTGAATAGATTCTATACTTTCACAGAACTGTTTCATAAGTGGATATGATTTCTACGAGGAACTGGGACATTTTTAGGTTGCGCGGATCTGTGGTACAGTCAAAACGATATTTTCAGAAATTTATTCGAAATGAAGAAGAAAATTAATTTATCTTTTTTCTTATTGAAATTCTTCGAATATTTCAAAAACCGTGCATAGGAAAGAAATATAGAACAAAAAGAAAAATTATTTTACTCGATTTCAAATTCACTATCTGCGGTGAAAACATCTGATTGTTATTGGTTTTCGTTTTTAATAACATATTCAGTTTTGTAACGTACAGAAAATATTTTATTGGAAAATTCTATTATTAACTGCATACCTTATACTTATAAACTAATGAAAATGGCGGTTGTCTGGGGTTGTTAGTTGGGACGCTAATGAACAAGATCTAGGATTCTTATTTTTGTTAGCATTTTAATTGATATAACTGTCGATTGTTGTTGACTTCCTAGTATGTTTTTCATATTTCTGGCGGTTTACGTATTAATTTTCTGCCTTGCCCCTTTATTTGTTTGTTACAAAAGACTACTTAATGAGCGTTAAAAAATTTTTTTCTCTGCATGCAAAAGATGAAAAAATATTCATGGAATAAAGTTTTTATTGTTGAGAAATTATCGAGTTCTTGCCTATAAATTAAACCAATTTATTATTATGGTTATTACTGGTGCCTCAACGAATAGATCTGAATCTATCTGGTATCGAATGTGACAATATTTTGAGTCATCTAATTGATTTTTCGGCGAAATTTAAAATATTATTTTCTTTATTCTTTGAAGGAGTCAATATTAATTGCGATGTGAAAATTTATGATATTGAATTATATTATTCTTTTATAAATCATCAAATTCCGTGATATTCGCTTAGTCGAAGTCTCGAGTCAGTAAAAATTCTTCAACATGTGTAAACAAAGAATTACTTTATTCGTTTTATAAACAGATTTTTTCAATTGTTTACTCAAGTGATACTACAATTATGTAAACAAATTTATCAATTTATTACGTTAAATTAAATTTTTTTATTTTGTTCCTCGACTGTTGAGTGGTGATTGATGTAATTTTTTTTTTCGGACTCGATTTGTGAAGTATTTACTCAACCAGACATCTTTGGATGTATCAGAGGTTTCCAATATGCGGGAAGACGCGAAGTTTTTCCAAGGGGGCGTGAGAGAAAATAGAAATGATTATAAAATTTATGCAGTAAAGGAAAGTTGAATTATCTTATCTTTCAACGCGTATTGGGAAGTTATCAAGAAAGTGATTCTTCCCGTTCCGTCGGTTGATGCGGGAAGGGATATGTCTTCTCCTTATTTAAAAAAAGGGACATGCAACTCGAGCGTTACATAAAATTTTTGAAAAATACAGAAAAATTGTCCAAAAAATTTTGTTTGTTCGCTCCGCTCGCACGAACTAGCGTTCACATTTGAAGATAACCTTTCTCAAAATACCGTTCAGGATCCGTCACCATCTCCCTTTCTTCTTTACTGAATATTGGGAACCTTGTGAAATTTAAAAAAGTAAACTAATTTCATTAAGCTTAAGCTATTTTACAAATTTACATTCAAATTTCCTAGTCCTACATTAAAAAAAAATACCTAATAATATACTCAAATTTCGAATTTTTTTTTTTTGGTGGGGAGCGTGAAAGATTTAAGATGCTCCAAGAAGGCGCAAACTGAAGAAGGTTAGGAACCTCTAGGAACCTCTAGGCTGTATGAACGAGTCGATCGGAATACCTTTCTTGATGAAAAAATTTGAATTTAACAAGTTGGAGGACAATTAGGTTATGATACAAACTATACAGGGAACAATACTGAAAGGAAATGCATAATTCAATAAAAAAAATTGAAAATACAAGTAGCAAACTTCAGAATTGAAATTTTGAGTCTACTGTCCATCAGTCAGCAAAGATTTCAGGACCTGATTGCGAAATAAAAATTCTTTATCATCAAAAAGAATTCCAGAATGATATTTTTGGTTTCATGTCTCATTGAGAAATTATGTATACTGAATGTAGACAATTTGATAGTATGATGAGAGAAAATAATTATCGATCATTGTTAGTGGTTCTCTGACCATTCATTGCTTTTCTCAAATCTTATCAAAAATGTGTAACTTATTTTTCATAATTTTTCAAGTACGACGAAGTGGTATTAGCCTAAACTTTTTGAAAATAAAGGCAGTGTAACATATATTTTCGTCTATTTTTAGAAATGACGAACATATTCGTTCACACATTTTCGAATACCAAAAACGTAGATATTTATCAACAATTATTATCCTATAACTCTTTATAAACAACCACTAAATTACCCGTATTTGATTTTATGAATATAGATATACTTTCTGTATATTCATGACCTAATTGTGCCTGTCCCTCGAGTACTCGATGAGTCAGCACAACCGTATAATAATAACACACTACTTCACTTTACCTATCCGACACGTACGTTTTCATACCCTGAACGAGTATATAACCCCTCGATTCAGTGGAATAGTAGTAGTACAGTTTGACAGTTCCTCGACAGCTACTTCTAAGTACCTGGAACCTCTCTTGTAGAAGTCTAAAATTATTTTCGCATATAACATAAGTCCGATTGAACATTTAAATAATAAATCCCCATTTTTCCTACTTCATGGATTCAACCCAGAAGTACATCTACCAGAAATACCAGAAAACAGTGGTAATAAAACAACTCGTGAAGAAGAAATTGAAAATCTCCTTCAAAAGAGAGAAAAAACGCCGAGCTTAGCAAAGAAAACATAGGAAAAAAACGCAAAACATTATAATGCACACCATAAGATCATTGACTTCAAACCTAATGACCTTGTTTTGCTGCGTCAATCAAAAAACATCGCGAAAAATAAAAACAAATATACCGGACCATATAAAATTGTTAGAAAGGTCACGGATTTAAATTACATAATTTGTATTAAAACAGATGATAAAACTTCGTATGACGAAACAGTTCACGTACGACGATTAATTCCGTATAAGTCTTGTAATAACAACGAAATAAATATCGAAATAAAATCGGAAGAAAAAGACGAAAACCTCAAAAGTCCGATTCCAACCCAAATTGTATCCAAACCAAGGGGTCGCCCTCAGAATAAACCAAAGTAACTGTGTGTAAAGTATATTACCTGCAGTTACACAGTTTTTTCAATCACGATCTTAGTTTTTTTTTATTTTATTGTTAGTTTTATATATTCCCCCTCTTCATCTTTTCTGTTAAGTTCTCCCTTCTTTCCGTACTCCTTCCGAAATAATTTTTTTTTTTTGGACAAAACGAAAGTGTAGTAAAATTTAAATAGAATAAAAATTATAAAAACTCACCAATGGCCCAGGTATCGGTGTAGCCTTCAAGAAACTCGGCGAGATGCTCCCTGCTGGTGGTACTGCTGCTGTCAGTTGACATCGGAGAAGGGTTGTCAATTTGGGCTCCTTCTTCTCCGGAACTAGAGTCGATGGTGGAAGCACTATCCTCTACTGACGGAGTATCCCACAGAAACGAATAGACTGTGGGATCGGAAAGCAGTCATCCTCCACGGAGCGACATCGCACAATTTCATTCGGTGGCGTCATAATGGTGAATCATGTGGAACCCAATTACGGAAATCGAAACATCCAAACGTGGCTTATAATGCTGGTTGAGAAACCAAGCAAAACTAACCCCGTTTGGACCGATGAGGAAATCGGAGGTCTCATTAGCATCCACCTTCCCATGTGAGGCAAACATCCGGTCGTTCATGTAGACAATTGACATGATTTATAGTTAAAAAACAAAAGCGGATAAATATACGACAAACCGAAAAAATCCCGCACTCCACCAACAAAATACACAAAGATGCACAAAAAAAAATCGGAAACGAAAAATTCAAAAAAATAGAACAAAATACGAAAAAAATAAAATACACAAAAAATGACACAGAGCAGGAATAAGTGAATGCAAAGTACTGACGAAATGATCAAAATTAGTAAATTTTATATTAATAATTTGACCGAGATTCATAAGTTGGATGTCGGCAAAATTTGTCTTTCCCGGTGCCCCAGTTAGAGTATGTCAAAACAAATTATTAAAATGCATAATCCATTTTCTTCGTAAATAATTTAGACATTGCATTCTTTCTGTTTCAGAAAATGTATACGAATCTACTTTTCTATTTCGCAATAATTATTTCTTCGATTACTATTGCGCAAAGAACATCGTCTGACCCATATAGGATTACGACGGCGTCAACTGGCGCTTATTTTCAAGAAATAAGCAATATTTTCGTATATTCTAAATCTGCCCCAATAATTTACTCTGTTAAGCTAGACTTGCATGAATCAGCAGATAAACTATTAGAAACAAATTTTAAACATCGGTTGTGCAACGAAACAACCTGGAAAAATTGCAAATATGCAGAAATGGCAAAAGTCTAAAAAACGCTATAATAAACCTTAAAGAACAAAATACCTCTATGATCCAAGACTTTTATTCAACGCCATCTTCCATTCGAAGCAAACAAAGCGTATTCACTCCGATCAGATCTTTCTTCGCAGATGCCCTACGCTTTTGCTGTCGAGTACTAAACTTTAGAGATGGACGAAATTTTCTGGCAAATGAAATCTCATTGAAAGAAGAATACGATATAATAAAAAATCAACTATTAACCAAACATGCAGCGTTAGTAAATACGTCCACTAATCTGCATAGCTTTATTGACCATACAAATAATTTTATGACAAAATTCATTTCACATACAAATCCTTTTATGGAAAATTCACTAGAAGAACATGAACTTCTAATCTCTCTAAATTACATTCAAGGATTCTATGACAATTACCTTATTAATACATTAAGATTATCAAATATCCTAACATCTTGTAAATCTCATATGATCCCTTCTTCAATTATTTTGAAAGAAATATTAGAAAAAGACATATTGAAACTAGTGGAAATTATGAAAAACCTAGATCTCGACCTAGCAATCCCCATTAAGGACATTCAAAACTACTATCATGCTGAACTTGTAAACTGCAATTTCTTTAAAAATACTTTAGAATTAGAAATAAAAATTCCCCTAAAACAATTAGATTCTAAATACGAAATTTACGACTTCATTCCACTCACATTCAAAAGTCATTCTAATGAATTGTGTAGCTGGGATCAAGAACCATCTCTGATTATTCACGAAATCAGAACAAACTCTGTACGTTATATTAGTGGAACTAATCTCCATTACTGTAACTTGGATAAACCATTATGCTTCCTTCCTTCTAATAGAGGAAGTGATAAATTGTCTTCTTGTGTAAAGAATCTTTTCTTTCAAGACCTAAATCAAAACTTACTGCAATCATGCTCGTTTAAGTGTAATCTTAATAACAATCAAACATTAGTGCATCCTATTGGACACACCAAATTCGCTATCGTAAATTTTAACTCCCTTATAGCAACTAATTCCATTACAAAAAAATCCGAAAAACTAAAAATAAATAATAATTCCCCCGGAACATTCATCCTGGATGTACCTTGTCATATCCAAATTGAAAATATTGACGAAAATAATAAAAATACAGTAATTATCCCAATAGAAATCCCCTGTCTCTCTGAATCTTTGGAAGAGACCATTAAAATCGAAAACCATTTACCACTCCTGTGGACATATTTTTCTGATTCTACAGAACCTTTTGATCTTGCCATAGATCTGGCAACGACAAAGGTCTACAACCCCAAATGGAAAAATTTTGTTCCTCACACTGTTCCAGTTAACGATTTGGAGAACAAAATTAAATCCATTGAACTACAAATACCTGACCAAAACTTTAATGATTATCTAACTTTTGTCAATGGGATATTCTTATTGTGGTTAGTTACAATTTCGATTATATTAATGTTTATTATTGTATATTTAAAATTAAGCTCCCATCGAAATAGTACTAATTTAACAAAAAGCACAGCATTGTAAAAATTACGCAAAATAATGTGATATAGTAACTTCCTGTATATACCTAAGAAAAAATTTTTTACTCATAATCAATATTCGTAAATATTTTATTCTAAGTATATATACTTATACTCGCATTATATGACATAATTTTAATCATGCATAACTATTAAGAAATGTGTACTTGTTGGATAGAGTTGGGAAAATTTTTTTTTCCCTGATTTTTTTTGTTCCCCTCGGAGAATTGTGTAACGTATATTTTCGTCTATTTTTAGAAATGACGAACATATTCATTCACACATTTTCGAATACCAAAAACGTAGATATTTATCAAAAATTATCGTCCTATAACTCTTTATAAACAACCACTAAATTACCCGTATTTGATTTTATGAATATAGATATACTTTCTGTATATTCATGACCTAATTGTGCCTGTCCCTTGAGTACTCAACGAGTCAGCACAACCCTATAATAACAACACCCTACTTCACTTTACCTATCCGACACGTACGTTTTCATACCCTGAACGAGTATATAACCCCTCGATTCAGTGGAATAGTAGTAGTACAGTTTGACAGTTCCTCGACAGCTACTTCTAAGTACCTGGAACCTCTCTTGTAGAAGTCTCTAGTGAACAGATAGTCTTGCTTGTTGAATTGTGATTGTATATGTATAAATATTAACGTAGATTTATGTACTGTGATGTACAAATTATTATTTTATTAAATGTGTAAACTCATTCATGTGTTTTAAATATTATTGAGTCTCTAACTAATGTTAAGGTACACGATAGTTTGTGGATGATAAACTTGAAATTATTTTAGAAGTATTACTGCTTTTACAGTACGTGATATTTCGTGTATGGTGTAATACCGAAAGTGGTTCTAATTAGGTACATTACCACCTCTTTTGGCCGTTACAGGCAGTAGTTTAGTAAAATTGTTAAAATTCTGCCTGGATCTTATATTCCTTGGGGATGGTGAAAGTTGTTCATAATAAAGACCCGTACGTCATTATCGGATATGTATTAGGAAGGATACTGTCAGTCAGATGTAGTTTTTCTGAAATTTTTGCGGATGATGAGATCAATCATTGAAGATAAATTTCGAACGAATCAAATTTCCAGTGAATTTTAGTTTGTTTTACGGCGTTTCAAAAAAACATCGTTTTTATTACCGACGGCTTAAGGAAGAGGTTTTATGTTTGGTATGTCAATCTCCGGAATTAACGGAACTTCGTTCGCTCAGAACCACTCTCTTACCTTATAGATTTTAACGAAAGTGGGTTCAAAATGTTCCTGACCATCCGGAGAATGTCGCTATTCATATTTGAAAATTAAAAAATTATTAAGGTGTAACTGAAGAAAGGGAGAATTTAAATCTTTGATAAATTTTTCTCCTCCCCTACTTTTGCGCTCTCACGTACGTATCCCTTTTCAGTTTTCATCAGTTCCTGCCTTTCTCTTAGTTTATGCCATAAATTGTAACCAATCGTCTCTTTCCTTCTTTCATTACTCATAAATTTCCAAATGCCTGTACTCATGCCTGTACTATTTTCATTGGTGGTCTCAGATACCGTTATACTCGCTCGTATGTCTCCTTTTATAACGAGCATATAAGAGATACATAGGAAGTAATGTTTTTTCTTTTGATCCACTGTAGAATCCAAATCCAGTTGTTTTGATCTCAGTTATTTATTTATTTACTTTTTGTTTTTTTAGCTTGAAAAACATGAGATTTTTTTCAGGGTTAAAATGCAAATTTGTGTCGAAAATTTAAAAAAACGCAATTGTATATAAATTCATTTACAATTGATGCTTATAATTTGGAGTGGTATCGCAACTGATCGCAGCTAAGATTAGGTTCAAATACTAACCGAATTTTTCAAAAAGGAACTTGTTCACACCCATACGATTACATGCTACTCGCCAGAAATATGAAATACTTACGTAGACACAGTATAATAACCGGCTCCCGTTCGTATGTTGCTGCCGCTTTAGGTATTTATGAGTAGGAATTCCCAAAATACAGCATATGAACTTTACTGGTGGATCATGTATACCTAAACTGAAAATACATGTCATCCTGGAAAATATGACGCGTTTGGCCATACTAATTCCTGGCCAAATGGGGATTTCTGACAGTGTGGTTTCTGAAGCTCCGACTCGCAATGCATCACTTCCCTCTTTTGTCGTCATTCCTCTGTTTTCAGCCTCTGATATAATTTTTATAACATTCGTTTTATTCAGAGCGCAAAAGTAGGGGAGGAGAAAAATTTATCAAAGATTTAAATTCTCCTTTTCTTCAGTTACATCTTAATAATTTTTTAATTTTCAAATATGAATAGCGACATTCTCTAGATGGTCAGGAACATTTTGAACCCACTTTCGTTAAAATCTATGAACCAGTTATACCACTCATGCCCAACGAACTCGCATCATTTTTGCGAACTTATTCAACCAGTTTTTATTTCCACCTGTTATTTTTTAATCGGGTTTTCATTTCCCACTTCGTCCATATGCAAAGCCTCTGCTATGAGAAACTTGTATCATTTCCATTTTGAATATCCCATTTTATCGATTCGATTCGAATTGTTTTTAGGGCTACTTTCAAATTATATCTTTATTCTCTCTTCTTACTTATTTTTCTTCCACTTCACGTATTCGACATTAGCTGTGTTCGACGAGTCAAAAAATGTGCTACACTCGAAGGTGATCACGAATGACGATTCTGTTTTTCGAATAACGGATAATGTTATCTGGTTTTGGCTGTAACAGATAACGGATAAATAAAGTTTTCTGGCTAGGTATTTGTTATCGAATAATGGATAATTTTTTCTTGAAAAAACCGAATAATTTTTGGATGATTTTAGATAATTTACAATATTATGTGTTGATTTGTTGAGTAATATTTTTAAAGTGTTTAACAGTCCTTTTTAGAAAAGTAGAGCTGAGTAATTATCGAGTTGAGAATAAAATATTGAAAAATAAATGATTTTTATTCAAATTTTATCAAATAATGTGCTTTCTTTATTTTAGCTGAAAAAATTTACAGGAAAGAAACTTTTGAGTGGCCTACACTACATTAACCTATGCTGTGTTTGTGCTCTAAGCTAGACTAGTGTACCTTAAAATGAATAAAAAAAGTTCTTTGACCCGCCCTAATAGCAAAATTGAAGGAGATTTATATATTATATCTTATTATTCATATATCTGGTGATGGATGCTCAATTTCCTGTAATTGGTTATTCAAATAACGGATAATTTTATCCAAAAATTATCCGTCCCACCCCTGGCCAGAGGCCAATTTATAAATTTGGCATCTATAGGCACAGGTAAATTTTGTCATGTAAAAGAATTTAAAAAATCATTAAAAAATACTACGTTGTCAATTCAAAACATACAACAATAGTATTTTACTCAACTAGTTAGTAAAATGAGTGATTATCACGAGTGGCTTACTAAATGAATACAATATTTTTTTCAACGAATCCACCAAAAAGAGGTTATTATTTATTCGATTAAACTAGTAAACTTCATTCATGAATAGAATTTTAGATATAATTAAATATTATCGAGAAGTGAACTTGGTTGTTTATGTAAGCATCACCATGTAAAATGGCTCTTTTTCATTGTGTCAATTTGCAACTTGAAAAACTCATTTCTACATGGTTTCTACACTTGGTGAAGAAATGAAAACCATTTTTGATGTTCCAAACTGTTCTGGAAATCTTGTATTTTGCTAATCAAAATAGATTCAATGAAAACCTCTTTTTGGTGTATGAGTTGAGAAATTGTATATGTCGCTATATGAATGCAAAGTGAGCAATCCTTGAGGAATTTGAGTTGGCAGCTCGAACCATGAGTGCTGCAAACATCAAATGAGTGGGGAAAGCTCACTTTGCGCTCACTTTGTGAATGCTATTTTTCCCAACACATCCACCTCGAAGTTTAATGCGCCTGATCAGTTGATGGGCGGAGCAAAAAATTTTGGTAGCTGGAGTAAATACTGGTTTGACTCCCGCTATCGCATATTTTTGCTCCCTCTATCAAAATTTGATCATGAGTCACGAATTCATAATTTTGCGCTCCAACTCACCTACTTAGCGACATGTGTTGGGAAAAAATTAATTTTTCACTCTTTTGCCTTTGCGCCTGTAGGCCGCGGTCTCATTGGCCTCTTGGTAAATCTGTCACTGCCCCTGGCAACCCTTGAAAGTTTTCATTTTGGACCACTTCCGTTTAAAATTAATTCTTACGTTAGTTCTGTCCAACGGTTTTCGTTCTGTATTAATTATGTGAAGTAAAAAAGTTTAAAAAATTTATATCTCCAATAGTATAATTTAATAATTCTTTTGATAAACAGGAAAATGATGGGACACACTAGAAATGGGATACAAATACAAACACATCTTTCGAATAAAACTTTTCATTAGAATTTACTCACCGAGTCTGGTCGAGAAATTCGGCAGTTCTTGAAAAAAAATTTTTTTACGTAGTTCTACCCCAAAAATTGAACAGCCTCTTCAAAGAACTAGTGCCGCACTTTTCTTATCGAACAAATTGAATAGATATATTTTATTTTCGGTTATAATTACGTTCATCTGCATATTCCTAAAATCCTATAAGAAAATCTTATCTATGGTTCATCGGATAATTGTGTTCCCGGATACCCAATGTAATGCTTGAATTTTTTGCTTCGCATAGAACTGAACGATCGAAAAAGATAAATCAGCGATAACAGGCTAATTGATGAAATTTTTGTCGTATTAACCAAAACGTTCTTGGTCACATATGGTTTGAGTTTTTTTCATGTGTGCCTCGATCATTCATTCTAGTCTTCTCCAGATTGTTTGATTAAAATAAAAACGCTACTCCTGAATGAAGATTCGATTCTTCATTTTCTCCTCTTGTAACATAGGCCTATGTTGGAGTAATTATGTTTATGTTATTTAAAAAATCGCTTCGGATCGATATTTAGGTTTGAAAAATTATTTCTTGGCGACCTCTAATGGTATGTTATTTCTGTACTGATTTAAATTATCAAAAATTATTCGAATACAATATTATTTGGATGATATTTCTGCGAACCAGTCATTAAATGTTCCGAGTACGTGATGCCGTGTGACCTATCTGACCTTGTTTTATAAAAATACGCATTGATGAGTATTTTCGTAGGGTAGTTAATTGGAGATACTATTTATTTGAAATTCGTAAATCGAAGGAGGGAAAATAAAAACATTCCTTCCATTCGACTCGATTTTTTTTACTTGTCATTATTGATTTGTCCAGACTTTGAGAAAAAGAAATCACGTACTCGAACCTTTCTCGCAAATGAGGAGTTTTGTGAAATAATCATGAAAGTTTTCGAGAGTTCGCGTAATTAATGATTTATTATGCCTGCAAAAGTTCTTGTTCATCTCGCAGATGCAGGAGATGAGGAGTACGGTGCATTGTGGTAAAATTTGTCTCCGAAATTCTAATCAGTGGTAGAAATCTTTGAATGTGAAATATATTTTGAAACGTTGATCACTTTGCTTCTACATGAATAAGATAAAATCGTAGATATGTGGGACGTATATAATATGAGGATTTAAGAAGTTGTATATATATACTGTGATTGTGTGATTCGATTTTTTTTGCGTTAAAAGAAGTGATTACGGTGAGCTGTGACAGGACAAGACAATTGATTTTTCAATCTGTTAGTCATGTTTTACTCAATTTTATATTGAAAAAATGCTGCAGTCGCATTCTTAATGACGGCGTCCAAGATTAATTCATTGCAAACACAATAATTGTGGAGGATTTTGGGTATGTTTTAGATCTTCTTAACTTTTATATTTCTTCTAAAAGTACTAATAATTAGTTTTTACATTGTATAAGTAGTGAAGACTTTAGGCTTAGGGCCACTAGGATCGTGCCTAGAGTGACAGATTTTCAAAACAAATGAAAAATTTTTTGAATTTCAGCTTAAGGCTATCGGGTGAAAGAAAAATAATGAAAAAATACGTTGAATGTTTGTGTTAGACAGTAATGTAACGTAGGTATACCTAACTTGAATATAATTATAATTTACTTTTTATTTGATGAAAACAAACCTAGCTGACACTTGCATATTTACGAATTTTTTGCACCCATTTGTCTTATGGAAATTATTATTGGATGAATACCGATCCGGAATTCTGATTTGTTGAACTTTGAAAAAGAAAAGAAGGTATTTTTTATGAATTTTTATCTGTAAATTAAATTTTGTGATTACGGGGGCATTGTCTAATGGACGAGAGACTGAATAATTTTCTCGTTTGTCTGAATGAATAATTTTCATAATTTATAAGGCTGATGAAATGGTCTGTAAAACGAGAATAATTTGTTTAAACAATAATTATACAGAATTTAGGAGTACTATAACAGAATATGATTTTTGTTGCTTACAAAAGTTACGATTATTCCTACAGGTAGTTATATTTATTAACAGCTGAAATATTTTTTTAGCATCTCGTTCGGCTTAAGACAATATTAATAAAATAGAAAAATTCTCGGAATGAATAATAGGTGTGTAGTTGATATGTAGGTACTTGGTGACTTCTTAAATTATCTTAGATAATGTCTCATTTCTTTTTTTTCTCTTTTTTTGCTATTGTATGTGACAAAACTCTCAGTACAGTTGCAGTACGTATTTCAGTTTTGATCTAGCGTGAAATGGAGTTCGAAAGTTTTGTTAGTCAACTTCATTTTAACGAAAATAATACCTTTCAGTTTCATTCCTTTTCATTCATTTATTGTTTTTTGTCCTTTTTAACACCTTTTCAAAAAATTAGATTATTATGAATTTTGTCGAAAATAATCTTATTTAAAAATTTGTAATAACGAACTTGTTTTGTCAATACTATGTGCGGAAAAAATTCAAATTAAAATTTAATGTTGTCTTCGTATGTCAATGTCTAAACCGTTTTGGTTTTATTTAGACCAGTTTCGAGTTGTTTAGGTTACAGTAAGAGCTAAGAAATAATTGACTACTTGAAAAAATAAAAAAAATAAAATAAAATAAACAAATAAACCTGAAAGTTGTTTTTTTGTTTCCTTTCTAACAAAAATGAGGGTTTTGTTTTTGCTTGCTTCTCTGTGAAGAAAGATTATTCTATTAAACAGCTATGTCTTTATATGTTTGTTAGCTTATGAATGTTGTGATTATTTCGAATTTTTCTCGTTTGGGGTATTGAACTCAGTACCTATTTATTGTTCGTAAAAAAAAGAAGATTTTTATGATTTTCAGCTACTGAGTAAATTAATAATGCTATAGTTTTTGTATCAGATTTATTGTTGGTGTTATTTTGTATGGTTTATTTTCATTATTTATTTGTTTCAAAGAAACACATTTAAGTTGTAAGCTCCTTCTTCCCTGGTTTTTTAATAGCCAGTCACTTTACTCTCACATTCGATAGGTATAAAATTTTTCACAGTGAGTGGTAATGTACTCTGTTTTTGAACTAAACTTTTTTTTCGTAGGATCCTAATTTTAATAAACGTGTGCGAGCTTTTTCTATAATTCATCGTGTGCAATGGCGAAATGAAAAACTTCACACTCAGGAGAAAATTTTCAGTGCTACTTATGATATCTGTTCACTTTTTCAGTTAACAAAATTTTCATTTTTGGGATTTTTTCAATTTTTTGACTGCGCTTTATTTTAATTTAATTTTTCAATTTTTTATCTTTTTGATATCTAAAAAGTATGTAGATTTGAAAATTGTGAAGCTAAGATGTTACCTCATAACTTCTTTCAAAGTGAACTAATTTTAATGATTTGTGGCTTATGGTATGCAGCTAAATGATCTGAATGTTTTAACCTCTAAGTAGCCACAAAATGGAAAGTAAAAGTATATGAATTCATTAAACATACTTAATTGTACTAATATAAAAACCAAATCTTCAGCCTTTAAAAATCCCATCTATAAGATGAAATGGGCCTGGAAATACGCAAATTTTCAAAATTTGATATTATCAAAAACCAACATTTCTAGAATCATCAGAGGTTGTCCAGGGTTGCCTTTTGAATATTAGGTTTATCTCATGGATGTATAACACCGTACATGCAACAAATGAAATACAGTAGACGCTGCTTATTGGACTCGCAGTCAAAGGACTCAGCCGCCTATTGGACTCCGAATTGCATGGAACAGATCAACTGTATCCAAAGACAATGAAAATTAATTGATTATTAGACCAACAATTTGTTTATTATGCTCAAATTTTTACAATAGGCACTTGAAAAAACATGTATTTCTTATCCTTTCCAATTCTCATTCACATTCTTTATCGTTACTTTTAATGTCTCTTACTGTAGTTTGTTCCGAATGTGTACTCAGGTTCATTACTTTGCTAAAAAGCTGAAGATTTAGCCAAAAAAATTGGTAATGGTGACTTCGTTGCAACAGAAGGATGGTTTCACCGTTGAAAAAGATTTTTTCAATTAAACTCATGACTGGATGTATTTTTTCAAATACATACATACTGTAATAAATTTTTATATATTTCAAAATGACTTTTTTTCTTTTTTTTTCGTTCTTCGGTTATTAGACTCAGTCGGTTAATAGACTTTTGCCTTGGTCTCAAAATGAGTCCAATAAACGGCGTCTACTGTATTACCAAACTCCATTAAAAAACATCAGAAAATATGAAAATGTCTTGAATTTGCATTTTTGATTTTACCCAATTTGTCCAGTTTGGACAAAATTGATTTCTAAACTTTGCTCCATACCATCATGGACAGTAATCACAGTAGAACACGCATTCATATTGGATTTAGGAAACAGGTTTTTGAAGACCTGGAATTGAATCTAAATCAAAGTTCCATATTGTCAAAAGAAAAGAAGGAATGCACATTTATTCCATATTAGTGTTTATAGTCTGAAGTCCAAAAACTATAAAACTAAGCAATACTTTATTATCAATATTGCCTAAACTGGAAATTATAATGATATTTTACTATAAATCAAATTAAAATTTCACCATTGAATACTGAATGAGAATGATACAGTTTGAAAGATACTTATTACATTTATTGGAATTTATTCCACATAATTAAACAAATTGCAAGAATGCAAAAATTATCATTTTCTAAAAACTTTTCAATTTGGTGAAATGGATCTGGAAATAACAAATTTTTGAAATGAAATACGGAATCATGACAGGAGTTACAAACTAATTTTCATATCACATACTGTATGGAATTATTATGAAAAAAACTATCACGATAGTACTCAAATTAAAAACCAGAATCTTGGAAAAATCTAATTTCTTAATTTTGGCATTAGAACAAAATTATTCTCCTAATTGAGAAAGAAAAAAGAAACATTAACTTTGTTCTACATCATCATATATAAGACCTGTTAAATGAAGAGAAAATAATAATAGATTTTGGATTCAGGAAATACTAACTCCGGAAATTTCCTTTTTGAAAAATCTTTGTTACCATAGAGGGAAACTCAACGAGGACGATGGATTTGTTCCATGCCAGTGAGTAATGTATAAAGTTTGGAAACAGTAAAACAATGTGAGACTTAGTTATAATTAATTATTAAACTGGAAATAATTGTGAAACATCAACATCCCTGAATGCAGTTTCATAAACATACGTATATGGGCATAATTACAGAATTTTTCCAGGTACACGATTGGAAACTAATTAGGTTACTACCAAGTATTATAAAACAAGAAAAGTACGAAAGAAAATCTAAAATAACTATAGTCTACCACTAAAAATCAATGCCACATTTGATATCTGAATTCTAGATGAAAATAACAGTGTCGTGAAGTTTTTCATTACATTGAGATAATTAGTTCCACATAATTAGTTAGATAAGTTA
This sequence comes from Ericerus pela, assembly GCA_011428145.1. NCBI lineage: Eukaryota > Metazoa > Arthropoda > Insecta > Hemiptera > Coccidae > Ericerus > Ericerus pela. The sequence continues at coordinate 268,080 of WOFM01000621.1, forward strand.
AATGTGAAAATTAGAATGTTCCATAATCTTCTCAATCTGGTGAAATGTATCCGGAAATTACAAATTACAAAAAATGAAACTTTTCTCAAATCCATTTCTGTGAAAGTTCTTACCAAGTTTTTCATTCTGGGCCCTGGAACATCTGTATCCTAAATCCAATCTGTACATGTGTTCTACTGTAATTACTGTCTATAATGGAATGGAATAAAGTTTAGAACAATATTCGAAGGGCAACCCTGCACAACCTCCGATGATTCCGGAACTGCAGGTTTTTGATCATCCTAAATTTTGAAAATTTGCGTATTTCCATGCCTGTTTCATCATATAGAGGTGATTTTAAAGGTTGATTTGGTCCTTTGTTAGTACAACTAAGTATGTGAAATAAATTCATCTACATTTACTCTCCATTTTTTTGCTACCTAAAGGCCCTAGAGTTTTTTAAATTTTGTGCTTGGTCATGTTCCGTCGGGTCTTGGTTTTTGACCTTAATCTTGCAAAAAGTGGGAGACTGAGTCCAAATCAGCCTATTGCCATTGTTAATTGACAGAATTATTTGAGTAGAAAGATTGAAGCTACAGCTTATGCGATAATGTGATAAAGAATTGCGGATGGACGCAATTTTCATTCTTATTATTGTTATGTTAACGTCGAGTGCCAAATTTGTTTTAACTTACCCTCGGTTGTTACAGCTATGTGAACTTACTAGGATATTATTTCTAGCATTCCTTGAAGTAAGAAATACCGTAATCTCAATTTTTGGAAATAGATATTTGAAGCATTTTCAATTTGTCTCTTAACTTCGAATTAAAATGTGGTGAAGAAAGCGAGTTGATTGTTTGTGGCCCCATTTCTCTACATTCCTTACAGATTTGTTGTTTTTTTTTAGTTACTTTTCCTTGTTAAAAATGTATGTATTTTTTCCCCGTGTTACAGATCTCGTTTAGTTAATCATGCGTACAAATTATACTTCAAGGATGAGACTTATTACCGTATTAGTAACATAGATGGTCGTATTGAAAATGCTGATCATCGTCTGACGGAAGATATATCAGCATTCGCATCATCGGTCGCTCATCTTTATTCGCATATTACGAAACCATTATTCGATTGTGCTCTCATCGCTTTCGCATTAGCCAGATCAAGTAAAAAGATGGGTGCCGCCGCCATACCGGGTAAGTTTTACCATTTATTTTCCTTCCGCTGCGCTGGCCCATTTCTTCTATAAATCTTTTACAAAAGAACCCGTATTTTCAATTGCACATTTTCACGTTCATTTTCATTTTGTACTATTCAGCCTGTCATACTATTGCTAATTTTACTTTTAACTTTAATTTTAGTTTAGACAATTGACATACGAAAAAAAGCGAATAAATTAATAAAATGTCTGCATTTTTGTACATTTAAAGCGGAACCTCGGTAGTGAAAGGATCTTATATTTCGATTTTAAGCGCTCGTCTTAGTCAAACTTCATTCAGAAACTTTTGTTATCGTGTAACAATCATTGTCAAATTCCCGAGAAAACGGTCAGAGGAGCTCATTTTTCTGCAGCTGGTTTTTTTTTTTTTTTTTTTTTTTTGAAGAATCTGTATATGGATTTAAATTAATGATTGAATTGTGTGAAGTAGATAAAGTGAGGGCGTTTATTCGCCCCTTTGACTTCATTCTCTTCTCTCGTTAAAGGGTTGTTGTTTTCCATATTTTTCCGCTCGTCTGGCTTATAAGCATTTACGTTTGAATAATGTGGTATTCGGAATTGTTTTTTAGAGGGGAATCGATGATCGTAGTGCAAGTCTTCACATTTGACTAAATCGCGAAATGAAGAAACTTAAGAGAAGCTGAGAATTTTTCGTTAAAGTTGGTCAAAATACAGGAATATATGTTAGTTTTGTTCGATATGACGAGAAAATAGTACGCATTAATCTCTAGGTAGCCACAAAATGGAAAGTAAAGGTAGATGAATTCATTTCACTGACTTAGTTGTACTAATGTAAGGACCACATGTTTAGCCCTTAAAATCACATCCGTTTAATGAAACAGGCCGGGATATACCCAAATTTTCAAAATTTGATGTGATCAAAAATTTGCATTTCCGGAATCTTCAGAGGTTGTTCATGGTTACACTTTGAATAATATGTTTATTTCATGGTTATGTAACACCATACATGGAACAAATGGAGTATTAACCAACTTCGTTAAAAAATCTAAGAAAATCTAAAAATAATTTGAAAATATATTTTTGCTTTTACATAATTTTTCCAGATTGGACAAAATTCATTTTTAAACTTTATTCCAAACCATTATAGACAGTAATCACAATAGAACACCCATACAGATTGGATTTAGGATACAGATGCTCTGGGGCTTGGAATGAAAAACTTAGTAAGAACTTTTACAGAACTGTATTTGAGAAAATTTTCATTTTTTGTAATTTAAAATTTCCGGATACATTTCACCTAATTAAAAAGATTATGGAAGATCTTAATTTTCACATTATACTTATCTGACTAATTACTTGGAACTGATTATCCAAATGTAATGCAAATCTCCACAACATTGGTATTTTCATCTACAATTCAGGTATGAAATTTGGCATTGATTTTTGGGGATAGACTATAGTTTTTCTATATTTTCTTTCGCACTACATTCGTAGTTTTCTTGTTTTATAATATGTACTTGGTGGTAACCTAATTAGATAGTTTCCTATCGTTTACCTGGAAAAATTCTGTAATTATGCCCATGTACGTATGTGTATGAAACTGCATTCAGGGATGTTGATGTTTCACCATTATTTCCAGTTTGATAATTAATTATAATGAAGTCTCACGTTCTTGTATAGTTCCCAAACTTTATACACTGTGGGTGTGTGTATATGTAAGTACACGACCCACATAAACACCAATGTCGGTCGGTTGCGTGTACACTGAAGAGTGTGTGCGGGCCAAGCCCAGTAAACAAGTTTAGCTGTACAGACGAAATATACAGCCGTGAGTGCAAAAACATAGTTTGTGGATTTTACTCCACTGGCCCGCTAGGTGGTCGACGAGTGTGTAATACACACTCGTTCGTCAACGACCACCCGTTGCCACATACACTATTCAGTGGTGTGGAACAAATACATTGTCCTGATTGAGTTTCCCCCTATGGTAATAAGGATTTTTCAAACAGAGCATTTCCTGAGCCTATATTTCTTGAATTAAAAATCTATTATTATTTTCTCATTATTTAACAGGTCCTATATATAATGATGTAGAACAAAGTTAATGTTTATTTTTTCTTTTTCACCTATGAAAATAATTTCATTCTGATGATAAAATGAAGAAATTAGGTTTTTCAAAATTTGTTGCTCACAGTATGTGATATGAAGATTGGAGATTGATAATTTTGTTGAAAGTAGCTTTGTAATTCCTGTTATGGTTTTGTATTTCATAAATCTTAGAATTTTAAAAGTTTGTTATTTTCAGATCTATCTCATCAAATCACCAAATTGAAAAGTTTTTAGAAGTTGATAATTCTCAAATTATAAAAATTTGTCTGATTATGTGAAATAAATTTCAATAAATGTAATAAGTATCTCTGAGACTGTATCATCTTCATTTAATATGCAAGGGTCAAGTTTTATTTGATTTATGGTGAAAGACCGTTATAATTTCTGGTTTGGGTAATATTGTTAATAAAGTCTTGCATAGTTTTACAGTTTTTGGATTTCAGACTATAAACACTAATATGGAACAAATGTATTTTCCTTCTTTTTTTCCCTTACAATATGGAACTTTGATCCAGGAGCAGTTATGGATCTTGAGAAATCTTTATCCAAAATAAAATAAATCAAATCTGTACTTGTGTTGTACTGTGATTTCTGTCTATGATGGTATGGAACAAAGTTTAGAAATGTATTTTGTTCAATCTGGCAGATTATGTAAAAGCAAAAATGGATTTTCAAGTTATTCTCATATTTTCTTATGTTTTTTTAACAGAGTTGGGTAATACTTCATTTGTTCCATGTATGGTGCTACATACCTATGACATAAACATACTATTCAAAAGACAACCCTAGAGAACCTCTGATGATTCCAGAAATGCAGGTTTTTGGTCATATCAAATTTTGAAATATTGCGTATTTCATGGCCCTTTCCATCATTAAATGGGATTTTAAAGGCTGAAGAATTTGTTTGTAAATTAGTACAACTAAGTATGTGAAATGAATTCATCTATCTTTACTTTCTATTTTGTCACTATTCAGAGGTTAAAGATTTACTTTTAAACCTGTTCTGCGGCATTATTCCACTTTCACATGATTATGCGCATTAACTTATAAAGTTTGAGAAAGTGTAATTGACTTAAGCCTTTACTTGGATTGTAACCCTCCTTCATACAGAACTCAAACTTTGAGTGCAATGAAAAAATAAAATTTTCCATTGTCAATTGGAAAATTTTTTAACCAGATGCGTGACAAAAATTTAAGAGTATAAATTTGAATTCAGGGTAAAAAACAAAAACACCAAAATAATTTTTTTAAATCAGAAAAAGTTTTTTCTATCTCCCATACACAGATGTGTTGAAATTTCAGAATTTTTTGTTTAATTTTTGTTTTAATTGTAGTATGACATGAGCTCTGAGGCCCTACGAAGCGGCTCTTTGGTTTGAACTGATCCAAAACTTCTGCTGGCACAATGAATATTAGAAAAAATGTAAAAAATATCTCTTCCTCGAACAAAGAAAAAAAAAAGAAAAAAATTTATCACCTCCTCTCTTTTTTTCATTCTTTTTATTCGTCTACTGTTGAGTCATAAGTGATAAAAAAAAACTTCTGTTTCTGTTTCTGTTTCTCGTTCTTTCTGACACAGGCGCATCAAATTTAGGGGAATAATTTCGTCGAATTAATTTCGGAGAATGAATTTCCAACCAGTGCGTTTATTATGATGATTAGGAGGCAACTTAAATTACTATTCAGAAACCAAGATTGCCATTAACTCGAAAACCTTTCTTTTTATAGCGAGGCTTGCTACGCTGAAGTTTTTTTTATCTTGGAAAATTGAACAGTTTCTTCAAAGAGTATTTCCAAATTTTATTTTCTCTAGTACCTCAGTGATGAAATTTTTTAGGAATAAAAACAAGTTTGTTGATAGGTTTTGAAATTAATGACCTGATGTAAACTTTCAACTGGTAGGGCAATGGAATTTCTGGTTGATGAGGTTTGATGTTTTTTTATCAATGTAGAACACTTGAAAATGTGCATTTCTGTATGCCTTTAAGTTAACGATCATAATGTACAAGACATATAAAAATATGTGCCGTTTTCAACTAGAAAATGTTCATCATACATGACTGTTTAATTGGATTTTTGGAAAATTTTCTTTTGGAATGACTACAGTTTGGGAATCCATATTTTTTGGAATTGCAAAGAAATGGGAGTAAAAATTTTTGTATAAAATTTTTGAGAAATAGATTGAGAAAACAAGATACCAATCTCTTTAACTATTTGAGAACATATACTCGTAGACCTAATGACAGTTTTCAGTTGAACACAGTATTTTAATATGGTAGCACTATATAATATTTTTAGAGGTACAGGATGCTGAAAAACTTTTATCTTCATGTGGATGAGCTATACAGTGTATGAACGAGTATACTCATTGTCAATGTGGAAAAAAGTATGACATTATTAATATTTTGAAATCTTATAAAAACTAATACAGAATAAACATTCGAGTTATGAAATCTTAGCCAACCATACCGTTAATTGATCAGTACTCGAGTTATTGAGACTCTTGGGGATTCGTATTGGAAGGGGAAGTTAGTAACTATGGGGATTGAAAAACGGTTGACGAAGATGAACCGTTCTAATAGAAAAACGTAAGGACTCAAAATTTTGTAATCTTCCGAACGTTTTTTGAGTTGTGATTTTGTGAAGATCTGATCCTGTTTGATTTGTTAAAAAATGCTTCTTGAGCTGTATTATGATTCCTTTTTTCAAAGGTCGAAATTGGTTTTATTTTATTACAAGCTGAAGTACCCGTCTAACAGACGGGCTAGACAATAATACCACGAAATATCACCAGAAATCTGACTTATTTTCTGAGTTTTCTAAATTTATTGTGTGTGTGTGTGTGTGTATGTGTGTGAGTGTGTCTTCATAGGTATTTAACTAAGTTTAATCAATGTAAATATCTGTAGAAAACACATCACAGAATCAACAATATGATTTTTAATAAAAATTTTTAATTTAAATTGTAAATAAGAAAAGTAAGTAAATGGAAATCAAATTTAAAAAATACATTTATCAAATCCTCAAACTAAATTTACAGTACTTCATGGTTTTACAATATTTCGAACTTCTCCAGTCAATGAATAAATGAACAATCCTTTTTGAGAACTAATCCTAGAAAAAGCCACATAAAGTTGTCCATGGAAAAAACATTGATTCTCTAAGTATAATCCCAGTTTATCGTATGTTTGACCTTGTGATTTATTTATTTAAAGTGAAAAACAAAGTTTTATAGGAAATTGCAGTTATACAAAGGAAAATGGATTATTTGCTGAAGTCAGAGGTATACGTGATATACACATTTTTGTCCCAGCACTGACACCTGTCAAAATAATAGTAGTACGTTTGTTCCCAACAAACTGATTATCAATCTCGTGCCATTGCATAGTTGTGGAGGTTGTATATTACAAATCAGTATCACTGGCACACCAACTTTCAATTTTAATTTATGCAGTGGTAGTCCCTAGTCATCGATAGACTCTAAAAATTCAATTGGAAACTGAGTGGCATCATCCTCATCAGTTGTCCAATCTATAGAATTGTACACAGTTTCTTACAAAATCAGAATATAATAAATAATGTAGCCTAATACATAGTTCATTGTGATAAACAATCATTAAACTTACATCAGAACTCTATATTTAATCCTCTGAAAGCTATACTTAATTGTCTGAAAAATTTTACTTTGTTAAGATCATACAATTACCACAGTAGTCCACGAGTAGGTACGTAGAGAGCAATTATTATCTAGATCTTCGTCTTTCAAACTGAAATATATGAAAATAGAATCAAATTTAATGAAGATAAATCATTCTGCAAATCAAGAAGATTTCAGGTTTTTTAACATATTAGTTGTCAGAATTACAGTACAGGTCTACTCACTTAGCTACTATTAATCTGCTGAAAAATGTTGATATGTCCAGGTAATTTATTATCAATTAAAATTTACTTGAATTTGTAACAATGTCAGCTTTTTAGGCTATTACCTATTTCTTCAAGAAATATTCCCATATATATATATATATTTGTGGGTGTATTCAACTTTATTGTAAGTATGTGAAAATTTTTATGAATTGATTTTATTTCAATTCTTACTTTTAAAATGTGGAAAGAAGCTTGAAAAAAGACTTAGAAGCACCTATTGTAACGGCCAAAAGAGGTGGTAAAGTACCTATTTAAGACCACTTTCGGGAGTACACCATACACGAAATATCACGTACTGTAAAAGCAGTAATACTTCTAAAATAGTTTCACGTTTATCATCCACGCACTATCGTGGACCTTAACATTAATTAGAGACTCAATAATATTTCAAACACATGAGTGAGTTTACACATTTAATAAAATAATATTCTGTACATCACAGTACATATTTCTACGTTAATATTAATACATATTAGATCACAATTCAACAAGCAAGACTATCTGTTCACTAGAGACTTCTACAAGAGAGGTTCCAGGTACTTAGAAGTAGCTGTCGAAGAACTGAACTGGACTGAACAATTATACAACTGAATCGAGGGATTATATACTCGTTCAGGGTATGAAAACGTACGTGTCGGATAGGTAAAGTGAGGTAGGGTGTTGTTATTATAGGGTTGTGCTGACTCGTCGAGTACTCGAGGGACAGGTACAACTAGGTCATAAATATACAGAAGGTATATCTGTATATGTAAAATTAAATACAGGTAATTTAGTGGTTGTTTATAAAGAGTTATAGGATGATAATTGTTGATAAATATCTACGTTTTTGGTATTCGAAAATGAGTGAACGAATATGTTCGTCATTTCTAAAAATAGACGAAAATATACGTTACACAATTCTCCGGGGGGAACAAAAAAAAATTAGGAAAAAAAAATATTTTCCAAAGTCTATCCAACACATACACATGTCCAAATAATTCTACATGATTAAAATTATGTCATATAATGCGAGTATGAGTATATATACTTAGAATAAGATTTTTACGAATATTAATTATGAGTAACAAATTTTTTCTTACGTATATAAAATATAAAATTAATATATCACATTATTTTGCGTAATTTTTACAATGCAGTACTTTTTGTTAAGTTAGTACTATTTCGATGGGAGATTAATTTTAAATAGATTATAATACACATTAACATAAATGATATTGTAATTAACCATAATAAGAATATCCCATTAACAAAAGTTAGATAATCATTAAAGTTTTGGTCGGGTATTTGTAGTTCAATGGATTTAATTTTGTTTTCTAGATCGTTAACTGGAACGGTGTGAGGAACAAAATTTTTCCATTTGGGGTTATAGACCTTTGTCGTTGCCAGATCAATGGCAAGATCAAACGGTTCTGTAGAATCAGAAAAATATGTCCACAGAAGTGGTAAATAATTTCCATTTTAATAGTCTCTTCTAAAGATTCAGAGAGACAGGGGATTTCTATTGGGATAATTACAGTGTTCTTATTATTTTTGTCAATATCTTCAATTTGAATATGACAAGGTACATCCAGAATAAAAGTTCCTGGTGAATTATTGTTTATTTTTAGCTTTTCGGATTTTTTTGTAATGGAATTAGTTGCTATAAGGGAGTTAAAATTTACGATAGCAAATTTTGTGTGTCCAATAGGATGCACTAATGTTTGATTATTATTAAGATTACATTTAAATGAGCAGGATTGTAGCAAATTTTGGTTTAGGTCTTGAAAGAAAAGATTCTTAGCACAAGACGACAATTTGTCACTTCCTCTATTAGAAGGAAGGAAGCATAATGGTTTATCCGAGTTACAATAATGGAGGTTTGTTCCACTAATATAACGTACGGAATTTCTTCTGATTTCGTGAATAATCAGAGATGGTTCTTGATCCCAGCTACACAATTCATTAGAATGACTTTTGAATGTGAGTGGAATAAAGTCGTATATTTCGTATTTAGATTCTAATTGTTTTAAGGGAATTTTGATTTCTAATTCTAACGTATTTTTAAAAAAATTGCAATTTACAAGTTCAGCGTGATAGTAGTTTTGAATATCTTTAATGGGGATTGCTAGGTCAAGGCCTAGATTTTTCGTAATTTCCAAAAGTTTCAATATGTCTTTTTCTAATATTTCTTTTGAAATAATTGAAGAGGGAATCCTATGAGATTTACAAGACGTTAGGATGTTTGATAATCTCAATGTATTAATAAGATAATTATCATAGAATCCTTGTATGTAATTTAGGGAGATTAGAAGTTCGTGTTCTTCTAGTGAATTTTCCATAAAAGAATTTGTATGCGAAATAAATTTTGTCATAAAATTATTTGTATGGTCAATGAAGCTATGCAGATTAGTAGACGTATTGACTAACGCTGCATGCTCGGTTAACAGTTGGTTTTTTATAATATCGTATTCTTCTTTCAACGAGATTTCATTCGCCAAGAAGTTTCGTCCATCTCTAAAATTTAATACTCGACAGCAAAAGCGTAGCGCATCTCCGAAGAATGATCTGATCGGGGTGAATACGCTTCGTTTGCTTCGAATAGATGATGGTGTCAAATAGAAATCTTGTATCATAGCGGTATTTTGTTCTTTCAGGTTCATAATAGCATTTTTTAGACGTTTTGCCATTTCTGCATATTTGCAATTTTTCCAGGTTGTTTCATTGCACAACCGGTGTTTAAAATTTGTTTCTAATAGTTTATCTGCTGATTCATGCAAGTCTAGCTTAATGGAGTAAATTATTGGGGCAGATTTAGAATATACGAAAATATTGCTTATTTCTTGAAAATAAGCGCCAGTTGACGCCGTTGTAATCCTATATGGGTCAGACGATGTTCTTTGCACAATACTAGTCGAAGAAATTATTATTGCGAAATAGAAAAGTAGATTCGTATACATTTTCTGAAACAGAAAGAATGCAACGTCTAAGTTATTTTACGAAGAAATGGATTATGAGTTTTAGGAATTTATTTTGACGTGACTTAATTGGGGCACGGGGAAAACAAATTTTGCCGACTTTTACATAATATATTTCGGACAACTGATTAATATAAACTTATTGTGTTCGAGTGTAATCAGTAGTTAGTATTTGCCAGTTCTCGATCCGTTTGATTTTCTGTTGCTAATTTTTGTACGTTTTTTTTTTCTCAATTTTTCGTATTTTTACGTGTTTTATTTTTTCCTACCGGTTTCCGAAGTGTTTGTGCGGGGATTTTTATTTTCTTTTCTTTGTATCCAATCTGTTTTTTTTATCAATCATGTCTATTGTTTATATGAACGACCGAATGTTCATGTCGACCGGTGTTGTGGAGGCAAATGAGACCTGGTTCCTGGGGGAGCAGGTCCTCACCAAGATCCGTCAGTTCCAGAGCTGTATGAGTGAGCCTCGTTTGTATTTCTCACTACATCGTCTATTTTCGCTCTTTTACCGTGTCTCTACCATCTCTGATCGTGGCGATTTTCTTAATAAATTCGAGCCATCGCGAATCCCCGGTGAGGTTATTGATGAAGATTTAGGCTACTGGAGCCATTTCGTGCGGTATACCTGCTGTCCAGATTCGGAGGAATACACGAAGAAGCTTCTGTTCCAACTCCGGTTCTATTATCCCCATTCCATGGTCATCGAGTTTGGGCCGTCTGGGCTCAAACTGACCTTCCGAGGGAATTTGGATACTAGAGGACTGTCTGGGCTGGGCATACTCTCTGGTGTTCTTGTTGGTTTGCTGTGTGTATCGCAGCAGACCAACGAGAAGGTAACCATTGAATATGTCCACCTCGACCAGATTTACCTTAACGATCTTCTCATAAACACCGCTGGGGTTCGTTTCATTCGGTTTATTAATGACCATCACAAGCCGCGTCTACATCTCTCCGTATCCACCATCGGGTTCCAATTTCAGCGCCATTACGATGCCACCGAATATAACCGGGAGATATCGTACCGCAGTGGATGGCTGCTGTCCGAGCCGCCCATCTACTCCTTTCTGTGGAATACTCCATCGGTTGAAGAGAGTATGTCCACCGAGGAGAGTGGGTCCTCGGACGCAGTTCAGGAGCCTGGGAACAAATCCCCAAGTCTATCCGACGGGGACAGCTCATCCAGCGGGGACCGGCTGGAGGAATTCCTGGAGGGATACTCCGAGACATGGGCTATTGGTAAGTTAATTTTACTTTTAATTACGTAGTTTTAATTTTTTTCAACATCGATCTGATTAAAAAAAAAAATGGGGGAGGGAGAAGGGAGGAAGAAGAAAAGGGACGAGAAAAAGAAAAAACAAAAAAAATAAAAAAAAAAAAAATCGTGATTGAAGAAACCGTGTAACTACGGGTAATATACTTTACACACAGTTACTTTGGTTTTTTCCGAGGGTGACCCCTTGGTTTAGGTATGATTTGGGTTGGGATGGGATTTTCGATGTTTTCGTCTTCTTCTTCTATTTTTATTTCATTTCTTATTTCGTCGTTGTTACGAGATTTATACGGAATTAATCGTCGTACGTGAACTGTTTCGTCGTAACAGTTTTATCGTCTGTTTTAATACAAATTATGTAATTTAAATCCGTGACCTTTCTAACAATTTTATGTGGTCCAGTGTATTTCATTTTATTTTTCGCGACGTTTTTTGATTGACGCAGCAAAACAAGGTCATTAGGTTTGAAGTCAATGATCTTGTGGTGTGCGTTATAGTGTTTCGCGTTTTTTTCCGATGCTTTCTTTGCTAAGCTCGGCGTTTTTTCTCTCGTTCGAAGGAGATTTTCAATTTCTTCTTCACGAGTTGTTTTATTATTATTATTTTCTGGTATTTCTGGTATATGTACTTCTGGATTAAATCCATGGAGTAAAAAAAATGGTGATTTATTATTTAAGTGCTCGATTGGGCTTATATTATATGCGAAAATTATTTTGTTGATTGTTTCGATCCATTCTTTTTCGTTTGAATGGTCGTACTTTGACAATGATTTTTTTATTACACCGTTGATTGTTTCAACGAGTCCTTGCGATTGGGGGGAATAAAACGAGGAGTAAATAATTTTAATATTATTCTCTTCGCAGAATTTACGGACGGTTTCATTTGCAAAATGACCTCCGTTGTCGTAAGAAATCTTACCTGGGGTGCCATACGTATAACAAATAAACTTTAAATACTCAATTACGCATTGAGCATTTGGGTTTTTTGTTGGACGTATGGTGCAGAAATTTGTGCTTTTGTCTACATCGACAAGCACGTACGAGTGTTCATACTCGGTATTAAATTTTCCGATGAAATCGATCTCTAAATGTGAAAACGGTTTAGGGTTTTCGATTTCAATATGTTTGAGGTAGCCAGCCTCTTTCGGGGAATTTTGTGCCATTTGACACTCATGACACGACAATACGTATTCAGTAATTTTTTGTACCATGTTTTTAAAGAAAAACTGGTTTTTTATTTTATTTTTTGTTTTTTTAATTCCGAAATGACCTCCATACAACGGATCGTCATGTAGTTTTTTTAGAACTACCGGAATTAATTTTTCGGGAATTACTGTAACCGCTTCATCATACGATGAGGTTGGGTTAGGTAATTTCTTTAATACATTGTTTTCGTCAAGAAAATATAATTGTAATAATGAAATGACATATTTCCAATGCGGGTCATTTTCCTGCATTGTTTTTAAATTTTCGGGTTAGTCAATTTTTTGGGGGGATTCAGAAGTTTGATCTTCTGATTGGGGAAGTGATGTGATGTCGGGATTTGACATTTGTGTGACAACTGGGGTCACAGGAGGGGTTACGGTGATCTGGTTATCGAGGTTTACCTCTTTAAGAGCAGATCTTGTAACTACGTTAGTAGTTTTATTGGGGCAGTTTTCAGAATGGTTTAATTCATTCTGTGGGATTGTGGTTTGTACCACAGGGTAGTATGGGAAGGTTGATGCAAGGGAAGGGGGAAAATAGTGTATTTGGGACGTTGTACTTTGATAGTACCACGTATTTTGATTCTGAAAGAATACAGGGTTTAATGGGACAGAATTGTCATTGTGAATTCTACACACAGTATTCACATTTTTCTCTTCATCCTGAAGAGCATATTTCTTATCTACGAGAAATTCACCTTTTTCAAATGTGATTTCGTCCGGTTCATCATGAGGACGAGATAACATATCAGCCATACAATTATTTTTTCCAGCGATATGTTTAATTTGGAAACTATATTCTTTTAATTTAGATATTAATCGAATTAATCTTGGGCTTGGGGTATTAAATTTCTGATGATAAATCAGAGGTTTATGGTCCGTGTATACTACAAAGCGTAATGCTAGTAAGTATCCACGGAAATGAGCTAATGCATTCGTAATAGCTAACATTTCCAAGTCAAATGAACACAATTTTGACTGGGCAAGTTGGACTCTCTCAGAGAAGTATCCAACTGGGTGTTTATGCTTCGTAACGGGATTAGTTTGCAGCAGCATTGCACCTAATGCGATTTTCGAAGCATCAACTTCTACACAGGTTTCCAATTTCGGATCATATATTGCTAATACAGGTTTGGAAATCATTATTTCTTTTAATTTTTCAAATATTTCAAGATGTTCTTGATTTAATTTTGTTTTTGCATTTGATTTGCTATCTGTTCCTCTTAGTAAATCCGTAAGAGGGGCAGTAATTTTAGCTAAATTAGGAATTAATTTCCTATGATAATTTATTGATCCTAAAAATGATCGTAATTGTTTTAACGTATTAGGGGGATTTAAATTTTTTATTGCCTCTATATTTTTATTTAATGGACGTAATTCGTTATATCGGACCGTATGTCCTAATATTTCGATTTCGTTCATTGCAAATTGGCATTTTTTTGTTTTTATTTTTAAGTTTACTTTATTTAATCTTTTTAATACTTCCCTTGTATTTTCAAGACACTCTTCGAAAGTTTCTCCGAAAATACAAATGTCGTCTAGGTAACATACCATTTTTTTCTGCAATATATCATGGAAGATGTCATCCATGATTGTTTGGAAAATGGACGGGGATATACTTAAACCTATTGGAGTAGAATTGAACACATATCCAATTCCATCCACATTTATTCCAGTGTATTGTTTAGATTCTTCCATGAGAGGAATCTGTAAATATCCACTGTTTAAATCAATTGTCGTAAACCATTTTTTATTTCTTAAGTATGGCCAAATAACATCAATTGTTGGGACACGATTATTGTCCATAATTATTCTTTGGTTCATTCTTCAGTAGTCTACTAATTCTCGGTAGACTCCGTCTGGTTTCTTTTTTACAAATATTGGGGATTCAAATTTTGATTTTTGTTTTTTTAGGACACCTACTTTTACTAGGTCATCGACCAGTTTGTGTAGGGCCTCATGTTCCGCGTGTGAAAATTTAAAATTTCTACACCGCAGTGGGGTTTCGTCGTCTACTCGGACAACTTGTTCGGGTACTTTACAGATAGAAACTTCATCTGTTTTTCCCGTAAAAATATTATTAAATTCGTTAATTATTTCGTACATTTTTATTTTTTGTTCAAGCGACAATTTTGGATTAATCCGGATGGGGTTTCCTCGATTATCCTTAAAAATAGTATTTTCTTTTATTCTTTCTATTTGGCAGGAATCAATTTCTACTGCACTACTTAATTCAAATTTTCCTAAGTATTTGTCTTTATAGATCACGTGAGGTCTGTCATTATGATTAACAGCCGCTATTGTGTCTTCTGATACGATTACGAAGAAATTATTTTTTTCTTCCATGGATGTTTCACACAGAAACTCCAGGTGTTCAGGCAAGGTTGCTAAAATTAGCACCGAATTTGCCTCTATTTTAAAAGTTTGGGGAGCATAATATTTAAAGGGCATAATATAACCTAACTTATTTTCCTTTTCAATAGGGAAGTTGTGACATTCAGGCATGTCAAAACATCGCTCTTCATCACCACACGGTAAAGTGAATTTGTTTTTTGAAAAGTCCATTTTGGCTTTATGGGTTGATAAAAAGTCGTAACCCAGTATGACCTGTTCTACTAAATTTCGAACAACGAAAGAGGGATGTGGGTAAATACAATGATCAATGGAAAAAATCACATTGGTTACTCCTATGACCTCAAGAGGTTAACTATCCGCACCACGAAATCTTACTTTTGTTGGTAGAATTGGTTCCGTAAAATTGACTTTCTTTAAAACTTTTTCATCAATAAGTGTCTGTTCTGAACCTGGATCAACTAAGCTAAGTATTTGTTTACCATAAATGGCAAATGGAAGGTGAAATTTACATTGGGTTCTGCAGTACCCTTTGCTTTGAAACTTCTCCTTACTCACATTGTTAACTAGTTTCGATTCTTTGTTCGCGACATCCCTTACAGCTGACAGATCACCTGTAAGGGGGACACTTAGTTTTTTGAGCAACTATTCTGGCAAGCCTGGGGGTTTGATGTTTGGAGGTAATTTTGTTGTGGAGCTGCCATTAATGGTGCCGGAGGGGAAATCATTTGAGTATTTGCAGCCACATAGGGGAGATTTTGGGGAGTATTAAATGACATTCCAGACCATGCTGGAGCATTATTCCAATTTGGGAGGGCCATTTGGTTCCAATTTGGAATTCTATTGGGATAGTATCCATTATTATTTCTCGGGAAATTGTTTCTCCGGAAATTTTGATTAAAATTTCTACCTTTATAATTAGGATTGAAATTTTGATTATTTTTCCAATTTCTGTTTTGGTTATTTTGGTTCCAGTTTTGATTCTGATTCCAATTACCATTATTATTATTATTGTTATTATTATAGTTATTATTATTATTTCTATTTTGATTTTGGTTTAGGTTTTGATTTTGATTTTGATTTTGGTTTTGGTTATTATTATTATTATTTTGGTTATTATTATTTTGTTCGTTGTTATTATTTTTATTTTGGGAATTTTTATTTTTTCTGGGTTCCTGAAATTTCGAAATGTTCGCTATTGCAGCGCTCATTTTCTCCATTTCAGCTTTCCAGATTGGATCGGATGATATTACATTTACGTTTTTTTCGGTTTTCTTTTCTGTTTTCCCAGATTTTAATTCTTCGATAGTTTTTTCTAGTTGGTCTATTTTTTTTCGTAACAGGGGATCTACATGTCCAAATGCTTTATCCTTAAATTCTAGATATTTAGAAAAAGCTTTGTGGAGTTCCTGAATTGTTTTAGGTTCTTTTTTTATAAGAAATACTCTTTCTTTTTCGGGAAGATTGGGCATAATTTTTTCAATAATTTTTTCTTCCGAAATATCAGGTTCAATTTGTTTTAAAATTCTCTTTACGAACATAATATACGCAGAGAAATCAGCTTCTCCATTGTAGTTTCTTTCGTATAATATTTCACGTAATTGAGGTTTAGTCCTCGTAAAGACTTCCAAAATTTTTTGTTTTGTATTTTGCTAATTATTGCATTCGGGATTTGCTTGAATTCTATCTTCAAACATTTGTTTAGCGAGGCCTGAAAATGCAATTCTTATTTTTTTGAATTTCATATTTGCATCCCAATTGAATGATTCCGCCTCATTTTCAAATCCGATTAAAAATGATACGATATCCTCAGTTGGGGTGTGTCCATATAAGGAAGGTCTGATATTAACTGCAGCCTTTCCTGACATTTTCTTTTCTATTGGGGGAATTAAATTTTCTAAAAGTCTAGTTTCAATTTCTGGGCTGAGAAAATCTTCGTCAGATTTTTCCAAGCACTCATTAATATCCACAAGATTAATAGCAGTTTTAACTCTTGGAAATGGTGTGGGATTATCCAAATTTTCCAAAAGTGGGGTTGAAGTAGTAGGAGGATTAAAATATTTTCTTATTATAGGGTTTTCTAATTCGGGAATTTGTTCACGAGTTTTTCGTGTTGCTTGTAAAATTATTTTTATATTTTCAGGGGTTAATAATTTTTGTATTTCCTTACTGGATTTAATTTTTAATAGGATATCCTCTTGGGTTTGTATACGAGAAAAATATTTTTTATCGACTTCGATGTTCAAATTTTGACATACATTAATTAATTCAAAATTTTTAGCATCGATTAGCAAATTTAAATTTGTTTTAGTAGTATTGGGTTCGGCTAAATTTTCCCAAGTTTCACTCATAAAAATAAATTTTTTCGCGACTTATAATTATTTAACACTTCTTATATTTAAGGGAGGGACGCGAATTATTATTAATATTAATTATTACTTTGTTTT
This sequence comes from Ericerus pela, assembly GCA_011428145.1. Classification (NCBI taxonomy): domain Eukaryota; kingdom Metazoa; phylum Arthropoda; class Insecta; order Hemiptera; family Coccidae; genus Ericerus; species Ericerus pela. The sequence goes on from WOFM01000621.1 coordinate 285,499, forward strand.
CTTCTTTTGTTTGAACCGGAGCTTGAAGGATCGGTTGCCGCACCTCGTCGAACTTCACCGTTGTATATATTCCTGTCTGTATTCTTTTTCTGTATAATAAATGTTCTTTGTTTGATTTTGAAGTTCGAGTTTCTTTTCTCAACTAGTTCTTTTCCACTCGCAGCTAACCTCTACTTCCTTTCCTCAAGAACGCGCCTTACGCGTTTCTCTTTGAGTACTTGACTAGAGTTTTCAAGGTTAGAGCAAAGTACTTCGAGCCAGAGGAATTGAAACAGCAGCTTGGATTCAGCGATTCCATTGAGCAGGTACTAGAGCGAGAGTTCGTTTCGTAATAGCAGACCAGTTGGGCGCTAATAATATAACGGCCAAAAGAGGTGGTAAAGTACCTATTTAAGACCACTTTCGGGAGTACACCATACACGAAATATCACGTACTGTAAAAGCAGTAATACTTCTAAAATAGTTTCACGTTTATCATCCACGCACTATCGTGGACCTTAACATTAATTAGAGAATCAATAATATTTCAAACACATGAGTGAGTTTACACATTTAATAAAATAATATTCTGTACATCACAGTACATATTTCTACGTTAATATTAATACATATTAGATCACAATTCAACAAGCAAGACTATCTGTTCACTAGAGACTTCTACAAGAGAGGTTCCAGGTACTTAGAAGTAGCTGTCGAAGAACTGAACTGGACTGAACAATTATACAACTGAATCGAGGGATTATATACTCGTTCAGGGTATGAAAACGTACGTGTCGGATAGGTAAAGTGAGGTAGGGTGTTGTTATTATAGGGTTGTGCTGACTCGTCGAGTACTCGAGGGACAGGTACAACTAGGTCATAAATATACAGAAGGTATATCTGTATATGTAAAATTAAATACAGGTAATTTAGTGGTTGTTTATAAAGAGTTATAGGATGATAATTGTTGATAAATATCTACGTTTTTGGTATTCGAAAATGAGTGAACGAATATGTTCGTCATTTCTAAAAATAGACGAAAATATACGTTACACCTATACTTAATAGTTTTCTTTTGGTATCTACATAACTTAATTGGGCTCACTCACGTAGCTACATTTTATATACTGAAAAATTTCTATGAATTGATTTTATTTCAATTCTTACTTTTAAAATGTGGAAAGAAGCTTGAAAAAAGACTTTGAAGCATCTATACTTAATAGTTTTCTTTAGGTACCTACATAACTTAATTGGGCATAATATACTGAAATATTCTATCCAGTGGCGTAATTATAGCAAAATTTTTGGGGAAGGGTTAATTTATTTCATTGAAAAAAAATATAAACTTGAAAATATGCTGTAAAAAAAAATAAAAATAAAAAACTGGGGAGGTTCAAACTCCAATATCCCCCCTGTAAATATGCAACTGATTCTATCTAATGATTTCAGAACTTGAAGGCTTTGGATCATCAATGTTATTCAATAAAGATTTTAATAGACAAACATCTACATAATTGTACTCACTTAATGCAAAAACACAGACCACAATAACTGAAAACACTGAAATTTTAAAATCATAAATCTATGTACTGAAACAGTACTCAGCATAGAAGTAGGAATAAATAAGTATCAATTAAATTATTTACCACAACACAAATCACAATTGAAAATACTAAAAAACACATTTGGTATTAAAGAAGTTGTGATTACAAAAGGGAATAGAGTAAAATATGAAAATAAGATTGTCACCAGAAAAAATAAAAAAGAATGTCTGGAATGAATCTGCTGACATTAACATAAACAAAGTCACCAGTCGGCCGGATAATAGCCTGGCCTCTTGTTAAGTTATTCATTTGATAAGTAATTTTCAATAGCACTCACACACAGACACTAATGTTAAAATTTATTTCACACATGGCACTCACACATAGACACTTATGCAAAACAACTTTAAACCTTAATTTCAGCAATTTGGCTGAACGGATTTTAATTTTTGTGGCTTATAAACCACCTGTAAGATATTCTGAATTTTGAAACATTTCGTTCAGTAGATTAAGAGAACATTCAGGACAGAGAATGGCAACTTGTCTTTATATATTAGATATTTGAGATTTTTATTAAACTATGGAAATTCCCATTTGACAGTGTTAAAAATTTAGCGAGACACTGTCTCTTCACTCCTCCAAAACGCATCCATACTGTCTTCTATATTATTCAGTTATAATGTGGACGTGCGATTGTCGAATTAGTTTCAAATTGAACTACTTTAAATCAATTTTGTTGTATTTTTAAACGAGTCATCCTCTGAACGTCATACAACCGGCATGTAGTATTTGTGTAGGCACTATAATTTTTGACATTTCAGGCATGTAATTATGCTCGTTGAGTAGCGTAGCGAACATGTATATCTGTTGAAGTTTTTAAATGTCTAATGCATGCCACTTGCATGACATTAATAAATGCTTTTTCCTTTTTCAGGACCATTATTAGCGTTAATTATGATTACAATGACGGGCCAGATATTGCGATTCGTTTCTCCCAAATTTGGAATTATGGTTGCCGTCGAAGCAGAACGTAAAGCTTATTTGAGACATATTCATACCAGAGTAATAACAAACGCCGAAGAAATAGCTTTCTACGGAGGACATGAAGTAAGTTTTCGACAAAGTTTGCCGTCTTCTATTAATAATTGGACCTTGTGGTTTTATAAAAAGAAGGGTTGTGGTCTGCAGAATTTAAATTATCGATTTTACTGGCATTATGTAAAAATTCCCGACCGTCTATTGAAAAGAAACGCTTGTTCTCATTTCTTGAGTGAAAGTTTAGTACCAGTTTAAAAACGAAAAATTAATGGAAAAACTTCTTCATAGAAGACACATAAATGAAAAATTGTGGTCTGGTCTTGAAAAAAAGTGTTAAATTAGTCGTTCAACCTTTGAAAAAAAATTTCGGTTTCTTCAGTCCAGTTGATCGGAAAATCATGGAGCCCTGGCGGTAAAGTTTGTCTTAACTATATGTTTATTTGTTGTAAAATTTATTTTACTCTAAATTCAATATTAAAATTGATTTTTTTACTACCGAATTTTGTTAGGTTCTCTAATTTTTTTTTGGTACAGTGTGAATTGAAGGTTTTCACCTTTCAATGTTGATTTGAAAAGTGAAGTTAGTTTTTCAAAATTTTATCATTTTCGCTGCTCAGTGTCGATGTTTTTAATATCTTTATGAGTTGAGTTCCAATTTTACTTTCATTCGAGTCATTCAGTTTTCCCATTTGCAACGAAACGATGAAATTCCGATGTGTCTCGCGTATTATATTTATTTGTGTACTTTTCATGGCATTGAAATCATATTTTGTCTATTTTTTTTTGAGTGGTTTCCTTACCCTTGCTCTCTATTTTGAGCATGTGATATCAAAGCACAGATTTTCATGGTCTTGAACGGAATTTTTATATTTGTATAGGTGGGTACTAAATTAATGACAAATAAGAAAATCTGTATATCGATGAAACTATATACTGTACTGTGTGTGCTCGTGTTTTCTTGAAAAGTTCCAATTACGAGTTTCTGTTTTTATGTAGTTTTCACACTGCCATTCACACAGCAACAGAAATAATTATTGGAATTATTTTTATGAAAAAGGAATAATATTAGTATTACTTGTTTGGTTTTACTTTTAAATTTTGGAGGGGGACAAAATTGAAGATGGTTTTTTGATCTGTTCTTGGCTTTCAGTTTCAAATTTGGCTTTTTAGTTTGTTGAATATTTTACAAAAATCGTGAAACATATTTTTCACAATCCACAGTGATAATTATTGAAAAATTTTACTTGACTGGCGCATTATTTTAAAACAGAAAATGTCTGAAATTTTTTGATTTTCAGTTTTTCAGTGTTTGGCACAAAAGATGTTGTCCTGCATGATGCAGTATTCTGTTAAAAATAAATCCGACCTCGGAAATTCTCCATTATAAAATTTACTTTTATCAGGTAATTAAATATTAAAAACCCGCTGTTATAACGAGCTTTGCTTGGCACCGAAATAGAGCTTTTAAGTGTTTCTGACAATTATTTTCTTCATTATTTTTTTGGGTTTTCCCATCTTATTTCCATATGAGTCGGAATTTTACGCAGAATAATTAATATTAAATTGTAAATTTTTTCGCTGGTCTCTGTTCAATGCTCTTAATTTCTGAAATTTGTGAGTTTTCGTTGTTCGCATCATACGGAAATTGCAGAAAAGAGTACATTCTAATGAATTTTTCATTGATTTTTATCGTACCTAGATCAATTAGTTCTTTGAAAATTATTTTATTTGTTAATTTCCTATAAAGAATGTTCCAATCGATTTTCGCATTCAGGCATAAGATGGTTGAAAAATGAGGATAAAAACTATTTTTGCAACATTTGTACGAATTGCTGTATTTCGGGGCATCTAAAGCTCGACGAAAGTGGCCAATTTCACAACTCCTACTTGCCACCCAATCCTCGCCTCCTTAATTTCTTTTTTTCACTCCTTTTTTATCTCATACCTGACTCAATTCATTTTCTCACGCTTCATTGGTTCCTGAGTTTCCCCAAACCTTTCAATGACTATTCCAGCCGTTTATTTTAAACTTAATATTTTACTATCAAATTTTCTTCGCCATTTTGAGGAGTTGCACCCTCAGCCCGCAAGTTGAAAGACAGACTCTACCAAGTAGGCCACAAGAACTGGTTTTAAGAATGACCATAGTTTTCTTTTATTTGTTTGCATCAGTTAATGTTTTTCCAATTCCATTCCATTGCTAATCTTCTTATATATGAGTTGCAAATGAGAATATTTTATCTGAATACTGGTTAAGGGGAGAGGGAAGGTTTAGAATTTTATTTTTCTACATTTTAAAAAATTTTTGCCCATTTCTATTTTTATATGTCCTCTTTTATCTTTTTTCACTTTTTCACTTTAATTCTTTGATATTTTCTTTCATTTTTCCTATTTTATATCCTGAGGCTCAAACATAGCATTCGTACTCTTGTTGCAAAAAATACTGTATGCAACTGGTCATAGTCACGAAGTATTAAATATAATAGAGGACGAATGCGAGAGGAAAAACAACATCACTTTTGAGACAAATTATCCCTACTCCTAAGGAACGGTACAATTTTCGTCTTATTTTAATTTACGAAATTTGGTTTGATCATTAGTTATATTTATTTGTTCATTTAATTCAAAATTATCGTTGTTAATGAGTCCAAATACGGGGAAACAAGTTTGAATTTGGCACCAAAAGGATGGGGACAGCTTTTCAAAAGTGGTGCCATTTTTTGTAACAGCGTTTAGAAGGGCATGCGTCCTCTATTATATTTAATACTCTGTGGTCAGAGTGAGTAATTAACAATCTGTGTGATTGCTGCACTAGTTCGCAGCTCATGCTGACAAACATAGCATTTGTTGAGAATCGCTCCTCCCATGTTGTTTAGCATTCTGTTTTAGCTTTATCCACATTATTTTCCACTGTTGCAATGGAATAACTTTTTATTCAGTTTTCTTGCTAAAGAGATGTTAAAATTGACCTCTAATAAGGGTTAGGGTGGAGATGATGAAAATAACCTGTTTCATGAGAAAAGGTGATGGTTACTATTTTCTAATTTTGATCTAATTTTTTAAATTATTTAATATATTAAGTTATTTGTATGTGTATACAATCACTGTCTTTCGTCAAAATTATGTTAGAATATTATGCGGCTAAATTATTTCGCCAATATTTTTCTTTTATATTCGATGAGCATGCCCTACTACCCACATAGCCACCCACAGACAAAAAAATGTTCGTTACTTCCTTCGAAACAATAAATTCTACAGTGTTACCTATATGCCAGCAAAAATCCAAGGCCAGCGCAAGGCACCTCAGGGCTTATATATGTATGTGTATGTGTATATATATATATATTCATAAAATAACTTGTAAAATAGCAGATTTTTTTATTGTCTATGTTCATTCAGGTATGTCAGAATAGAAGTGTACTGTACTATTTTTTCCTAACATTGGTATTTTTTCATTGAGAGCAGTTCACTTTCTTACTTTTAGGTCCATATTACCTGTTGACATGAAAAAAAATTTTGAAAACTATTGTACAGAGTTTATGTGTTGGATATTGGACATTATGGAACATGAAGGTTTCCATTGTAGTGGGTAGAAGCTTATAATTAGTGTGGTTTAAGGTCCAAGGGACCATATAAAGTTGGTTGGAGTCACACACCTGCTCTCACAGCCTCGTAACTCACAACTGACGTTGCCTCAACACCAATGTCTCCTCTTCCTAGAGGGAGTACTCTGGCGCATTGCCTGTGTGCAGGAGACCTGTGGGCGGAACCACAACACTGGGGGCGGTGTGCGAGGGTAGTCTTCGGAGACTACCTTCTGAAGATCGATCTGAAATCTAAGAAAGATTTGACATGACAAGTACAAACAAAGTTTTTTATTTAATATAAAAATAAAAAAGTACAAACTGTAGGAACAGAAATAAAAAATATTTAACAGAATCCATTAGTCTTCTGAGCACCTGCCGGACGTAGTAGAAGAGGAAGACACATGTTATAATTGGCCATAGATAACGTATTCTGTAAGGAAGAGTGGGAAGTTAGCTAGTTGCAAAACATTGTCAATGTCTTAAAAAGAGTGCATGCGCTGTCACCAATTGCCCGTGATCCTTCATGAGTTACTTAACAACAAGAGTGGGTGCCAAAAAATCAAAAGTATGCCGTTTTTAGGAGCATAGTATTCAATTATGGCACGCCCTAAATACAGTAAAAATAAGGTTTTTTGAACCTTTCCTACATATGTCATGTCCAGGTATATCTTAAAAAGGAGAAGGAAAATTATTTCTAATTTTGAGTGACCTTCGATTGCAGCTCTAGCGGAGCCAAAAATTTCAGTGGTCGAGAGGATTCTTTTTTACTAGAGAATTCAATTTTGGCGTGTCTGATGTTTCTATCATGCGATTTCTCGAGACCAGTGATTCTAGCAAGTTTGTATACGCCAGGTTTAGATGTGTAATCTAAAACATGAACTATGTCATTGACCTGCGGTTGGTATGAAACCGAATGATATGCATTGGATAAGGCAGACGGGGGTCTGTCTCGAAGATAAAGTAAATACTCTCTCTTCCAAGATAGCCAAAGTTTAGTAAGGTAATCTTGATCCAATTTCCACATATCTAAGATCTGTTTAGCCGTAGGAGTTGATTCCAGTAAAGTCAAATCGTCAGGTAAACTTAGTGTTCCTAAGTTCGCATGTTGAAAATGCGCGGGTGTCAACGTATGTTGACCATTATCATTGGAAGATGGGCAAAGAGGTCTGGAATTAACCATAGTTTGAATGTCCTTCAAACTAGCCTGAAAGGTATGGATGTAAATGGAGTTGTGTCCATGAACTCGGTAAAACACTTGTTTTATAATTCCGATGATACGTTCATAAACTCCACCATACAACGGGGCTTTTGCCGGGATAAAATGCCATTCGATACCTTTCATATCGAGACTGTCCTTTATTTCTGAGGTTTCAGAAAAAGTTGTCCAGTAATTTGGTAGGTATACCGAAAGCAGCTGAAATTGTGCCGCATTGTCTAACAGAATTGCTTTGGGAGTTCCTTTATCAGCAAAAAATGTCAGAAATGCTGTCCAAATTTCTGTCGTCGTTAAAGACGAAATCGAAATTAGATAAACAGCCCTTGTTGATAGACAAGTGAAAATAAGAACCCATTTTTTATAAATGGTAGACGTTGGTGTTGCCAACTGATTTTTCCTTTTTGGTAAGTATTTGTCAAATACAGGAAAAGGTCCAAAAATATCTACACCCGTATAAGAAAAGGGGTGGGTATATGGAATAAGTCTAAAATCTGGCAAGGACGAGTGAGTCGGTTGCTTAAAAGGTTTATTTTCAGATTTTTTGCATAAAATGCAAGACTTTTTAAGAATTTGTGGAAGGACTTTTAAGGCTTTTGGTACAAAATAATGCCAATGGAAATCGGCAAGTGTGAACTTGCTACCCATGTGCACATTGGTAAGATGTGTATGCATTAGAATGAGTTCAGTCAGGTAAGACTTGGGATGCAACAATATGGGCAAAAGCATATCTTTTGCATAAGGTATTTCTGGAATGTAATTTCTGGTACGCAAAATTCCAGAGGGATCCATACAAATATGAAATTTTCCATAGGAAACATATTTTGGAGGATTTTGCTTCAAAAGAATGTCAAATATTTTGGGGAAATATTTCTTTTGGTCGGCATATATGAAGCAAAGCATTACAAAATGAAAGTTGAATTTCATTATTGCGTATGAAGTTAACAAACGTTTCCCTCTGACTTCGATTGTTAAATCAACGAACTGCTTTCAGACATTGGTAAAATGTCCTAACAAGTTTTTTCAAAGAATTGAATCTTTCGATGTTAATTTCAAATGGTGTATTTGAAGGAGGATGAATAAAGCTCGTAAAGGAATTACGATATTTATCAGGATACTGATTGCTTTTTGACAAGTTAATGGGTTGTGAACATAGAACTATCTCTGTTTCCTCTTCCTGTACAGGATCAGGTTGAGAGTTAGGCAATTGAACTTCACATTCAGAGTTATCTGAATTAAGGAAGAATTGAGGGATAAGTCTCTTTCGTGATTTTTCAATCCTTCGTCTGGCTGGACGATAATTATCAAAGGTGTCATCTGCTTCCACAGATATTGAGGATGATAATTTTGGTGAGATGCTCAAGGATTGCCTTAAGGTACAAAATACTGGTTTAGAAATTTCTTCCTCAGTATGTTCTGGTAGAGACTCTATAACGTGTAAGTCAGTTTCTGGCCAGAAGGAATGAATCTTGGTGGAGCCAAGATGGACCAGTCCACCAAAGTGATTGCATGAGATTGTCTACAGTAGATCCTCTGGATCAAATATCTGCAGGATTTTCTATGGATGGTACGTAGCGATAGTCAACAGATGGAATGGATTTTATTTCATTAACTCTGTTTGCTACGAATTGAGGTAAAATTTTACGCTCAAGCAACCATGTCAAGACACATTTACTGTCAGACCATAGAAAGGTACATGAATTTTGGAGATCCATCGGTTTACGTGTTGCACGTAGACCTCTAGCACCGATCAAGGCGGCTATTAGTTCCAGTTTTGGAATAGTTATGGGTCTCATGGGAGTGACACGAGATTTACCCATAAGGAAACGTACAGAATAAGAATTTGAGTCCTTATTGTGAAAACGTACGTAAATTACCATTGAGAATGCAACGTTAGATGCATCGGTAAACGCATGTAGTTGGCATGCATCAGGATTATAAGTCCCAATATACAATTGTCTGGGAAGACAATACCTAGTAGAATCCATAAGGTCATTAAGGATATTAGTGGCTACAGGCTGTAGTTTCTCTGGGATTGGCTGATCCCATTTCAATTCTTCAGACCAAAGTATCTTAATAAATGATCTGGAGGGTATGAAAGCTGGCGCGAACCAACGGAGAGGGTCATAAAATGAAGACATGACCTTCAAGAAAGATCGTTTTGTCCAACAGGCAGTTAGAGCTTGAGGTGTTGGAATATACATAACATCGTTATCAATATCCCAAACGAGTCATAAAACCTTTACAAGAGGGTTATCCAATGCAAATTTAGGATCAAATTCTTTTCGCATAGGTATACAGTTCGTTCCCCATAGTGCGAGTTGCATTGAAATGTCGGTGAACAGTTTGTTCGATCTATAATATAGATCCTTTACCGCTTGGAAAGTAGGTAAAGATGTTGCCAGATTGTCAACATAAAACTGTTGCAAGAATTTATCATGGAATTCTTTATCAACGAGTTGGAAATGATTTAGCAAAATCGCTGCTAAAAGAAATGGTGCCGTAATTATTCCAAACAGAACACGACAAAACCGAAATACTAATAGATTGGTCAAATCCATAAGTTTAGTAGGGTCTTTTATCCAGAGAAAATGAGTGACATCTCTGTCAGCTGGATGTAGGCCTATCTGGTGAAAGGCTTTTTTAATATCTGCTACTATTCTGTAAGGGTCTTTACAAAAGCCTAGTAAAATCGATATTAAATCTGCTAGATTATTTTCCCTTTGAACATACAATCATCGAGAGAATGATTAGATTTCTTGGTTTTTGCGGAACCATCGAAAACTATGCGAAGTGGAGTACTTTTTGTAGGATTGTATATACCTTTGTGGGGTAAGTAGTGCACTAGCTCAGCTGGAGTATCATGATCTATAGGTTCGATCATTTCCAAGTCTACCAAAGAGTGAAAATACTGGTCGTATAAATGAAAGAATTGGAGATTCTGTATCATTTTTGGTAGTTGCTGTGCTAGGCGGCGATATGCTAGACGATAATTGTCTAAAAGTGGCGGAGGATTGAACCTATATAGCCATCGTATTTGATAACGATTATTTACAAGAGTAATATCCTTGTAAAACAGTCAAAACGCTTCAGCTTCCACTTCGGCTTTAACTAAATTAGTTGTTTCAATACCTAGGGTATCTAACTTCCAAAAATTTTCTACACTTTGTGGAGTGGTAAAAAAGATAGAAGTAAAAGCGTCACTTTCCACCAGAGGGTCGATAGAGCCTCCTAACATATGTCCAAAATCAGTACTGATTAATGTTAGAGTAGGGGAGAGTTGTCTGACGTTTCTCACGAAGGACCACATAAAATCATTACCAATAAGCAAATGTATCGTGTGTTCACGGTCAATAACGGAGAATTCAATATGTGAATATTGAGGAAAAATAATTTTGAATTCCTTAAAATCTGGTTGAGATAAATTTCGTGCTATGTAGGGCAAGGTATTTGCCAAAATAAGAACTTTCGTTCCATCAGGTTTTTGGATCTGAAATTGGATTTTAAATGATCGAAAGGTATTCGATGTTGAGTTTGCAGCACCTTTAAAATGCAAAGTCTGATAGTCATCAGACATATTTTCCTTAAGATAAGTATTTGCATACTACTGGTATATGTAAGTTTCCTTACTACCAGAATCAAAAAATCTATTAATTTTAATAGAATTAGGAAAATTCGGATACGTAAACATACGATTGAAACGTAAGAAAATGAGCAGAAGTATCATTATTGTTAAAAAATGAAAAAGACTCACTCAGTATGGGTAATCCGTACTGCTGTTTGGCCTCTTCTTCTTTTACTCCTGATACTTTCAATACCAGCAATGGATTGTTGGATCCATTTTCTTGCTGTGGAAATAAAGAAAGATCAGTATTTATAGAATTATCATTTTCTATAAAAGATTTATGTTGCTGAAACATACTTTTTTCTGGCAAGTACACCTTGTACTCTTCCAGAACTTCCTGCCATGCGTCGCATTTACCCCAAGTGATTGGGTACGGTGCATTAGGGCACAGGTTGGGATGATGTCCTCGTCCCAAGCACTCTAACCATCTGCAGTGTTGTGGTGGCAGCACTCTGCAGACATCTTCATTCTCGTTATGCTTGTTAGAGCATCAGAAATGTTAGTTTCTGTGGAAGGAAGAATTGGTTCAGATAGTCCCAATAGTAGATTGGATTGCGTATTATTATCAATAATAGGCACAGGTGTGAACAAATGTTCTGAGGAATTAAGAGGTAACTCACCTCTGAGTGTTTTAGAAGGGGTTGGGGCCTCAAGTTCCTCAGAATGTCCATTCGACATCTGTTCGAAAGTACGTTTTTTAGAATTACTTCTTTCGATTTGCGGTTGTTTCAGCTTGGCAGGCTGATCCGCACCTTCCGGCTCCACGTAGTCATCATCTTTCGGATGGCTTGAGTGACCACCTGAAGCTTCTGAAGTTTCCTTCAGATACAATCTTTCGAATTGTAAAATGTTCATCTGAAACTCGTCGTTGATCGATGTTTCCACATCCTTCAGGGATTTCTTCCAGTGCCGATACGAGTTGAGGGATTTGTACAATTCCTCACGATTTTGAACAAGGGATTTAGCCAATTCCTTGGCCCGTGTGTCACGTCGATGTTTCTCTTCAGCCTCCTTCCTCCTCATATTTTCAAATTCCTGTTGAAGTGAAGTCGAAGGGGGTGGTGTCGGTGTAGGTTCCAAAGCACCAGGCGCTTACTTTTTTAGTATTCTGGCCCTTTTTACCAAGAGATCTCTCTTGCAGTTGCGAGAAGCAACCAGGATTTTTCTATCCAGGCCTTTTGGCAGGACCTCCAAGTCTTGGAGACAAGAATCAATGGCCTCGATTTCCGACAAAATTTTGTCATAATTCTCACCTTGGACATAAGGTGCGTCCAACAACTGTTCTAGTTGTTGCACGTACGACTGGCAGTCGTCTCCAATCGCCATAAACTCGTAGGCGTCATCAGATATGTCTGAATCCGTAGATGTTGACATAAATGATATCGTCTTACAAGGAGCTGGTTTATCGATGATGGCGTCGGCTCTCTTTCGCTGCTCTTCTTTAGCTGCTTTTTTCATTTTGGCTTCGTTAGCCAATCGAAGCTTTTCGGCTTCCTTCTCTAGCCAAATTTTAACTTCGGCTAGAGCTTTGCGGAGTTTCTCAACTTCTTCAGCCTTTCGGGCTTTGTTGAGATCTATGAACTTTTGGCCTTCTCCAGATCAGCAGCCTTTCGGGCTTTATCCGAGTCTACAGCCTTGTTTGCTTTTTCAGCATCAGCTGCTTTTTTGGCCTCTTTGGCTTTTTCAGCCTCTTTTTTCTTGGCCATATTCTTGCGAATCTTTTCTTCATGTTCCTTGAACATGCACAACTGTTCGTTGTCAGCTGCCTTTTCTTTAGCTTATTCAGCTAATTGGGCAGCATCTTGCTGTTGTTGTTGGATCTCACGATCCACTTCCTCATGCCATGGGACATTATTGGGATCAAGGAGGGAATCCTCTTCACGAGCGTCAGCTGGTGATTGTTGTTGTTGCTGATTTTTGTCAGCCATTTTGCTTCTGTTGACAGACAGACATACAAAAAAAAATTTGTATAGAAATGCAAAATTACGTTTGGAAAACGCAAAAGAATATGTGTATTAGGAAATAATATGCGTTAACATAGTGATTTAATTACGAATACGTATCAATAACACGAACTTCAACACACTAGGGAAGTAAGAACATAAAATGTACGTAAAAAAATACGCGACTGCATACGCAATATAGTTCAGGCAGAAAAATATTTTTCGTACCTATATACGGAATATAAAATTGCGTACTTTACCATGTATTTTAGGGTTATATCTGTGAGGATATAAATATTTTTGAAAATATTTCTAAGCGTTTACAATCGATAAAAAATCGGGTGTGACCTTGGGACAAAACTATGATTTTTTATATATGAATAGTCAATTCATAAAATTTTTCAAAGTTTTTCGAACTTGAAAAAAAATTGGGCGTGACCCTAGGACGAGAATCCAATTTAATAACATGAATGGGAAATTCAATAAAAATATTCAGTGTTAAGAACCCCAAAAAAATCGGGCGTGACTCTGGGGTGATAAAAGGTTTTTTAATCGCGACACTTGAAAATGCAAAATTAATTTAAATAAAATTTACGAAATATATGAGAGCAACCCCATAATAATCATTGGTAAAATGAACACGTAAATAATTAAATTAAATGCAAATAAATGATTTCTCATTCAATAAACATGAGATTTTTCGAATCCATAAGACCTAATTTTGAATTTTTCGTAATTGTGAGATTACGTTTCGCGTAATAATTTTACGGGAAAATATACGCTAATTACTTGGAAAGTAAATAAAAGCACATTCAATATAATACTGAAATATTATAATCCATTAGGACTTACCAATTTTTGTTGATAATGGATAGATTGGCGTGTGGATTATTGATTCTGGCCACTACACCTGTCGTATTTTGAAGATACGATCGATAATCGGTAAATTGAAATAGGCAGCAAGGTGGACGTGTTCAGAATTTGCATTCTGCGCATGTGTGAGCATACGACGATGAGAATCGGTTGATGCCTACAATGTGCAACGCGTGTACGTAATTGTAGGGTTGCGTGTATATACACGTAAGTTGTAAATGTGTGAGTGTGATGCAGGTTACGACAATGTTTGCCGTTTTCATCCTTGAATACGTCGATGTGATGCATTTACTCTGTATTTTGTCTATTTTTGGACGAATTTCTGCATTTCTTAAGTCGTATTTTTTAATCGTGCGAGTGCGAGAGAGAAAGAGTTAATTATATTTTGCGATATAAATTCTCGTAGGCGCAGCATTTTTTGTGAGAAAAGACGATTAAAATATTTATAGATGGTTGAGATCTAGAAAATTAATTGTTGTCTTAACATTTTTCGATGTTAATTATTGACAGAGAATTAATTAATACGCAGATATTTTTTCAAGGATTTTATTCCGATATCCTAATGCGTGAGAAAATACGTAATATGGTCAATATTAATGCTAGGGGCGGCGGAAAAATTAATTTAATAATTTTTTCGCCTATATTTTCGTGTGTAAGACAGAAAAAAATAGTAAGAGAAAATGTTTAGTTCTGTTTTTTACTGGGGGCGGCGAAAAATATGTTCGCTGCAAAATTTTTTATAGTATTGGAAATACCATATATTGGGATATGTCATTTATTTTTCGAATAAATATTTTTTCTGTGTTTAGCAGAAATAAAATACGATGTATTTACGGTCAGTAAATAGCAAACTTATTCAGTTATAGTCGAAAATAATATGAAATTATTCAGGAAAAAATAGAAGTATTTTTTAGTTGAGAGTTATGCTTTGTGGAAGCAATTTTTATAGACGAATTTATTCAATCCGCAAAGAATTATTCATTCCTTTTGACCACATACCTAATTGCTCCTGCTACCATGTAGTGGGTAGAAGCTTATAATAAGTGTGGTTTAAGGTCCAAGGGACCATATAAAGTTGGTTGGAGTTACACGCCTGCTCTCACAGCCTCGTAACTCACAACTGACGTTGCCTCAACACCAATGTCTCCTCTTCCTAGAAGGAGTACTCCGGAGCATCACCTGTGCGCGGGAGACCCGTGGGCGGAGCCACGACATCCATCCCTCAAGTTGATTTTTACTCCCTTTCGCCACTCCCTAAAAACAAGACTTTGTACAATAAAAAGTTTGACAGCTTTCAACTTCAAAAATATTGCGTCTATGAAAAATGTGTACGAGCTCTAATTTGTAGAAAATTTTACTAGAAAACATTTTACTAACCATAAAATTTTCTATAGGACCTTTTTATGGAAAAAACATTAAAGAAATGGTGAAGTATGGTTTGCAACATCTTGGATGGCTGAGGAGGAAGTGTCAACTTGAAAAGTAGCAAGCATTTGATTTTATTTAGTTTGCCCCCTAATACAACAAACCCACTATCTCATTTTTTTGTGAGAAAAGTGGGGAGTTAATGTAGCAGACTAAAATATCTGCCAGATTGCAAAAAATATGCTGCTTACCTGTTATTAAGAAAAAAGTCTGCCTCATTACTTGTAAATTTACGGAAACTGCTTATTGATTTGAACGAATTTCTGTATTTTTGCCAGAGGGAATAAAACTTAAGGATAGCTGAGTCAAATCCTTGTTATAACATAGAATTTTCAGGTAAAAAAATGGAATTAATTTAAATGAAAGAGAGTAAGACATTTGAACGTGTGGGGAAATTGAGGAACCAATTTGGTATGAGAAAAAAAATTAATGAGTGAGAAAAGTGAGAGTTGTGAAATTGGCAGCTTTCATCACGTTATACATGCCTCGAAAATATGACATTTCGTACTCATAATACGAAAAAGTATTTCGTAAACACTCAGAGTGCTTCCAAATTAATAAATTTTTTTTAATTCGAATTCAGGCGTCGGTAAAGAAAAAATATTTTTTGCCAGTTTCTCGAGCTTATCAAATAGCTGTGATTCTCGGTCTCCTGATTCCGAACATGTTTATCTTATCTCACCTATTTTCACATATACCGAGATGAATACTTTTTTCCCCCTCCCACATATTTTGTTATATTTGAATGCCTTTTTTTCGACATATCTTCTCATGTTTAAGCGAATATGTGCGCAAAATTATTAAAGCACATTCAATGTATATTTTGAGAACTTTCAAAGATAAATGCATAAAATTGCATTCCTTATTTATTACTTACACCTGTAGCATTCGATACTAATGCTGTTCGATTCTGAACACTTGAAAATATTGTAAGACTACTTCTAGCTTTATTTCTTGTTTTTCTATGGAACCCTGTTACGTATAAACAGCGCAAGTTTTTTTTTTTTTTTAGATACGATGGAGGGTTTTGCGTAAAAACTTCACTACCTGTTGACTCTAAGCTCTTAATTTCATTTTAGTTTATTTTCGAGTCGTTATTCATGATTGATGTGATTACTGATGACTGTCATATTACATCAATATGCTTTGCTCTGCATCATCTTTTAACCTGTTGACTTTGTTGTGGTTATTGATTTCTTCCTTTTTTAAATTTGTCTTATCAAAAACAATTTATTCCATTTTATATGTATGATACAATTTCGGCCCTGGGTCGAAATCTTTCTTTGTTTAATCTGTTTCGATAATCGTTATTTTAAGCTTTAAAATATGATGTTCACTTGTTTATATTGTTTTGAAAGACTACACTGCTCAAAAATGCAAGTTCATGCTAATTTTAAGTGATAAAAATTGGGTTTTAATAGACAGTTAAATTCATTTTTCAATTATTGCCCGTATAAATGAGGAAATTATAGAGTCACTTCTGATTTTGTAAGTATATGAAATTGTTGTATCATCATAAATTGAAATACTGTGTGGCCTATTTTCGAAATGTCAAATGAAAACCTCTAATTTTGAATACAATAGAATATTTGTGTTAATTTTTTTTTTGCTTAATAGAATTTCATGCCTTCTTGACTTTTTCTGAAACTTGATTAAATTTTTGCAAATGGAAAACACGATATTTTAATTAATTTTTTATCTTTACTTACATATACTCGTTCAAATATTCTCTTAAAAAATTAAAGTGACGAAATAATTGTTTAACAAACAATCATGATATTTATTTTATAAATTACGATTTCGACGTCAAACAAGAATGTCAAACCATCTCTTCTGATTAATTTTTTATTTATTTTTTGTGTCTAGGCTTTACCGAATGAAATTTATTTTATTTGAAAATAAGAATAATATTTCATAGTACATTATTATAACCGGCAAAACTAAAGGTTGTACGTCTTAATTGGCAGTCAGAAATATTTTTCGCGTGGCGAAAATTTATTGCTTTAGGTTTTCCTACATGAAAACGGTACTCATCGTTATTGATGAATGTATTTACACAAGTTTTTTTTTCTATTGAATGTCAGTGTTAGCCTTTATTAATGATTTCTTGAAGAGTCAGCGAGAAAAGTGACACGTTTGAAACTGCTTGGAAATTAAGCGTGTCGATTGTCGGATGTTTGTTGAAGTAAATTTTAAAATATAATGTTCTTTCCTTGAAAGATTTTCTCCTGAGATAATGGAAGATTTCAACCTCAATTTGTACGAAAATTAGTTTAGAATTATTTAATCGCCAAACGATGGGAAAAGTCACTTGTATAGTTGTATGAAATAACAGGAGTGAAAGTCATTAGGTACTTATTAACTTTTATATTCTCGATTAAAATCGTCATTTAATTTGAATCTCATTAAATAACATAAATGTGAGGGTGGGTACGTTATTTTTTCGTGATCGAAGAAACTTTTGGCACCAAAGGCTTAAATTCATCATAATACGTATCTATAGCCAACGGATTTGTTAACGTAATGGTTGTTAGTCTGAAGGAAAACCGTCTTATACTCATTCCATTTTTTTTACCTCGATATAGTTCACAATTTTCGATTAATTGTCAAAAAATTTAGTACGAACATTAGTTTGAAGCTGCAAGGACTAGACATATTTGGGTGTGGATCAGCCACACGATACCTCGATATGTTCGATTTTATATTTTGGGTTCTAAAATGCGTAATTTTCAATCAATAGCTGCGAAGTTGAGTAGGAATATTCAGTGTTTATGATTTATATTAACTTGCTTTTTTTGATTATAATTTGCTGGTTTTTAAAAATCTTCATTTTTCAGTGTATGGAGTTGTTTGCGGCGCTAGTTTTCTTTCTTTTTTTTTCCTCAAGTTGGTCCTAGTGCCATTTTTAGGTATTTCACTGCTGGAGTCAAAAATTTTTTTTCCACTTATTTTGTAACTGTCAATGAAAGGAAAGGAAGGGTCCTTCCGTTATTTTTCCTTGTTTTTAAGTGGGTTCTTTATGAAAATCTACTTATTGATTTTGGTTTCATGGAACGACTTGGGAGTGGGAATTACGTTTTTCGTTTCATAACTAGAGGAAAATTTTATCTCCAAAAACTTAAATTCATGTATCTGTATGTGTTTCTATACTAATATATAAAGAGGAAAGTTTGGAGAAGTGTATATCTAGGGTAATCTCTGAATCTATCTAACTGATGTAGATGAATTTATGTACATGCATTCTTCATGAACCTAGGAAGGATCTAGACTTGGTTTTATTATTTTATCACTTCGGAAAACCTATTTATGAAGAAGAATTATTGAAGGCTGGATTAATAACGCTAGGTAAAACATTATGCAAACTTTGAGTTGCATTTAGTGGCCTTTTCTTGATTCTTACATTTACATTATAGGACATTTTTTTTTAGGAGCTGAATTCGAATTTGATGTTGATTTTATCACTAGATTTATTCTTTGACACTCATTGGTCCAAAAAAAAGAATTTTTTATTTTCAGATTTTATTGTGTATATATCATCGTACATATTTTTTGAGGTGTTGAATTTGAATTTGATGTTTATTTTATCGTGAGACCCATTATTTGACCGTCATTGGGCCAAAAAGGGGATGATTTTATATTTTCAGATTTATTGTGTAATATATCAGTGAACATTTAGTCAGGATTAGGATCAACAGTCGCATATGTCAAGCAAAACTGACACCATGGGCAGCTAGTTCTATGTAAAAGCCAATTTCTTGTTACCATCGTACAGATTGAAAGTTTTTTGCAATAGTAACAAAATTTTAAACGAACATTATTACTTTTAAACGAACATTATTACTAAGCCAAAGACGCGACCTATTGATTTGGTTGTAGATCGGCTGTAAGGTACTTCCAGTATCGCTATTTTCGTTATTGTTTTGGCTATAAAATTCTTATAATCTATGAAATTTCGATCAAGTATTCATTATAATCTATTATAACTTGCTATAAATTTTTGTCTGGATCGGCCTTATGGTACTTCCTGTAGTTCTATTTTTGTTTTTATTTTGGTTATAAAATGCTTGATTTTGAACCAATAGTTAAGAAGTTTTCAAAAAATATTAATTATAATTTATTTCAACATGCTAGTAATTTTGGTGCAGATCGCCCTGAAGGTATTTCGAAAAAAATTATTTTTGTTTAGATTTTTAAAGAGAGAATTGTTTTTAACTGCGTAATTTTGCGTCAACAGCTACAAAATTTAATACGATCATCGTAATTATGATCTATTAATAACATTTTAGTGATTAATTTTTTACTTTTCGAAAACCTTATTTTTCTGACAGAGTTGCTGCTGCGTTAGAGTTTTTCCTTTTTCCGCTGAGAATTTGCCGCCATGGACGCTGCGTCATTGTGATAAATGATCAGAAGGCGTCTGATCTGATTATTAGTCCTTTTCTTAATTGCGAATTTTGAACCCAACTACGAACTGAATGTTTTTTCTGACCATTTTACATAGGTCAAATATTAATTTAGGTTGCAAGTAATCAGTGTAACCCTAATGCTAAAGAATTTTGACAGTTTTTTGTGATGGATGCGCGAATTAAAATATTCCCCTCCGACTGCATTGATTTTTTATTGTTTTGACGAATGTACGTTATACTGCGTGCTCTTTTGACTTATTTTTATGAGCCCCATTGTCAGTGCATACCCTTTTTCCATAGTGTTGCCACCTCTGCGTTTGTTATGGAAAATGTTTTACGATAATCCGAATGATTTGCTCTGCTAGATACTCGTTTGCATTATTGGAATATGGAAGTCTGTCAGTAAATTATTCGAAAAGACAGACGATCTCTGTTTATTTTACTAGAGAGGATATGCCTATTGTAATTGTTGTTCATAAATACTGTATGTTATTTAATTTGATACGTAGGTATCCATTTTGTTGTCCCCTGCTATTAATTTATTTTGTCTCAACTTCAGTCATACTCATATTAGTACAGGTATCTAATAAAAACTACGAGTTCGATTATTTAGAATAACTTACACGTGTTATAAAAATTCGTTTTAGTGTCTAGTTGCAGACATGCCCGGTTATGTATGTTTAACTGATAAATAAAGGGAAGAATCGAAAGCATCTTGTTTTGTGGACGCCGCGTATATACACAACTCGTCAAGCCGAGAAGGACTATAATAATGGATAACGTTTTATTTATTTATTTTTATTTTTTCAGATCTTTGACCGCGTCTCGTCTGTTCGTCCATTCAACTAATCTTTTTTTTTTCTTTTTTTCTCTTTTTTTTTTGTGGTTGTTTGCATATCGGGTGTTTTACTTTCACAGTAACAGGGCAACGATAATGAATAATCTTTTTCACACTTCTGTATAGTGTATCTGACACGTGCTTTAAATGTTGGTCTTATTTTGTTTGGTTGGGGTGGGGGATTTTTCTGAATTGTTAGTTACTTTTTTGTTACCAGCGACGTTTTTGTTAACTGAAAAAGAGATTAATCGGTGTTTTTTCTTTGGCTTACAGAGTGAAGCTTTTCGTCCGTCGGTAGTGGATGGTAAACTATATTATTTAATTCGTGAGTACCTCCGTATCCTATTTATTGGCCTCCAAAAAGCGAATTTATAATTTTTCGGATGTACTCGTTCTACGAAAAATTTGCATTGTTTGTTCAATCCCCGGTTGAAGTTTGGCCTGCATTTCTTGAAATGTTGAATTGTTAAATCGTAAAATATCTTTAAAAATATCTTGATATTCACGTTTTCGAGTGTTTTTAGTGGGAATTTCATAACAAAAAAGCTTGAAAAGTAACCCCTCATCATCCTATAAATTACCATTTGAATCCGGAGTTTCGAAAAGCTTCGACTACTTATGGGGTTGTCAAAAATATTTATTTACATTTTTTTTTAGCTTGTAGAAATAGAAAATGAACATCACTATTTTTTGTTACAAATTTTTCTGATTAGATAGAGCTGCGATTCAGTGTACAAATTTTTAAATATTTCAGAATAAATGCATATTTTTAAATATTCTAAAGTAAAAACAACATAATATACCAAATTTTACCTGAATGTAATTCGATGAACCCATTTTTATTTCAGCTTTACTCCAAATTTTTTAATTTTTTAATTTTTGTTAGTATTAGACTTGGGAATAATACTACAAAAATTTAGATAGGTACTATTTCAAAATTTTTGATAAAAGAAAAAAATTCTTATAAAAAAAAAAAATCATTTTGGTGACCTTTAATCATGCTGTTTTATAAAAAATCAATAAGTACATTTAAGTACCTATTTTCAACTTCCAAAATTCCAAAATAAATATTTTTTTGAAATAAATGAATATTTTTGACCACCCTACTAATGAAGTTCAAAAATTCAACCTGAATTATACGTTTGTCAAATGGTTGAATACACGACATGTTGATTCTGTGTTTCAAGTGCAATTTTTTTGAAACTTCTTGAAAAGAATGTAAGCTTAATTATATAATAATATGTAAGTTATATTTAACTTTAAATAAATATTTAATGATTTTCTGATAATTTTTGAAAAGTTTTCTGTTCTTTGAGAGCAGTTACTTCAAGGAAATATTTTGAAATATTTTCAAGGGTAATAATGAAAAAAATTTAAAAAAAAATTGCGCAGCTGTAAAATGTATCTTCTCTTAAAAAAAAAAAAAAAAATAAATTCAAAAAAATTAAAATATCAAATGTATTTCGTAGCAAAATTCTGGTTAAACATTAGGTGAGTATCATCATTCCTTGACATTTGCAAATTCAAGTTACTCAAAGTGGGTCATTGTGGGTACCTTCCGGCAAGAAGCACCTTCATATTTGTGATTTATCTTAATGGCTATTATATTTATGCCTATATAAGACTAGTTATGCTGACCCAGAATTTTTTCTGGTGACACTGCGTAGAATTTGTTGTTTTAGAGCAAACAGTGAACATTTTCTTTTTAAAGTGTGTGTGTGTGTATGTGGCTGTATGGGTAGTGGCGCATGCGCATTGAATATGAGAGAATAATTGTAGAAATAATATCGGGAAATAATTTGTTTAAATAATTAACAGCTTGTAGGTTTATTATAGTGATATATGTACTTAGCCAGTGTGTATATATATATGTCTAACATGTCTAGCGTAATTGTATGAAACAAATTATCTTAATTTTCAACTCAGAGAATGCTTTCAGTTATTATTTGACTTTCACACAAATAGTTTCAGTAAAATCACTGAGATGAGGCCAACCAAATGAAAATTACTATTATTTTAATCAAAACTGGAGTTGATTTTTTGCATCATAGCCTATTTACTGAACTTTATTTAACAGAAATAGCTCTTTTTCTCGCACTTTGGAACCTATAGCTCTAAACACATGGTTGAATAAATTCAAAATTTGCAAATTATATATTTGAAAGAGAATTAAGGAACATATCCCTCATGAAGGTTGAGGGATGACTGTATGTCTAAAATGAAGTGTCTAGATGATTCATAATGCATGGTATTAAAAAACTACGCAAGTTAATAAAAAATGAGTGCTTAAAAAATGAAATAAGAGCAAGCCTGATTTTCACACAGAATTTTTGTTTCATCTGGAATTATCTACACTTCTTATCAATAGCTGAAGGTTTTTTCAGATAATTTCTACGCATGAACAGTTGAGCTAATTGAAACCAAATTCTGTAGAATTTTATTGAAGCGAACATGGTGAAGCAGAGCAAAGCTTCCTTATGAGACTACTCACAGAATAACATTGCTGATGGCACCATTACTCTTAGATGGTGGAACCAAAAATTACCAAAATTCTTAAATAACTATTTCTAGTTAAATCCGATATTCTGACAAAGCCTTATTTTTCAAATTTTATCTATTAAAAAAAATTCTCTTTCTTTACCTGGATTTAAATCGTTATCACATGTGTGTTTATCATTCAAAAATTTCAGTTTTTTCAGTTCAGATTGAAGTATCCGTAAAATTTTGAAACTGGATAATTTTTACATTCTTCTCTGAAGAATGGAGTTTCATTATCTGACGTTTTTTCCCAATATCATCTTCCATTTCTGCTCGTGGCTTGTTTCTTTTGTTAACTTGCTATCGGAAATGAAAGTTGATATAGTGATTTCTCCTTCTCTTGCAAACTTTTAGGCTAGCTCTTAGTTCTCAAGATAAGAAGAAATCACTCCGTTTGGTACCTTCACTTTAGTAAGACCTACGAATTTTCTTGTTGTAATTTTGCTTTTAACATTGTATAAAAAATTCACTTTGATGAAACCTCGTCGTTACTTCATCTTGTTTTTCTTATTTTGTTAATCTTTTGTCCGTCTCGAAATACTTTGTCCAATTCCGCAATATGAATATTACTATGTCTTGAAAAACAAAGGTATGTTTTTTTTTTCCGAATAAACCAGTATTTTTTGTTTACTCGTAATTATTTTGTTTAACAATATGTCCGGCTAACGTGGTCACGTATGGTAGGAGAATTTGGTGGTTAAGGATGTAGGTTTTCAAAATGGGGTAGAAAGTACCGAGAAAATAAAGGAAAAATGAGGAAAGAAAATGGCGTAATTTTCGATCTTTTTAGATTTTTATTATGAAATACCACACGAGTTTGGCGAGAACAAACCTTGGGCTTATCCCTTCCAGTTTTTCTCCCCCACAGTGAATTTTGGAATATCTCACTGTGGGGAAATATTAATTTTATATTTAAAATTTCTGATTTGTTTTTACTTTAACATTTTTATTTCGACAATTCTTTCAAATTTCATCTTCATTCACTCACGGGTAAAACATGTATTTTATCGATGTTTTCGTCTTCAGATACCATGTGTATGGTATCTCGTTACGTACTTTAGGAATCAATCCAGGTAAGTAATTGATTTAAAAATTGAGGGTGCCAATAAAAAACCAAAACTTGTGTAACTGGTAAAAACCAATTTGGCATACCACAATATTTTAAACTTTAAAAGGCAAGGGGTGAGGATTTTGTTTTTTATAACTGAGTGATAAATACATCGTTGTTTATGTTTTTTGAGAGGCTATGTTCAAATCTTAAGTTCATTTTTGGACTGAACCATTTATTGAGTCCCGTGTGGTCCAGAAAGGACTAGTTAGGCAAATTTTGTATCATTTTATTTTGTCAAACATCTGGATATGTTTATTGAAATGCAGTTTCATTTTTTTTTTGGGGGGGCAGGTCATTCTCGTTCACCAACTTTGTTTTTGTTATGGTTCTAAAATTCGCTTGAAACCAACGAATGCAACCTAGTAATATAATATGTCTGTACCAAATTTCGTAACTCTTGCTTAAAAAAGACATATTTCCGAACCATTTAAGCCTCAAAAATGCAACAAAATAGGATGTACCCAACGTATCATCTGGCTGATCTAGTCCAAAAATAATAGGGTTCCTTTTTGTGTAGATATGAGTAAGTTTATCAAATTTCACGACTATCAAATAAGAATGTTGCAACCTATGCTGTGTTAAAAAGAAATATGTATGTATATGTTATATCAGAACTAGAATTTGGTCTTCTCTAGCATTGACTAATCAAAACTATATTGGGAAAATGTTGTTGGCCCAATCTAGTTTTGACTTGTTAATGCTTGGCCAGTTTTAGTTCTGACTATAGTTGAAACAAGAAAATGATATTTCAGTTCAAATTAATATTGCCTAGTCAAAAGAAGTTATTGACTATACTGGTACACACAGGTGTAACCACATGTGCACTCACACATGCTTATTGGTTAGGTGTGCATGTGTGTGTGCAACAGTTTTGACTGAATTTTTAGGCAAAACTGGTTTCAACTTATTTTGGGTTTTGACATTGATAAGTTAGTCAGAACTAAAACTGGCCTAGAACTATTGTCCAATCTAGCATTGACTAGTCAAAACAGCAGAGTATTAAATATAATAGAAGACACGATCATCTAATTGCAGAAACAAAATATGGCACCAGTTTCGACGATATTATCGCCACTCCTTCAGTACCAAATTCAAATTTATTTGCCCCTCATTTGAGGCCTAGGCCCATGGGTAATTAAAATTTTTTTTCAAATAATTTAATAAAATGAAAAAATTAACGAAGTATTTCATATTATAAAAGCCGCTTCTATAATGCTGTCACTTAACCATATTTACAGATATATTTAATTTCAATTTAAGTCTAACTCATTTTTTTCTCTATTTTACACCTAATTAATTAATAATTCTGACATATTTATGGTTTATAAAGGGCTATGAATTATTGCCGCGCAGAAGGATTGGGTACCCTCTGGTTAATTTAGAAATCACAATGAACACAAATTTCGTAGATAAAAGGGGATTGAAAATTGTTGGTACCTTAGGAATCAAGGATTTTTTATCATAAAAGTAGTGTGTTTTTCATGATCACATGCATCCTCTATTATGTTTAATATACTCTTTCTTTAAAACTAGATTGGGCCAAGGACATCATCCTAATTTAATTTTGACTAGTAAATATTAAATTCTAGAAAATATCAAATTCTAGTTCTGACAACATTTATAAACTTATACGAGTGTGTGCGTGCGTGCGTGCGTGTGTGCGTGTGTGTGTATGTGTATGTATGTATGTATGTATGTATGTATGTATGTATGTATGTATGTATGTATGTATGTATGTATGTATGTATGTATGTATTGTATGTATTGTATGTATTGTATGTATTGTATGTATTTAAAAAAGAGTTCGAACACACAACAGAGTCAATTGAGCTCTGCGGTTGTCTGTCTTCTGAGTATTTCTCGTTCTTGCAAGCTTGAAACCCTGAAGAAATAAGCAGGAAGTTCTGCAAAAAGTTTAGTCATTATCTTGCCTCCATTCATTTGCGTCACGATGTGTGAAAGGTTTTTTGAATTTGGAATCCGTTCGCTTGTTAAGTCGCGTTATTTTTCAAATTTTCATTTTTATTTTTCTTATTGGAATTGTTGGAAACGATTGAATAACCCTTATGAATGGATCATTTTAAACTCTTAAATTAGTAATCGTTCACTTTCACTATCGAACAACTGCTCTTCAGTCGTTCCCGACTTTATTATTTACAACAATGTATGGTCTGCTGGCGATTGGATTGGTGTGTTTTATTTACTTTCTGTGAATCATTTTCATTTTTCATGGACAGCCCGATTGTCATTTATGGTGATTGTAGGTACGTTATTATTTACTTTGTATAGATCGATATGTAAAAATGAAAATATAATTGTATCCAGGTTAGTTTTTGTGTAAAGTGAGATAATGATTTCGAATGATGGCGTATGTGGACACGCAAGATGCAATAACGGGAAATGAAAATCACGTAACTCGATTGTTGCAAGACCTGAACATCCGTCCGCAAAAATTACGTCATTACTTTACAATGCTACAAGCCAGCTGCGACCTTAGGTTCATCAGTGTGTTCAGCTTGAAACGCTCATTGATTATGATGGTTAGTGGTGTGACGTCCGATGAGAAAAGGTTCAACCACCTCTCTTTCATTCGAAAAAAAAAAATTATAAAAAAGAAATAATATTTTAATTAGGTAGTGTTTTTTTGAAAGAATTTAGCCTTCTATTTAACAATTGAGGATCTGAACAAAGATAAAAATCTGTCTCTTGTAAGTCTTGGAAAAAATTAGATTGACAATGAGATACAACTCTGGAATAGTGTTTCCGGGTAGAATTGTTGATGTCATCCATTTTTTTTTTAAATTTTTATCACTCAAATTAAGCTTTGTTTTGTTATTTCTTGATACCGTCTGTCATTAGATTCAGAAGAAAAATATAAGTTTCGCACAATCTTACTGCCAAGTGAGTGACAAATGGCGAATCAGCGGAGATAAATGAGTCAAAAAGTGACTTGGAGAAAAAAAATATTGTGCTCATATTAACTGTATACATTCAATACAAAAACGTCAAACGTGTTTTTAAAGCCAACTTTTTTTTTATGCGCTTTTATTACGTTTGTTTGAAATTTATTTATTAGGTATAATTTACTTATCGGTAGCTACAACCGGTAGATTTGTCTTTAAAAAAGAGAGGGAGAGGAGGAGCTAGAATTCCTTTTAAAATTTTTTTTTTTGAGAACATTTCTCAAAATTCTCTTAATTTTTGAAAGGAATATAGGTATTATGTAGGTACCTGTATCTATCAATGGTTTGATGCCCGTTACTTTGAGGCATTGAATTCGAATGTTACTTTTTATGTTTAAGGTTCATGTTGATAAATGAATGGAGGGATATATTTCGTGGTTGATCCTATTCAAGATGAGATACGTGGATTATAAGATTTCTGAGGATTATAGATTCGGTGTTTGCGTTCGCTTTATCGTGTCGTGTGTTCGGATCTGGCTCTCTGATGTGGCACTAAAGGAAAGTTATTTTAAAACTTTTATCGTGATTTGCGTGTAGTTTGTTGCCGCTTACTTACATTTTTTCAGTCGCTGATTTCAAATCATTAAAATTATTTCATAAGATATGAACATTTTGATTTTAATAAGTGAAAATGATGTGGTATCAAAAAATGGAAAATTGATTGGTCATGATCTCAGATGTGTATCGTGTCAGGATTACTGATACGTAGACCTGCTTAACTGTGGGTGTAGCAAAAAATTCAATTTTTATTATATGTCGTTATTCTAGTTCATTGAATTTCGAAAATGACGTCTGTTGTAAAATTATTTTTTTCAACCCCCACCACAAAATAGTATATTGTGTAACAAGTGCGTAATGTAGGCTATTTTTTTACCGTGTGTGAAGAATTTGCAGAGAAGCCTAAAGCGAGTGCTACAAACTTGACACGAGTGAAAATAGCCCACAAGCACTTGTCGCACACCGTACTTTTTGTAAACTAATGCACAAAAAAAAATATAGCAACAACTCTTATTCCCAATAAAAAAAATTTATGAAGGAAATAAATTTTGGAAATCATAGCTGAAAAAGCACAAAAATGGCTAGTTTTCCATTATTTTGCTTTTTTTTATTTATTTATTTTCAAACAGCTAAGAACCGTTAACAAATTATAAGGAAAGTAGTTTCAAGTAAATTTTTTCCTCTTTCTAGCAGTACTAATCTCAGATTTTTAGCTTAAACAGGGACTGAGGAATCATTGAGTGAAAGAAGAGAGGTTTCTGGATTTCAAAATACATTTTTTCCATCACTTTTCGTTTTTTTCATTTTTTTATTTTCAAATTGTTAAATTAAAAACAATTCAGGTAAATTTTCTCCTCTTTTCAGAGATACCATTTTCAACTCTCTAGGAATCATTGAGGAAAAGAGGAGAAGTTTCTAGATTCCAAGCTATGGCAAATCTCCTATTAATTTGTTGTTTTTTTTTTCGTTTATTTGTTGTTAAATAGTTAAAGATAATTGAAAATTATATGCAAATTTTTTAAATTTTATCCACTTTTGATCATTACAAACCCTAGCTCTCTAACTTAATTAGAGGCTGAGGAATCATTTGAGACTTTTTTTTTTGAAAATTGAAATATTGTGTTTGATTGGATTGGAAACTTGACGAATCTTTTACTTTGGTAGTGTATCTCATTAACTCTTATCGGTATGTATAATGTCCAATACTTATTCAACATTATGAAATATCTGTATTTTTCGAGAATTTCATGAAAATCTGATTGTATGGTTTCTACTTGAATTGAATACATTTCCGTTTTGAAACAAACCTCTTTTATTTAAATTAATGATTTCTCAGCCTTTATTTAAGCTAGAGGGCTAGGGTTGGTGTTACTGAAAAGAGGATAAAATTTTTGAAATTTCCTTGTATTTTTACTGGCTACATGCAGAGGAGGTTATATGTCTTGTATATACTATCTCTGGAATTAATGTAATTTTGTTGCTCAGAACAAGTGTCTAACTGCATAGATTTTAATGAAAGTAGGCTAAAAATCTTCCTGACCATCTAGAGAATGTCTGGGCTATTCATATTTGAAAATTAGTAAATTAGGAGGGTGTTATTAAAGAAAATGAGAATTTAAAGATTGAAAAAAATTATTTTCATAAATTTGGGCGTATCCACCGACAAGAGTCACTCATTCAGATTATCAGTTTTTTTTTTAAATAAAATTTATTTTAATCATCTTTAGCTATTTGAAAATAAACAAATGAATATCACGCAAATTAATGAAAAATTCGCTGTGTTTTAGTAGCTAGAAACTTCTCCTCATTCACTCAATGATTTTCTCAGCAACTATATAAGCTAACGAGCTGGAGTTGGAATTCCTGGAAAGAACATAAAATTTTCTCGAATTTGCTTTCCATATCATTGTTTCATCATCTTTGGCTCCATGAAAATAAATGAATGATAAAACTCAAATTAAGAGTGTAGTTCTTAAATTTTTTAACGCAACATTTTTACGTGACTTAGAGGAGTAAAAAGAGAATGAAACAAAAAATGATACGTTTAATTATTTGATCAACAATCGCGCCTTACAAGAAGGGTGGTTGGAAGAGAAAAAGACTCGAATAACAATGCGTTTGTTTCCCAAAATAGTGGCTTGTGTGCGAGAAAGATGAATAACAAAAAAATGCAGATTGGTTATTTATTTTTCTTGGAATTTTCCCGGTAGAGAACAGCTTAGAGAGGTAAAGAGGGAAGAAATTACGTATTATTTTTCCTCAATTGATAAGTTCGCCGCTCTTTACAAACATTTTTGGTTGTTGAATATTTATTTTTACAGACTGCGTACGTGATAGGTTATGTATAGTATGTCTTATCTCCGAAATTAACGGAATTTTGTTTGCTTATAACAAATGTCTTATTTTATAGATTTTGTCGAAATTTGGCTCAAAATGTTCCTGATCATCCGGAAAATGTCCTGAACTATTCGTATTTGAAAATTAAAAACATTTGATGGGTGTAATTAAGAAAATAACAATTTAAAGATTGAAAAAGTTATTGTCATAAATTTGGCCATATCCACTTCCGAAATAATTGCTGAATTTCCTGTCTGAATTCAAATTAGGAGATAGTAAAAAGCTCTTTTAAAGATATGAGGGCATTTTAATCAAGGCGTTTATTCTGCAAATAATATAATGGTCTGTGTGAAATGAACATGACTTATATTGTAAAGGCAGAGTTTTAATTAAATATAATTATTACACTTATTTGCAATTTTTTGAACTTGATAGAAGGTTTGTGCGAACCCAAATAACCTTTAGCTAGTATTCTGAAATAAAGGGACTAGGAGAAGTTAGATAAAAAATTTTGTCCACAGATTTTAAATGAGGACGTAAAAAACATATATGTATGTTCATAAATTATTCTCAGGAAAGAGTAAGGTGATAAAATATTAGGAATCACTGTGATTGAGACGAGGAAGGTAAACCCTGTGTATGAAAAGTAAAAAGTACAGGCAATTCATACCTACTGCGGACTAAATTTTCAACGGAGAAGGCTATTAATATATTAAAACTTTTGGTTAAGCAATTCGTTTCATCATATCGAACGTCTCGAATAAGATCTGATAATGCATCCAGTCAAATAAACATGTGATTTGAATAAAATAAAATTGAATGAAATAATCATTGTGAAAATCGCAACAAATGTAAAGGACATAAGATTATAAACATTGAGGGTGACTGTGAAGGAAGGAAATAAATAAATAAATTTAAATAATTACAAACAATTATGAATACAAAAGACAGATGCGAATGAAGCAGTTAGAATGTGACGTCTGATAATTGGTGAGCACATAAACATAAAACAAATTTAAAATAAAATAACACAAAAGTATCAGACACAAAGTTGTAAAGTGAAAATAAAACGAGTCACATGCAAAATCCCAAAATGAAAACATGAAAATATTATAAGATGGTGACGGAGTAAGGTGAGTGTCATCAAAGTAGAAAACTGAAAATAAAATAAAACTAAGTACAGAAGTAGACATCTCACAGTCATTGATCATATCTGATTCCAAAATTAATTTGGAGAGATCATGGACTACTAAATTCCCGATAACCTCTCACTGACAGGTCAACAACTTTATCCACTGACCACAATAGTATCCACCCTGAAGGAGAGCTGAAGTAAAAGAAAAACATTGAAAATGAAAAAAATACAATTCTGTGTCAGAAGTGAGAAGAAAACAGACTTGGACTATAAGCAGTATTTTATTGAATACTACTTAAATTAAAAGATCTCAAACACATATGTCGATTTTTTCGAAGGTCAACTACTTAAGGAAGTAAACAATATTATAAAAAATTTTTTCAAAGTTCCCTTCCTTTTTTCCCTTTAAAATTTTTAACCCCGTACAATAGTGAAGATGAAAATATTTATGGGTGTCCATACCACAAACTCATAATACTGCTTATCTATTACTTCTGACTATTCTTGCACTTGATAATAATTATGGTTTGTATTGAAAGTGCCATCCTGCTTGAAGTGTGGAAGTTTACCTTCTTTTATTGCGTCATTAGGATCCATAGATCTAATGCTGTAGGGGTATTTGATTTCGATTATACCTTCCTCTTCCAAAAGACCATCAGGAGAAGCCTCAATGAAGGAATACACCTTACGAATGAATAAACCACAATCAATAAGGTCCGATTTTTTCAATTCCATTTCAGTTATACCTTCCTCGATTATTTAGACAGTTATACTTTTTCTTTAAATTACTAATTTTTATCTTGATATTGCCAAAAATTAAATCGATTTTTAAAAATTCCAAAAAACGACAACCACGAAGACCACCCTGTTAAAAAGAATGAAGAAAATTCCAAATGATTTGGAGCAAAATTGAGCTGAGAAGGGGGAGAGAAAGTTTTTTTTTCGCCGAACTACACCCTTAATAGAAAATTTATCGTTTTTGGAATTTAACTCGCCTCTTTGAATCAGTAATTTCTCCCTCGCTATATGTAAGCTTGAAAGTTGGGGTTGATATTGCTAGAAAGAAGAGAAAATTTACATAAATTTTTATTCCATCAAATTTTTTATTCATCCTTAGCTACGTGAAAATAAACGAACAAAAAAAACGCAAATTGAAGGAAAATTTGCCGTTTTTGTATTGTTTAAATATATTTTCAAAAAAATTTAGTATTGTTAAAATTTTTTGGTGAGGTGTTGCGAAAAATGATATGTTACACTAGAGCGAAGTAGATGATTGGTACTTGTGTGATTTGCATCGCTCGGTTTAGGCTCGTGCTACATGGATTAAACTCGTATCATTAACTATTTCCTTTATATTGACATTAAGAAAATATTAATTTTTGATTTCCTCTAATTTGTTTTTCGATCATAAAAGCGTTAATGTAGTCATTTACTTGAAATAAATGTCCTCTTCATACTAATTAGTAATAACTTAGGGAAAAATATGAATCCCTCCAGTAAAGAGACAAAAGGCGATGTTTTTACAAATCCTATATTTGATGATAGCAATGTTCGTTATATCCACGTGGGCATCATTTAGTATCTAGCAATAACTTTTTGGCGTCTGGGAGCTTAAATTTTAACGTTCCATTTCTGATTGCTTAGTTAAGGTCAAAAAAATTCTTATAAGTACTTATTGATGAAAAGATTCTGGTTTATGGTCTCTTGTGATGAAGTGAGTAAATTAATAAGTTGTAAAAAAGAAACTAGAAACTTCTGCAAAAATTTTTTTAATTTTTCGTATAACATTCCACAGTTCTTATGGGGGTAACATTTTAATGCCCAATTTTTTACCAGTTAATTGTCAAATTCACTGATTGATTATGTGATAATATACTGTAGATTGAATTTCTTTTTTCATACTGTAAATATTTTTTAATATTTTTCTATACTTCAATATCATCGCTGATAACATACTGGATTATTGTGAGCAGAGTTAACTTTAAAATAACGAATTTTACATTGTGAAACTATCAAACTGAATCATAGGATCAAAACAAACTAATCAGATTGAATAAGAAATGACAGAAACATGATTATAAAACTGTCATAATTTATTGGCAAGTTAACACCATCAAAAATATTATTGGATATATCGCGGAATGAGGAATACAAAAATCAATGGAGATAGTGTGTCGAATAAAAACATCACAGATGATTGAAATGAACGATGAACGAGTTAATCTTGCAATTGTTCATTGAAAGAATCATGTTTTGCACAATTTATGTAACATTATCCAACACACCCCCTCAAATCATGAATAATTAAAAACAAAAAAAATTTCAAATCAAAATTAATACAGTTGAAATTAATTTTTAAAAAACAAGTTATATAACACCTAAATAACTAACAAGATTACAAAAAATAGTGGTAACAAGACCCTTGGTAAATATATCAGCCGGTTGGTCATGCATGTTAACTTATACATGAAATGAAAACTTTTAGTAGCATACAAATCACTATTATTAAAATGATATTTAACATCAATATGTTTGGTACGCTTTGAATTCCAGCAAATAAATTTTACAATGGACAGACTATTTTGATTATCGCAATATACAAAACATTTATCGTCAGAATCTATAAGAAAATCATTTAACAGGTGTGGGTGTGCATATTGGTAAATACACAGCACCACACAAATACCAACAAAGGCTTCTGCGTGTTCACGGAGTGTGAATGTGTGGGCCGGACCCAATAAACAATTTTAGCTTTATAGTTGAAATATATAGCCATGAGCGTAAAAAGGTAGTTCATGGTCGACGAGTGTGTAGTACACCACCCATCGCCACAACAAGCATTGTAGCCACCCTGTGAAGAGGCTTTACACACAGAATAATTTCATTTTCAGTACTAGACAAGGTAGGTGTGGGCTGCTTCTTGCTAGACCACAATATAAGATTACCATAAATGCGAGAACAATATCCTGATATAGATTTGCAGGTGTTAATGCAGTTAGCCCAATCAACATCTGAATAAACTTCTAAAATTTTATTGTTACTTTGATTGCGAAGGTATGTTAACTCAGATTAGAGTTGTGACCAAATATTTTAAAACATGAAATAAATAACTAAAATAATAACTAACTCTAAAACAAATATCAGGTATCGGACCCAACATTGAATACATAGGACATCTAAGCAATTGTTGGTATAACTTAGTAATTACATTATTATTACCATTAAGGTTTCATTCTAACTGAAGACGAGACTCCATTGGAATGAACACAGAAATACAATTTTTTATGTAAAAACGTTATATTTTTGATTGATTTTAAGGATCCCTTTACATTGATCATGCAAAATATTTAAACCTAAGAAACTATTGACCTCCCCTAAATATTTTGTTTTAAATTTTCTGCAAATAAGCTGCTTAACACGAATGATAAGTTTTAAACTTGGTGAACTAATTAAAGTGTCATAGACATATGCAAGTAAATAAACCGGAAAGCCATTTTCAATAAGAGTGTACATGCAACTATCAGCTTGACCAGCTTTAAAACCAAAGGATGTTATAAATTTATGGAACATGGTATTCCAAGACTTAGGTGCATTTTGAGGCCATACAAAGTTCGATTTAGTAATAAAACATTCTCAGACTTATTTATGTTAGAATGAATAGGTACCATCTGGAATCTCAACATAAATAGGCTCATCTGCTTTACCGTTTAAAAAAGTTCCACAGATATCTAATTAATAAATAAAATGATCACGTTTGTTGCTAACAGCTAAAAGGGTTCGAACCAGAGCTTTGCAATAGGATAATAGAGTTATTCAAACTTGAATCCCCTGTCCTGTTGAAATCTTCTAGCAACAAGGCAAGCCTAGTAAATTACATTTTTTTTATCTACCTTCTTTATAAATACCCACTGACATGTAATAGTAGACACATTAACTGGATGTTTAACGATTTTCAACATTTTATTTGATAAAATAACATTGGATTCAACATAAATGGCACTTTTCCACTTTTCAGCTTCACTGGATTTCATCGTGGCACTATACGATTTTGGATATTTTGATGATAACATTTCATCAATCATATAATACATATTAAGATTAAAATTACCATCTACGTCTACATTACCAACATTTTCTTCATTAACTCCATGAAATATACTGTCATAGAATTTGCATCAAAAGTTTCATTAAATTTGATATCGCATGATAGAAATACTTTCTTCTTATTAATATCTAACAGCTTTTAACCATCAGGCGTATATCCCACAAATTTCAGTTTTTCTCTCTTTTTATTGAATTTATTAGAGTTATGCTCATACATTAATATACATGCGTCACAACCAAAATTTCACAATTTCTAATAATCAAATGATTTATTGTGCCACCTATCAGAAGGTATTAAATTTGTACTAGTTGGACAGAGATTCAAAGTGTAAGTGGGGCATATTAATGCTTCTGATCAATAAAATTTCTCTAAGTTTGACTCGTATAATATTGTCCGAGCACGTTCAGTAAAACTATGATTCAGGCGCTCAGCCTTTCCATTCTGCTGAGGGCAGTAAACAATTGAAGGTTGAATATATAAATCCTTCTTAATACAAAAATTTTTAAAAGAGGAATTTGGATGTTCTGATCCACGATCACAACGTATATGTTTGATGTCAGTATTAAAATTATTAGATATAAGTTCATAATACTCCGTAAATTTCACCAAGACCTCAGACATTGATTCCATTAATATACATGGCAAAAAGGAGTATAATCACCTAAAAAATGACTAAATACTTTTTCTGATTATAAGGCACAGGGTTTATAAAACCACAAACATCAGTATAAATTAATTCAAGAAGATAATTAGTTCGATTATTATTACATTTAAATTCATTTCGGTGTTGCTTATCCATGATAAATGGTTCACAAAACACA
The DNA here is from genome assembly GCA_011428145.1 of Ericerus pela. Lineage (NCBI taxonomy): Eukaryota > Metazoa > Arthropoda > Insecta > Hemiptera > Coccidae > Ericerus > Ericerus pela. The sequence continues at coordinate 321,478 of WOFM01000621.1, forward strand.
CGACTATCATTACTTTTAACAGCTATAAGACACTTTTGACTTAAAATTTTCATATCGCCAAGGTTCAAATGTGCTAAATGCTTATGCCACAATTCTATAGGACTATTCGAATCATTAATTAAGTTATAGTGCCCATCTGAATTGCTATTATTCAAACGATAAAAAGCTGGTTGCTACAGGTCTGACAACATACATCTTCCAGTTGAAATTACATTATGTTTTCAACTATCTCTCCTATCTACAATTTCAACATGTTTATCTTGAAATACAGAAACAAAGCCTAAACTAGCAAGACACTTAACTCGCAATAAATTTGCTGGGTAACTCTTTAGCATAACGAACATTTATAATTAAAATCACAATGCCGGACTAAGTCTTTATTTTAACAGAGATAACTCGAGAACCAAATGTATGATTTCAGCCAAAGTTTCACTTCTATATTAAATTAATATATATCAGTATTTCACCAGAATTTAGCCTCCATTTTTACATTTGATTTTCGAGGTATCGCTAATAGTCTGTGAAGATTATGTGATTAAAATGATATAAAAATCCAATACTTGAACAGAATTTCAGCAAAATCTTGAGAAGTTTCACAGAATATTTAGCTAAGATATCCTGATGTTTTATAAAAATTTCATCTTAGTCGAACGGTTGGTTGTCAAGATATCACTAAAATTATAGGTTTTGAAATGATATACGCAAATTAAATTCATTGAACAGAATTTCAGCGATATCTTGAAAACCAGATGTACGAGTATTTTGTTCATTATACTTGTGCACTCATTAATGGAAATAATTCTTTCATATCAAATCTTTAGTTTACTCAACCATATCTGCATTATATTATGATTTATTGAGGATGAAATGTTGGTAGAGGTTCACATTGATTCTCCAGAGCAATGTTAGTTTAATACTAGGAGCTATGTACATTGCATTTATAGTTCATCTTTAGATATTTTCCTAAATATCAGGTAGTTTTGAAAGAAGTTAGTTCTTGACAGTAGTAATTGAGCAATTGTACTAGATATATAGTGTGGAACTAAAATTAAAAATGACAGTTTTTCAGGTAAGATGAAAAAAAGAGCGAAGCAGAGGCTGTTAAATTATTGAGGTGACAAGCATGGAAGAGCATTTTACTCAATTAGTTACCAAAATGAGTTGATTATCACGAGTGGCTAACTAATTGAGTACGATATTTTTTTCAACAAATCCACCAAAAAGAGGTTATGATTTATTCGATTAAACAGGTAAATTTCATTCATGAATAGAATTTTGAATATAATTAAATATTATGGAGAAGCGAACTCGGTTGTTTGTATTAGCATCACCATATGAAATGGCTCTTTTTCAATGTGATATTTTGCAACTTGCGTACATGTAAACGGTTGTGAAAAAATAAATAACAAACAGTTGAGAAAAAACTCATTTCTATGCTGTTTCTACACTTGGTGAAGAAATGAAAACCATTTTCAATGTTCCATACTGTTTTGGAAATCTCGTATTTTTTTAATCGAAATTGATTTAATAATAACCTCTTTTGGGTGTATGAGTTGAGAAAAATCTTTATTCTGTTTAGGCAGTTACTTTCATTCTCATTTCATCCTATTCGTTGAAAAATTCAGTTTGAAACTGGTTTGAAAAGTTGAAATAACCAAAATTCTGTAATATTGTTTCATACTTCAGTTTTTCAATTTTATGAAATCTTAAGAGATAATTATATGAAAAACATTTGAGCATTTTCATTTCAGAATTGATGCGATATCTAGGAATTTGTGTTTTCATTAAAATTTTATGTGAATTACTGGAATGTTGCTCCTCTTCTATGTAATTATCTCATAACTAGTTGTAAACCACCTTATTTGTTTTTAGATGGGTGAAGTTGAAGTTCACAATTTGTTTTTCTCAATTTTTTTTGCAGGTTGAACTAAGCCATTTAGAAAATTCTTACAACGCATTGGTGCGCCAAAAAAATCGTATTCTTCTTCAGAAACTTTGGTACATCGTTTTAGAACAATTTTTAATGAAATACGTGTGGAGTGGCACTGGAATGGTTATCGTATCGTTACCATTGCTGACTGGAGCAAGTAATTCAGCTGTATCTGGTAAGTCTTACATATTTTCTGAGAGATGGAGGTAATAAATGATCAAAAGAAGGAAATTACCAATTTTAAAATATGTTAATGTTTGTCAACATACCCAAAAAATATCTTCCATTCATCAACTGTGGTAAGTGTATATTTTTTAAAAGTGTCAAATTTTGTAATGGTTACTATTTGAAAACCAAGGGTCTGATTTTAGTCTGATTTATTAAAAGAACTCCAAAAATAGTAAAAGCATCATGGGACTTTGCACATTGGTTATTATCTTACTAGATGTGAAAATAAAGTATAATTCCTACTATAGACGTCATTGATTGCAGCATTTTGATTAATCTTACTGTGAACCTTCAGAACATTTAATACGTTGATAACTCTAAAATTTACTCGGAAATATAAATAAATAAAACATTCCATACAGGACTTCAATCAATGTTACAAATTTAACTGAATTTGAAAAACCAAATGGACTTTACTTCACAAAACACTTTACTATTAGACATTAGTTTTGATGTAGAACAGAAATTGTCATCTTGAAGAAATTTTAAGTAAAAGATTATATCGTACATTTAAAAAAATTAAAGAATGCTGATGAAACTGCAAACTCTTGCAGGAAGAGATTGTGACTTGCTTGACATGAACTTCTGAAGTGAAGATAATAATAACAAATAATAAATGATAAATAATAATAATAATAATAATATTAAATACATGTAAAAATAAAAACCGTGATAAAAATGAGGAAGGAAGTCTACACCCGTTTTGGTTTGTGTTCTTTGATCTTAGTCATTAAATAAAAAATCACTGCGAATTCCGTTAATAATGAACGCGTTGTCTGATATCGTCGAAAATAAAAAAGGGGTTAACGCACTCAAAATCGATATTTGAAGCCATAAGCTCAACTTCTTTTTTGTGTATCTGTGTTTCTTCGTTTTTATTTGGTAAAGGGTAGGCGATTATGGCATATTATTTGGGTCGTTGAATGTGTCAGTTTCATAGATTTTGTTATTCTCTGGAAAAACTGCTTTATTCATTATTTGGATTTTTAGTGGGGTATTTGTTTGAAGCGGAATGGTCGATGACGTTTAAAAGATTCAGAGTTTATGTTGTTTGTTCCATAAAAAATACTGGCATTCACTACCCAGACTTGACTCATCTTTGTTTCATTTTCGAAATTTTGTTCGTATGTAATTATCATGATTATTTTTGATGCTCTTGAGGAATAAATAGGGGATTTCTGGTAGCCCATGAAAGCTTCTAACACTACCCCAAGTTTCATTGCCATAGGTCAAACAGCGGAAGCTCTTCAGATTCCCAAAAAGTGGAAAAAAAAAATATATATAAAATATATAATGTATATATATTGTGTACAGAAGGATTTGATTGAATTGTATATTCGTTATCTACGACTCAGGATTGGCGCTTTTCCGCATGTCCCGCCCCCTGGTCCCACCATTGCACTGAATGCTATAGTTGTATTTTCCAAAGGAAAATACTCAAAGAGAATATGTGAACAACCCGTACGACGTAGCTATCTACGCCCTCGGATGTTCTCATGTGTTTTTAGCGAATTTAAAATAAAATTGTTTTCCTTTTTATGTGAATTATTGACTTTAATTCAATCTTATTGTGCGTGCACTATTTGTTCTGGTAATGAATCTATTAATTTTTTCGTGTGAAATTTTATTTTCTCGATTATATTTGGCGACGATTTGGGAACAAACGCTGGTTTTTTTTTTTTTTTTCATTCATTCACAAAATATTTACTCGTCTTCGGTAGCCGTAATTTTTTTGTGATATAAAAATGAAAAGTTTCTAGAGAGAAAAAATGAAATAAGTGGAAAAGTCATGAGTCTTCCAGTGCACTCTTAACGACTTTTTTGTTGTTGACTGTATTCTAGCTGCTAATTCAGTGTATGGTTTTGTTTCAAATAATACTTCATAAAGAACTTTTTCTATTTTTTTTATTTTTATTTTTTTAAATCTACTGTTCTAATTTTTGCCAAATTGTATCAGTTGATTATTGTGGTCGTAGGTGGGAAGCTTTCTGGTTGGTTAGCCCGATGGCAGTGCTCTTATGAGGTTCTAACTCTTCAGCTGGGGAGTCGGAAGATTGTGAGGAGACAAATTCAAAGTTTTCTGATTAGTTTTTTGAGAAGTTTCATGTTTGAGAAGTGCGAGAAATTTTAGAGAATGTGTACTTTTAACATCGCTCGATATTCAATCATTGTGTAACTAATTATCGTGGAAAGAATATGAGCTCTCTATTTTCGCCAATTTGCAGATTTCAGGTTTTCAGTTGTAATACAAAACATGATTTTGTAATCTACGTGACAGTTAATTACTTAAATATTGTCTAGTGCTTGAAGAACAAGATACAAGTTGGACATTATTCAAATTTGTCTGAAGAATTCTAACTTCTCAAGAATAACCTATGACTGTTGTAACCAAGAGTGTGAATTCTTACCCGTAAAGACGTGTTTTTATCTTTAAAAAAATGTTTTCATGCTATATCATTTCCAGAATAGGAAGCGTTTGATTCAGTTTTTCGTGAAAAAGATTATCATTAATGAATCCGTCATTAATCGTGTGTATAGAAGTGAGTCTTCATTCTGTTAGACATGCAGATTGCAGCTAATTCTTAAATTTCACTATGTACTTACTCTTGGTCACTAGGCATCTACATCATGAATTTCAAAACTTTATCCATTTGAGGAGTAATTGTCATTGTTTTATTATTTTTAGTGTACGATAATTGTTGGTCAGAACACGTTTTTCACGTTCATATACATTACAAAAAAAAAAATGTTTATCATCAAGTATAAATCATACTTTCTAACAATTTGTAGATAATAAATTATTACTCAAGTTGGTAATTCAATTATTTTACATTTCATGTGTTTTCTTATACTTCAGGGTAAAGAAAATTTTTTAATTCCTACAAAAAGTCTGAGCGTTCTATTCGTTAGTTGTTTACGTTGCTTTCCTTGAAAAATTTTAAATTGAATTCTCGTGTAATAAAACCTTAGCGTATGTAGCTTTAAATCTTTAGTGTATAATGAACATGAAATAGACAATGAAGTTTTTTTTTCTTTGGGAAAAATTTCTATTTTGATGTTTTCCATTGATATTTTCATGACAGGGAATTAAATAATGGACAAGTTCGTGAAATGTTTTTTTTTGATCGAAAATAGTAGCCCAAAATTCTATCAAAATTTAAATATTTTTAAAAATACGTATATACGTACCTATACGAGTATATTGTTAATTTCTGTACTGAGATTTTCTCATTTTTCTTTTCCTTGATCATGGCTATAAAAACATAGGCCCATATAATTTGGTATGCCTCTCGTCCTCCGCAAATATGTTTTAATGCCTTGTGCCTTATTAGTTTTAGTCACCTAATTTTCCAGTATTTGTCGATAAGTTCGTGAATTACTGGAGTTTCTCCACTATATTCAGAATTGAGCGGAAATCATCTGGTTTCTTGAATATGAATAAACTAAAGTAATAGCTGCATTCTTGAGGTATTAGTGCTAACCTGATTTTTTCTGATAATTTTAGTTTTTTTCAGAGGGAATTGTATACCTACTTCAAATTTTAATTTTATTTTCGTTGCGAGATTTCGTCAAATTGTATGGTTAAAGGTGAGAAATTAGGTTTTGGGTTCCTTTTCTACTTTTTTAAAAATTTACTTTCTATCTATTACCCGCTGTTTCACTTGCGTCTTGTCTAATAATTGTTTTAACCCTTTTACTTGTACAGGACCAGTAAACCTCCTTAAGCCCAGTGTATTTTTTAATGTCAAGATATGGCGGCATAGAAGTAGGAAACCCGAGTGATCTCGTTGCGTACTTTCGATGTTTTACTTGAGTTCACCAATTTAGAATACATTTGATTAAGGTCATCCCGTAAATTCACAACGATAGAATACCTACGTAAACGTAGTTTAAAGTACGTCAAGTCGTACACAATGGTTGCCTATTTAGCGCTGGCAGGTCTAATCAGAGATCATGATTCTTTACTGGTCTGGTTTGGTACTATATAGTCAAAGTTTTAACCTCTTTATAGACCCAAATGAAACCTGTGGAAAATGAAGAAAATTAAACAGAGTGGGAGAGAGAGAATCATGTCCACCTCACCAACCAGAAAACGTCCTACATGTCTGACGTTGAAAAAAGAAAGATGCAGAAGTATTTTTTCAATTCTCTTTTACTCTTTTTCGTTCATTTCGAGAAATGTTGTGTCCGTTTTTTGTTTTCACAGATGATAAAAATTGGTAACTTTATCCCCAGGAGAGCTACTTATTTCCTTGATAGCTATACACGTTCCGTGGAATAACAAAAATTTTTCTGAAAAATCTCATGTACATCCGTCCAGCGGTTCTGGAGTGATGTGTTTCCAATAGTTTTTAGTCATTAGTATTTTATAATATGTAGAGAAAATAGAGGTAGAGATTTTAATCGTAATGTTCTCTACAGTATTTTTAAAATTTCGAAAGAATACATACTGTAAAATTGAACCGGTAATTTGTTTCACCCATCTAAAAACTTCGTTCGCCTCAATCTGCAAAATAATGCTCTGTCAAATGGAAAGGATTCTAGAAATGTACATTTCAAGAATAGTCGCTTGTTGCGTATAAAGAATTAGTAAAATAAATTACTTTTCTCCATTAATTTCTACTCACAACCGGTTTGTTACTACTCAACCAACTACCGTTGATTATGCGAGAAAATTTTTTGTCAGATTGAAACAGTTGGCGAAAGTTTTGTTGTCGAAGTCTTTTTTAGCGTTTGAAAATTCTTTCTTGTAAATAACCGGCGAATACAAATCTATTTTAATTATTTCTTTTACTCCTTAAAGTGAATGAGTCCAGAAATTCTACATAAATTCGTGTGCAATATATTATGCAGAATCGCATTTTTTTAAACATCTCGTTTTTTTTCTTTTTTTCTTTTCTTTTCGCGAAAGTGAACTAAACCCATTACCTATGTTTTATTACTTAGTACGTAGACTTTCTTTTTATTTTCATTTAAAGATTTGCTTTCATTATTGAATTTTTAGTTTTTTGCTCTGTATATAGACGTTATTTATCCAAATGGTGTATTCTTACCGTTGAATGGACTTTCATTAATTAATGAGATGACTGTTTTCATCAAACCTCTGAGCTCATGGATACAAAAAGTTTTTGAGCTTAAAACTATAACTTTTTCCTTTCATTGCTTCCCTCTCTGAGGTTGATGTTCAGCAGTGAAATAAGAAAATATTCTGAAAAATCCTGTCGAAAGACGCGAGTGACTTTTTTACCGACGGTATTAAAAGCAACGAGGGGTATAGTATCCAGTGATTTGTATCTGTCTGGAGAATGTGTCGGAACTGAGAAAGTGTTGATACGTTTTTTGTCATATCTCAAAAACTAATAAACCAATATTTTTGAATAGGTTCATTCAATTCCTGGTGTTATCCTTTGTCTAATGGGCTGCATTTTATTTAAATTACCTCGAATACAGGCTTAAAATATGAGAAAAAGATGAGTATTTTTGTCGAAAAAGTTATTTCCTTGCATCGCAGGAACCAGTGAACTGATTTTTTTTTAAATTGTACTTATCGATTCGTAGTTCCTTCTCTTTTGGGTTGGCACTTCATTTTTTCGTTCAAGTCATTGTTCAACCCCTAAACGCTTAAAAAGGGAGCTAATTTTGGATTTTCGCATTTTATTGTGTAATACATCACTCAATTGTGTTTTTGAGGCGCTGCGTTAGAATTTGACGTTCATTTTTTCATTCGATTTATTCTTCAACTTTCAGGGGTTCATAAAGGGGCCAGTTTAGACTTTTTCCATTTTTTTATGTGATATATGCATAGTCATCTATGTGTTTTGAAACTCTTGAGTTCGAATTTAAGGTTTATTTTTTCACTTTTCCCATTTTTAACCCCCAGGAGCTCAAAAAGGAGAATAATTTTGGATTTTCACATTTTATTGTGTACGTCACCAATTAAATTTTTTTTGAGGTGTTGATTTAAGTTTTGACGTTATTTTTTTTAAACACTTTTATTTAACTTCATTGGGAGCAGAATTTATACTTTATAATGATAACAGAATTGTCTCTTACAGTCGCCTGGTTTTATCTCCATAGTTTTTTACTTGGTACTGGGAAACATGGTGAAAATGAAACTTATTACAATGAAATTTGTATTTTGAAGAATGTGGATGCTTTGTTGGTAGTGTGATTTTTCATTTTTGTTTTGTATAAACATTAAATTCAGAAAAAGTCATATAAATTTAAAAAATTGTTTTGACCAATCTGTGAACATTTCAACGTCAAAATTAAATCACACAATCTTCATTTCTCTAATAAGAAAGCAAAAAATGAAAATGTATGGAGAAGGCAAAGAGGGAAATGAATTAAATTGAATTGATTGGGCTTAGCTTTCGTAAGGAGGGTTAGTAGTAATATTTTTTGTCTTTGTATGACTATTTTGTTTAATTCATTTCAAGGGCTTCATTGCATGATTATTTTTAACCCAGCAAAAGGAAGTTTCATTTCAAAAATAAAAACTTATCTTTTAAAGATGAAGATAGAGATAGAGATTGAGAAAGAGATGAGATGGTGATGTAGATGTAAATGGAGATGGAGAGAGAGAGTACTTAAAACAAGCTACATTGATAAATTATGTAATAGAGTTTTTGCTTCACACAATGATGCCCAATTATTCAGAAACTGTTCAATTAATCAAATATTTCAAGCAATCGATTTTACTGTTTCTTACACCAATTTGCAACCTTAATTTTTTCACCACATTAATTTTGAGGTAGGTTGGAAAATATGTTTCTTCTGCAACAGCCAATAAGTAGGATTTTCCTAAATTTATCTAATTTTTAAATAAAAATTTGTGATTCTTGCCCAAATGTGAATGATATTTGATTAATTTATAGTGATAGATGTATTGATATTTCATTGTTAATTTCAGATTAAGAAATTATCAATGAGCACCAAACTTCTTTCAGACCTGCTCCTAAACAATAGCTATCTTTTGTAAATTTCAGCCCTATCTGTTTGATAGTTATCTCAAAACCATACGCACCAAATTTTTTTCAGCAATTTTTCTTCTTCAGTTTTCTTAGAAACTACTAAATTAATAGGCATCAAACTTTTAAGAAACTAGCATCAACATAAGGAAAGTCTGTCATGAAAATTTCAGTTCGATCCCTTTTATTTTCTCAGAATCGCAGAAAAATGACTTTTCCAAGAGTTTGTTTTCCATTTTTTTTCAAAAAGTACCCCAAACCCTTTTGTGAGGTCAATTTTAATGCCTGTTTGCAAGCAAATTGGGTAAAAACCTTCTCTAAATTTCAGCCATATTGTTGATGTAGTTATTCAGAAAGTGTTTAACCACATATATTCATACATACATACATACATACACACATACATACACACACACAATTATTGCTAATATTAAAATACAGGCCCTGAGGTATTTGGCTTATGTCCACCCAAGTCTTTTGCCGGCGTAGATGTTGTAACACTATTCAATTCGTTATTTGGTGGAAACAACGAAACATTTTGATAATTGGCGCCATTTAATATCAAAAAATAATAGTTTTTATTCAATTCCCCCTTTCCCTTAAACAGAGTTTTGAAAACAACCAATACAAAAAACTACATATAACCTTTTTTATAGGAAGGGGTTATGGGTTTACTAATTATCTAAATAGTAAGGTAATTAGGAGTTACATGTCCCATAATATAATGATATTGAACATACTGAAGAATGGTTTAGAAGAAAGGCAAAGGCCAAAAACTGTTGCCTTTTTTGTTGGAAATTTTTGACTAAATAATTTTATACTGATATATTTTTATCACAAAATCAAAATTTGGGGAGAAAAATGTGAAATACCAAATTTTTAGGAATAAATGCCTCCTCTTTTAAAATGTAAGAGGTGAGGAAGATGCAAATTTTAGTATGTTAATTTGAAGGACCCTCCCAAAAACCGTTGTTGAAGTTTGTGTGTTAATTTTTATTTATTTTTTTGTCAGGTTTGATTGGACTAAATTTTAATTCTGACATTTTTTGTCGCAAAAAAGTTGTGATATTTCTAGTATCATTGAATTTTTAACATTTTAAAATTTAAATTATTTTTTCATAATTCAGCGTTGTGAAAAGCTTGGAACACTGAACATTTTTTCACAGTCCTTCAAATGTACTATTCTCCTTTTTCACCAAAATGATAGTTTTTTCTCAAAAGATAAGGTAACAATCGAATACTGTAAAAATTTGCTTTGAAATGGGAAAAACATGAAGTTCTAATAATTTTTTTGGAATTGTGAATGTATCTACAATTTGTTGAATAAATCAAATGAAGAAATTCTGTGAAGAGATTCTCTGTGGGGGACTCTATTTGTATAAGGTAAAGGGGCCTGAACCCCTCAACAACAGTCGCCACCAAAAGGCTGGCTCTTATTTGTCTCTATGACATTAAACAAATAAGCACTCGTATGTATGTATGTTCTTACCTGTACATACATACATGTAAGATACATTGTTTGGGGTATGATGAATTGACTGATAAAGATCTTGGTGATGTCACAGCCCAGTACCAAACACCTTGTGTCGCTTCTTATCACCATAGGAAATAAGAAAATGTAATATGATTACATAATTTCATATGTATATGTACATATATGTGGGTGTACATGTGTGCGTGCATGTGCATATAAATTCGTAAAACTGGCTACAAAATTACCGGTGTTTACCTAGGATTTGGCTCTTCCATACATTCATGTATGTTGTGGCAGAACATGCAGAACTGTTGTTTATCTTTTATGTGAGAATACTTCTTCACGACAAGGTATTCCAAATTCTCGTATGAAAATTTCACTTGAGTAGTTTAGGGCCAATAACAGGTGAGAACTACATGTACAAATTTATTGATTCGAGGTCTATAGGGGGCTTAATTGTGTTTTAAATTTTGTATTTTTAATTAGATTGATCAACTATAAATTAACCTTTATTAGTGTTTTTACTTCTGCTGTATTAGAATTTTGGGTAGAAAGTTTTTTTGGAAAGTACCCAATCTGAACTCCTTTGACTGTGCTTAATGGCTATAAGTTCATGTAATTTGACCAATCATATACCATTGATCAGTTTGAAAAAAGTGATGGGTCTTTAGTTTTGAATTAGGCTGTATGTAAAAATGATACTTATATTACTTGAGAAATATTTGAATAATACTTGGCCTTATATCAGTCTTGGACAGATCCATACTTGAAAAATACTTACCTATATGATAAATATCATTCTTGCATTTGACTCTTGAAGTTTTTCTGAGTTTTCTTTTAGCTGATTTCTAATTTCGAACTATTGAAATTGGCTATTATGTGGTAGGTCCTCAGAGAGAGAAATTTTAGGCTGGAGAGGAATAAATTAACTCGGGCTCTTTTAGCATTACTTGCAGGATTTAGTTTTGGAAAGGCGTTACAAATTGAGAAAACAAAAAAATTTGAGGTTCTCTTTAGCGTTTTGGAATATATATATGTATTAGTGTTTTTTTTAGCTTTAGGTAGTTTTAACACCCACAATGCTCCATGCATATGACCCCGATGCCCTCTTTAAGCATTTACTTAAAAATTGCTATTTATTTCAAAATTTAGGACCTTCCAGGAGGCCCTCTGAAGGAGCCTGCCCGGGCCTGGTGTCTGGTACCTTTTACCCCTCCTCTCCGAGGTCCTGTAAATGTGATAATGGTCACTACCTCTTGTCATTTCTGTGGCATATTTGAAAACACTAAATTAAGATATTTCATTATCTTTTGGGTCATTACCATACAAAAATTAGTTTTAAATAATCGGTACTATTTACTGTCGTTCTTTAAGTTCAGGTCTACATGGATTGACGCATGCACGTATTCCGTATTGGGCCCCGGCATTAGGGAAATGTGTATTTTGATAATCGCATAGGCTCATAAAAAATAAAAAGGTACCATAGGGACATACAAACTGATTGCAATACCCAGTTCTTAGAATACCCGTCCCCGACATTTCTGTCTCTGGACCTAGAGTGGTTAATTATTTAGTTAAGAAATAAACATCGTGACATATTGCCTCATGGCCTTTCTCCTTTTTCCCCTCGCCGAGCTATAATTTTTTCCTCTTGAATCAATTATGGCCTAGAGAAGCGATATCTCCTGAGGAGTATTTTGTATGTACCGTTTTTCAGCGGCTAATTAGTGTAATCACTGCCTCTTTTGCTTCTCTTTTGTTCTCTTCATTCTGTAGGTACCTAATTGCTATTTATATACCTCACACTGTAAACCATATTTAATTCTACCAGTACTGCGATCATGTGAAGTACATCTCTCTCTCGCCTTCTCTAACTGTATTATTGTTACGGTAAAAAAATTTCAACAATGACGTTAATGACAGCAGTACTACTTTCGGAGGTATCAATAAATCAACAGCTGGTGACGTGCCTATCGAGGTATAAAAATTGTAAAACGTTTTCTTTATTGTTCTTCGCGAAGATTCAAAGTTAGTTGTTTTCATTATAACAAAATTATTCTAAATTAATTTGATGACCTTGAATGGTATGAGATAATTGTAGACCTTTAATAAGACCTTGACTCGTTTGAGATGAACGCGAGCCTAAAATAAACATCTTTCTACGGTCATTACAATCAATTTAGGCTAACTGTAAATATATTTTTCTCTATCTAGTCAATCGATATTGTCTTAATAAAGTTTTAATTCAGTGTTTGATCTGACGGATGATGGGGGAAGTTGATTCGAGATGAAGTTGTTGACATTTTATTTTTTGATATACTCGTACTCGACGAATATTGTTATACATGGGCTATTTACCTTACCGAACGATGAGTTCAGTGAGAATCAAAACGAATTAATTATATTTTCTGCCTGATTTCTTATAGGTATGTTTGGAAACAAGATTATAACGCTTGGAGTTAAACGAATGATATAAATTGCACTAATTTATAGATGTTGGTAAATACTATGGTACCTAATCTGTAGTGTCAATCTTTACATTACTATATGATGGGGCCAGTTCGCTGCTAAAAATAGATTAGCTGATATAATTCAGAAAAATTTGTATTCAAATACCAAGAAGTATAGGTGTTTTTAATGGTGTTTTAGGGATTCCAAAAATGGTAATATGTGATATGATCCGGAAAAATTAATCGAAAACAATTCTCAGAAATTTGAAAAAGATTTTCCAGCGTACCTAGTGAAGATTTTAATCTACAATCGTTTGCCAAATCTTATAGAAATTATTTTCGGCATCATTGCTGAATTAAGATACTGAAATGAGGATTCTTTGTTGAGAATATCTTTCCCTGCAAGTTGGAAATGAATGTTTATGTTTTTACGTTGGATAGATTTTGACCATGTATGCTGGGTAAAATTAATTAACTTCTTAAATTTATGTGTTACCAAAGTTGTTGTTTTTTTTTAATTTTGTGCCAGATGCGAATACAACATTTTCTAATTTATTTAGATACCTACGATCTTTGTTAGATGTACATAACCAAATTAACTACACAATTGTGACGTTAAAATTTAATTTTCAGATCTTCGCATTCACTTATGTTGAAAAAAAAAAATTGGAAAACCTAAATCCGTCCACAAAATCCTATACTTTGCAATATTCCATACAAAAAAAATACATTAGCTTGAATCTTCACCAAATAATTCTGAGAAATAGTATAAGTTTTGTAAAAATGAATTTTTAATGATACTCTTATTAAGTGTAAAACGTGTGAAACCTAGCGCATCAACACACAGTCACGTACACAAGCTCAGTATGACGAGTTCTCGAGTGACTAGTATGTGTACAGTCCAGTTATTCTATGAAGTCTAAATTTAAATCCACTGAAGAAAGAGGTGAACAAAAAACTGTAGTGAATTAAATAAAAGATTAAAACCTGTACCAATAAATATTCCTAATGATGAAACTTAATGGTGAAAAACTTCAATTATTTTTGAATGTTGGTTTTAAAACTCTCCAATTATAAATGCCTTTGATTGCTGTGTCCTAACTCTTACTTCATGATTCAATGGATGTCGTTTTTTTTATTTAATTTTATGGAAGAGTTATTTGAGTCTGAATTTTATTTTGTATCATGTTTTATAGATGGTAATTTCTCTTGCCAGAAGAAGTTAAGGTATGAGTATCAGAGTAGATAGGTTATGCTGTTACACTTACTAGAGTATCCAATGCTGTTACGCAGCTATAATTTACACAAACCTATATGAATGTACAAGCTGGTAATGAGAGCAACGAAAAGTGGCTCGATTGGTTGAAATTTTCTAATGTTTCTCACTTGAAGTGGCCAAGTGGTGAAACAGTATCCGCTAGAACATTATGGGTGAAGGGATCTTTCAGAAGATGCAGGAGGCCATGGCCAGGGTATGCCATCCCGTTTCTCACGTGTGTTAGTGAGTATAGTAGACGCCAGCACAGTACTGGCGGAGGGATCTTTCGGACGATATAGGGGGTCTTGGCCAAGGCATGCCACTTTGTATGTCGACAACGGCTGGGTGAACTTCAGGGAGTGGGGATTCACCCCACCCTCTTCGTCCCCCGCCTTTGTCGCTACCAAAGTGGCATACCATGGACTGGCCCTCCCCCGCATCTGACCGTAAGATCCCACCACTTATGTGATAAGTAAACCTAGAATCTGTGCTCATTTTGATGAAAATGTGTCTAATCTTGAATAATTATTTTGAAAAACATTTAAAAAAAAAGAAAGAGAATCTTAAGGAACCATTCTTGAAAAAAATAAATAAATAAAAATAAAATAAAAATAAATTTTTGTAAAATTTCACCATTAGTGGTATTTTCAGCCGGCACTACTGATTCCTAAAGTAGCATCTCTATCATATAGCTTTTGTATGAATGTGAGGAAGTGTTAACAAAAATTTAATATTATTATAACATTTGACGTATTAATTTGCCCAAAATATTTTCTCAACATGCAAGTGTATATTTACAGGGACATTTATAGAAGTGGTTTTTGTATATATCGTAATAGAACATTCAGTGCCTTGCAAATACATGTGAATGCCCCTTTATGATTAAAATTATATTAATTGCATACGACTTTCAATCAGTCTTTTCAAGTGGATGCGTGTCCCAGTGCTATACGATGTAGCAAATTTTTTTTTATTTTTTTAATTTAGTTTTTCAGGTGGGTGGTTCGCAAGCAAAGGAATTTTTTGATCTTTTAAAATTTTTATTATTAATACCTTTAAAAAAATTAAAATACGTTTACCTACATTATTTTTGGATTGTTTTATCATCAGTTTCAGATTAGATTGGGTATTTTACAGGGTGAACTGATTAGTGTTTCAGTTATTACATAGCTGGCAGTATCTTTTGGGCATATGCAGGGGGCTGGTCCATGGTATGCTACTTTGGAGGTAACAGTAGCAGAGGCTTAAGTGGATGGACCTCTCCCTCCTGGAAGACACCCTTTTATTGCCGACATACAAAGTGGCTTGCCTGGGTAAAGGTCCCTTGCATCATCTAGAATATCCCTCCACCAGTGCTGCCCTAGCATGTACTGGTTCCAGGGATTGAGAAAAACTATGTTTTTTCATTTTATTTCCATTAGATGAGTTTCTAAAATTTACTACAATGTAAGTTAGTTTTTGTTTCCATTTCCAACATTTTAGTTTCTTCCAAAATTTTTCATTCAGTTTTTATTTTTGGTTCTGTTTCTATCCAAAAAACATTTTTTTTACTTAATTTTCCAAATCTTGTTCAAATATCGATATATTAATATTTTTTAATATTTACAAAAATTATCAATATTTTTTTGAGATTTCTCAAACATTAATAAGTAATAGTATACTTTGTGAAGATGTGCCACTCAATGTTATCATTTATATATCAATATAATTGGTTAGAATGTGCATTACATTATTTAGTGCTAGCATCAGTACTATTTTTGTTATTTATTTCAAATTTTCAATTTATTGATAACCTTTATTGCAAATAATTTGTTATCTCAACCTTCAAGTATATAACCATCATTTAAGGCCGAATATAAGAATAATACTTAAGAATCAACCGTGACTTGAGAATTTCTTATCTTAACAAAGTTATATCTGTATATGTTTATGTATAGATGTAATTGGTAATGGAAAAATCATAAGAATTACTTAAGCATCGTTCTTGCATTTTGCCCTTATATACTAAAGATTTTCTCCATGATGTTGATGCAAACGTTGATGAATATCTTATAACAATTATAACATTCCCAATTAATTTGAAACCCACTTCACGTAATATTTTTCAAAATGAATTACTCTGTTTAATATTTCTGATTCTGTATCAACTGTCTATTTACAGCCATTGATAAATATATTTTAAAATTCATCAAATGAAGCGCTCAAGGTGGATGCTGCCTCAGCCATTCGAGTTTTATTTTTGTCCATTGAAGTGCATTACCTCTGGGTCTGCAAATTATGGATGTTCTCTAGTAAACTAATATTTGAAACAAATATTCACTATATTTCATTGTAGCATTCTGCTAATTTTGTTATGGATCCACCGGACGATATTTCCGGTACCTCTATTATTTTTTTTATATTGGTCATAAAATGCGGAATTTTTGAACGATATGTACGAAATTTAAAACAAATATTTATTATTATTTACTGTAGCATAGTATCAGTTTTGGTGCGGATTGACCGCACGGTACTTCCGGTAAAGATATTTCTTTTCGTTTTTAATCTGGTTGTTAAATGCTTAATTTTGAACGAATGTTTATTTTAATTGATTGTAACATTGTAACATTTTACCAGTCTTCGTGTAGATCGACAGAATGGTATTTGCCTCAAGTCAATTTTTGTTTTTAGTGGTTTCGAACTGTAATTTGAAATTCAGAACAATTATTTTCAAGTTGGTTTTCTTTAGAAAATCTACTTATTACGCTTAGTGCGTTATTAGCCCCCATGGTTGGGGGTGAGTACATTTTTCGTTTCATGGCCTCAGGAAAATTTTGGCACCAATAATTCAAATTCATATATATGTATATATATATATAAAAGTTAGTTTCTTGTTCCCACGGTATGGGTCGAAATTTTTGTCAGATAATCACGAAATTTGGTACTAACATTTTTACTGAGCCAACAACCAGATATATCGAGGTTAGAGCTGATTGGTCAGATGGTACTTCCGCTATGACCATTTTTGTTTTTATTTTGGCTATAAAATGCTTAATTTTGCACCAATAGCTACAAAAGTTGGAGTAAATATTTATTTTGATTCGTTGTAGTACTCTTCTAATTTTGGTGTGGATTGGCGGGGCAGTACTTTGTTTTTATATTGGTCATAAAATGCGGAATTTTGGAAAAATATATTCGAAATTTGAAATAAATATTCATTAAAATTTATCGTAACATGCTACTAATTTTGGTACGGATTGACTGGACGGTACTTCCGGTAAAGTTTTTTTTTCCTTTTTTTCTAATTTGCATGAACTTTTCTTTTTATAAAAATGAACCACAAGGTCATATTTTCTTTTATTTTATGTCATAACTTTATTATATTTCATTGGTTTTATTTTAAATTATGTGATGACATATCATAATTTATCATCTTAATTTATTTTTCATTTTTTCAAAAAAATAAAAAAAGCTTATATTTTACATTGTCTAATATTTTGACAGCGGCTAACACATTTTATACAATCATAATATACCATTAACATGTATAAACTTATGGACAATTGATGTGATCAAAATCCGTAATTATTTCTCTCGTTCTCTCGAAAATCTATTTTTTCTAGCGAAGCTTGCTGGCTAGAGTTTTTATTTATCTATCCGCGTTTTTTGCAACATTCACACATTTTAATTTTGAAAAAAACTGCTCTTCTCTCACTTCACGATTTTTCAGCTACTATTTAATGTACAAAGCTGGGGTTTATACTATTGAAAGTAGGAAAAAATTTGGTTGAGTTCTCTAACAAAATTTATTTTTTTATCACCATGAGTTTTTCACAAATCGGCCATAAGAAAACTGCAACTAATGAAAAATTTGCTGTTTTTTATTTTGTCATTTCTTTCAAAAACTAATGATGTCGGGAAAAAATTTTTCAGCGTCCATCCCTCTATTTTTAACGAAAAATTTATTTACACCATCAGATTTTACCTAAATCGAATTAATCACGAGATAATGGGAGAGAAAATACAAGATATATATAATTATATATATACATAACAATGTATGCAAAGGGTTTTCAGCATAATTTTCGCCACCTATCGGACATTGAATATACACGCACATGTATTTGATTTTGGTCATCTAGTATTTGTAACTTGAGTGGGTGGAGAGGGGGCGTAGACTTCTCCTCCAAAGTTAATACCTACTATAATAACAGCCAATATACAGTAGGTATATTGAATTATGAATCAGTCGGTCCTTTATTTCACTACCAGAGAAATAGTTAAAATTAAAAAAGCGGCAGTTGGTTCTGAAAATGGAACTTCCACCCTGTCAAAATTTCTTTTGTTGACTAGTTTTTGGCTCCGAAATACAGACTCCTCAAAACAAGATAGTTGAAACAGCTACTGCTGTTTAAAAAGTTTTTGAACATTCATTCCAAGTGATCTGTTGAATAATATTAGGGCAAAAAACCGAATTATCTGATATATGAACTCATGAAGTACCTAGCCTATATTGTAAAAGCATCAGTATTTATTACTAGGTAATATTGAGCTGATTTGTGGAGATCGTGCAATTTTTATATATTTCATTTATTTTAAATAAAATGTAATATCCAGTTCGCAGATAATCGGTACCATCACCGGAAAAAACCGAAAAAAAAAGTAAATAAGACTATTTATATTAAAACTGATAATGAAACGTCATTTATTGAATCTAGTGCTAATATAGCAGCGCCATAATATTATTCGTCAACGTCACATCGTATACTACCAATCTTGAATTTTTTCATTTTGTGTTTTCGTGACAGCTTGAAGGTCTGCAAATAAATTAATTCTTTCCTCTATCTTGTTTTTATTACCACGCAATCGGGTATATTTAATTGTTAAATTTTCAAGAAAAATGATTGAATGAATGAATGAATTTTTTTTTGTTTTTTGTTTTGCAGCCGATACCGATATAGGCGTCAGTGAGCGAACTCAGTACTTCACGACAGCTCGAAATTTACTAATTAATGGCGGAGATGCTGTTGAAAGATTAATGTCATCGTACAAAGTGAGTTATTAGTATTAAAACTTAGAAGACAACTGTGGAATACCTTGTCGTGAGAGATATTCACATATCGAAGGTCTTCAACAGTATTGCATGTTCTATACATCACAGTACAGGGGAGCCAAATCCTTGGTGAACACTGGCAATTTTGTAGCTAGTTTCGAGAGTTTATATACCGGATTTGGTACACGCACACAGAAACACATATGTACATTTACATATGTATATGTGTTATAGAAAGTACGTTATTTCTTATTTATTGCTATGGCAATTAATAAGAAATGACATAAGTTCATGTACTGGTCCGAGACATTGCCGAGATCTTTATCTATTATATTATCATTGGCCAAACGTTGTATCTTACTTGCCTGTATGTGCAAGTAAGAACATACAACAAACAAAGTGTGTATAGGATTTTGGTTGTAATGCACTTGATAAGAAAAGGCATCGTGCGTGCGAAATATATATAGTCCCCACAACAACCTTATAAGTAGGCATGCCTGACAAAAGGGGGAAGGCAGATTAGTTACAGGGCGGGCTCTTTAGGGTCTGGCATTTTCAAACAAAAAATAAAAATAATTGAAAAATTTCTAAAAAAAGTTTTTGCTCACATGGCTGGCGAAATAGGCTTCTCCAGTGTTGTAAAACCCTTCACTTAGATAAATCCTGGATACCATATTAAACACCGATGCAATTTTCAATTTTTTTAAGGGACCATAAATTTTGTCTTTGTGGGGTCAAATTTCCTTTCAAAGGCCCTGTAAGTAGGTACCGATGATATTGAAGTAGTAGTAGGGAAAATATTCAATTCCAAAATAATTTGTATTCACCTTAAATTAGTGTTTTGCAACGTTTCTTTAAAGGGAAGGAGAAATTGGCTATTTCTGATGGGAAATTACTTATGTTTATGTTCCTTTTTGTCAAGAAGTATCTGCGATAAATTCCTGAAGTTTTGGTCACCCATTTGGCTTTCATTAACTGGGACAGTAATAAAGGGTTTTTGGATTCAAATCAAGGGTCTGATTTTTGATATTTTTACTAAATATACTGTTTTTTCATGCGTTTTTCTATACAAAAAGTCGTCTGTCTTAATATAGAAAGATTATTTCAAAAAATCCGGCCTGTCTGTTTTTCTAGAGTCTTAAAGCAATAAATTAAGAAAAAAAAAAGCCAGTTAATCCTGAGAAAAAGGTACAGAGAGGTGAGACAAAATGTTTTATAGGATATTCAGGTTATAGATTGAGGTGAGTTATAAATAACGCCTGTATATTGGATATGCTCCTAATTTGGTGAAAACAATTGCAGCCCCTTAATTGTAACCGTGCTTAACCTCTAAGTAGCCACAAAATGGAAAGTAGAGCAAGATAAATCTATTTCACATACTCAGTTGTATTAATATAAGGACTAAATCTTCAGCTTTTAAAATCCTATCTATATGATTAAATAGGCCCAGAAATACGCAAATTTTTGAAATTTGATATCAAAAACATGCATTTCCTGAATCATCAAAGGTAGTCCAAGATTACTCTTTGAATATTATGTTTATCTCATGGGTATGTAACACTGTACATGAAACAAAAGAATTAATACCCATCTCCATTTAAAAAATGTAAGAAAATCTGAAAATAACTTGAAAATCCATTTTTACTTTTACGTAATCCATCCAGATTGGACAAAATCCATTTTTAAATTTTGTTTCAGACCATCATAAACAGTAATCACAGTAGAACACACATAGATTGGATTTAAGATAAAGGTTTTTCTAGACCTGGAACTGCATCTGGATCAAAGTTCTATATTGTAAGAAAAAGAAAAGAAGGAAAGCAAATGTATTCCATATTAGTGTTTAATTTTGTCATCAGATCAAGTTTATTCTCTTAGGTGAGAAAGAAAAAAGAAACATTAATTTTGCTCCACATCATCATGTATATAGGACCTTTTAAATGAAGAGGAGTTAATAATATATTTTGGATTTTGGCTCTGGAAATGCCCTGTTTGTAAAATCCTTATTACCATTAGGGGAAATTCTGTTAGGACTACGGATTTGTTTTTCATTCCAGTGAATAGTATATAAAGTTTGGAAGCTGTAAAACAATGTGAGAATTCATTATAATTATTTATCAATCTGGAAATAATTGTGAAACATTAACATCCCTGAATGCAGTTTCATAAACATGCATATATGGGCATGATTATAGAATTTTTCTGGGTACAAAATTTGAAACTATCCAATTTTGTTATCATCAAGTACCTGTTATAAAACTAAAAGTGAAACTTTTCTCAAATCCAGTTCTGTGAAAGTTCTTACTAAGTTTTTCATTCCGGGGCCAGGAACATCTGTGTACTAAATCCAATCTGTACATGTGTTCTACTGTGATTACTGTTTACGATGATATGGAACGAAGTATAGAAATGGATTTTGTCCAATCCCAACAGATTATGTAAAAGTAAAAATGGATTTTCAAATTATTTTCAGATTTTCTTACATTTTTAACGGAGTTGGGTAATACTTCATTTGTTCCATATACAGTGTTACATACCTATGAGATGAACATGATATTTAAAGGGAAACCCTGAACAACCTCTGATGATTCCAGAAATGCTGATTTTTAATTGAATCAAGTTTTTAAAATTTACCCCGTTCATCATAAAGATGGGATTTCAAAGGCCGAAGATTTGGTCCTTATATTAGTTCAACTAAGTACATATGTGAAATGAATTCATTTACCTTTATCTTCCCTTTTGTGACTACTTATAGGTTAAGCAACAGGGAAGTTGAGGGTTAGAATCCAATTTGTAGTTATAATTTTCAGATCTTTTTTATAACTTTTTATTGTTTTTGTCGATATTTTGGAATTTTAAGTACATTCTTTCTTGAAGTAATGAAGTTTTTATAATCAAAATTAGATTGAAAGTATAATAAATTATATTTTGTTTAAAGGGGAGACTCAGGTAAATTCAGGAATGAAAAAAGTCAGTTTTGGTTTTTTTCACTGTTCTTCGATTTTACCTTCTTGCTAAAATATTATTAATTTGTCGAATTAATAATATTTAGAAAGTCGTTAAATAGAAAGTACTTATTGTTAGATGAATCGAAAAGGTGCATGAAAATAAAATTAAAGTAGTCTCACTCGCTTATTAAGCTAACCAGATGACTGGAGGACTGTACCTGAAATTTGAAATAGTCAATTTATTTCTTCAATACTTCGATTAATGCTGAACGTCGTAATTTTGCGATGTCATATTCGTTTACAAAACAAGTAGATAGGCCTACTTCAAATTATTGGATTAAGAAAATTTAATTACACATTAAGCTAATCTAATAGGGTACCATACATGATTTTCAGTAAACATATTTTCAAATTCTTTGAAAAAAAAAAAAATATCAGTGAAAACTGCATTAAAATTGGTTGGATAGAATGGGAGAAAATGAATGGTAAAGTTGAATTGTCAAAAAATGTTGTGATATTTTTTGAGCAATGGTTGTGATGTCATAGAATGGACACATCAGCAAACTTTTCACCTCTTTCACAGGTTTCTCATTCATTCATTCCTCACTCTCCTGTATTTTTACATTGTTTTAGTTAAGCTCATCAATTTAGAAAGTTCATTGTGATTGTGAGGGAGGGGATGAAAGGATGTGCACTTGCACCCCCCACCCCCTTATTTATAGACAAACTCAAAACATTGAAAAATAATAAAAACTAAGAAAATCAAAAACCAATTATTCCTTATCTGTTTTTATATTAGAGCACAGCCTTGGAAAAAATTTTTGGTGGTGTCTCGGGAGTTATTTACTTTCAGGGCTGAGTTTATATTTTCAACCCATTTTTAGATTTAACCTTCATTTAGCCCCCTGTAGCCCAAGAAATGGAATTAAGATAATATTCATGGATGTTATTGAGTGATACATCGATAATATTGTTTTTTGAGGCTCTGAGTTTATATTTATAATCCATTTTTAGATTGAACCCCTCCTTGGCCCCCTGTGACCCCAAATAGGAGGTTAAGATAATATTCTTTGTTATTATTGAGTGATATATTATTAATAGCATTTCTTGAGGTGCTGAGTTTAGATTTGCAATCCATGTTTTGATCAAACCCCTCATTGAGCCCCCTGTGACCCCAAACAGGGGGTTGACATAATATTCTTAAATATTATTGAGTGATCTATTATTAATAATATTTCTTGAGGTGCTGAGTTTAGATTTGCAATCCATTTTTTATCAAATCCTTGATTGGGTCCCCTGTGACCTTAAATAGGGGGTTGAGATAATATCCTTAGATATTATTGAGTGATACATCATTAATAATATTTTTTGAGGCGCTGAGTTTAGATTTGCAATCTATTTTTAAATCGAACACCTCATTGACCCTTTGTGACCCTAAACAGGGGGTTCAAATAAAATTCTTAGATATTATTGAGTGATACATCATAAATAATGTTTTTTGAGGCACAGATTATATTTACAATCCATTTTTAGATTGAACCATTTTTTTTCTTCCTGTGGCTCCAAAAAAGGGATTGCAATTATATCTTCACTTATTATTGAGTGATTTATTAGGTATTGGATGCCCATGTTTTTTGAGACCAACAAAAAACAACAAAATTTAATAAAATCACTTGCTCAGCTTACTTGTAAGAAAAATAAGATTTTTGTATTTGTGCTCAGAAACTTGTAAAACATTATAGACAGTATATCACACTATAAAATGTGAAAAGTCAAAATTAGCTAGTTATATCTGAGCCACTTTGGATCACATTATAAGGAATTGAATGAAGAAATACATGTCAAAATTAAACTTCAAGTCTAAAAAAATTACCAACAATGTATCACAATATAATAGGGAAATTCAAAATTAGCCTCTTCAGAGCCTCTGTGGGATCACATAATGGGTAAAATTAAGAAATTACGTCAAATTCAAAATCAGCAGCCAAAGAACTATTACCAATGATGTATTACACTACAAAATATGAAAAATCAAAATTTCCCCTCATTTTGAGCCTTGGGGGTCAAAAATGAGTCAAATGAATAAAATAGTGTCAAATTTGAACTTTGTGCCTCAAGAAACAATACAAATGATGTATTACATAATAATATGTAAAAAAACAAAATTGGCCCTTTTATGATGAGTCCATTGGGGTCAAAAAATTGATCAAATTAAAAAATTATAGACAAATTTGAACTCAACATCTCAAGAAACATTACAAATGATGTATTACATAAAAATATGAAAAAAAAAAATTGGGCTCTTTTATGAGTCCCTTGAGGTCAAAAAATTGATCAAATTAAAAAATTATTGACAAATTTGAACTCAGCATCTCAAGAAACATTACAAATGATGTATTACATAATAATATGAAGAAAAAACAAAATTGGGCTCTTTTATGACCCTTTTGGTCAAAAAATTGATCAAATTAAAAAATTATAGACAAATTTGAACTCAGCACCTCAAGAAACATTACAAATGATGTATTACATACTAATATGTAAAATAACAAAATTGGGCCCTTTTTTGAATCCTTTTGGATCAAAATATTGATCAAATTAAAAAACTTAAGGTCCAATTTAAACTCAGTACTTGAAAAAATATTTTTTTAAGGCGTAAACAAGCAATATTAAACCAACTTTGTGTTGAGTTGGATAATTTCAGTGTATATATGTTGAAAGTTCCAAGAAAATGAATTTTTGGCCCATATCTACTGCCCCTTTCTTATTTTTGGGATTTCAAAAAAAAAAAAAATTAGATGTGATACTCAAGCACCCTCATACCAATTTTCAACCTTCTACCTCAGTGGGAAGTACAAAAAATAAATACAGATAGAAACCCAAACTTATTGAATCTTATTTACTTAGGTGATAATTTAGACTTTGAGTTTTCTGTGCCAAAAGTTTTCTTGGGTCCTGAAATGAAATGTACGCCCACCTTTGCTTCAAAGTCCATTTTTTAAAGTCAATTTTGTTCAATAAATTTTCACCAAAAACCTACTTAAAAATGAAGTATTAATGAGATGTATTGAAACCAGCAACCTCTGATAATGCAAAATACAAAAACGTCCATTCTATGACATCACAACAACAGGGTGCGCATCAAGGTACCGTTTTTGGTGCAGCGCAACTTTGACATCTTATATCTTCCTTTCTATTTAATATTTTTCAGAAAAAATTCATTACCTTCATTCATAGGCTTTAGACTATCTCTCCCATTAATTTCAAGTAATTCTGAGAGTCATGTTTGGTACACTATTATTCATTTCCAATGTTTCGCATCAATGATATCAAACACCTAGGTTCCCTTCAGCATCCAGCTCACTGTACCCTATTCAAAATAAGAAGGTAAATTTACCATCCGCAATACATACCCACAAAAAAAAAAAAAAAACAGCGTGAGATATGATTCATACATTTGAACTAGACAAAGCATTTATTTTTGGAACCACATAATGTCAAGTTTGTGCTCTCTGTAATCTGCTGCTGTGTGTGATTTCCTTGCTACCAGCCTTAAAATAATCTACCTTCTTATTTTGAATTGAATATAGTCATTTCAAATTAGGGGTTTCCCTAAATTAAATCATCATAGAACATTAATTGTTCTGTTTTGGGTTGTCTTTCTTTCCAGTGACAGCCATCCGAAATACATATTTAAAATATTCCTGGAAAAATTGGTTTTTATAGGATTTTGAGGAAACTATCAAAAGGATTAGGCTGATATTTTCACGATACATCGTACTTATGTTTGTGGAAGTCTGGTAGAAATTTGATGCCTATTAGTTCAGTGGTTTTCGAGAAAACTTCAGAAGAAAAGAATTGATAGAAAAGTGGTTTTTTCATGATTTTCAGGAAACTACAAAAGGGATAGGCCTGAAATTTTCATGAAATGTAGTTCTTATGTCGGATCAAGTCCGATAGGAGTTTGATATCTTTTGATTCAACAGTTTCTGAGAAAAATGTAAAATAAAAATTTCTAAACAAAATCAAGTCATCTTTGTTGCTTGAAGTACCTTTTTCATATTTACGGTGCAAGGAGTTACAAGCATCTCTTTGCATTGTATTAATTTATTTTTTTATTTTTTTGTGAATTGTAGATGAAAATAATTGGCAAACTTTTTTCTAGCAAAGTGTTGCTGTGCTAGTTTTTTTTTATTTATTTTTTATAAATCCTTTAGATAAATTTATAATTGATAGAATTTTATTGGCAAAAAAAATTACTCGAAAGATGAGAACACTAGTTCTCGTGACATCGTTACTACACCACTGGCGGTTTGTGTCGTCACCATTTAGAATGTTTTCAGTATCTATCTTTGTTCGAGTGAACTGTAAGTTTAATAAAGATAACAAAAAAATCATTAGAGAACACTCATTTTAGGAGACTTTATTTTCGAATCGTAGCAATATAACAACTGGAAGGTCTACAAAAAACGAGAGATTTCTAAATCTAAACACATATATGAAGATGGAAAAAAGTGGAAGAAAAAGAAGGAATGAAGCTATTTTTTCTGGAGTGGTAGGCCAAGGACAAACACATGTTAATAGGGGTATTGAGTAGACACACTAAACAGAAGGTGATTAAAAGAAACGTTTCGTTTAGCTGGTTTGTTTTAGAACCATGTATACAAATATAGGGTGAATGTTTTTTGCACCCTTCTTTGAATTTGTAGGCCCGGCAACAAATTTTTGGTTTCTTTCTTTATTTTTGTTTAGTATTTCTCGTCTACATATTTCTTCAATCTTATATAAAAGTCACTTATTGTAAGGTATCATGTGATTTTTTTACAGTTATTTTTGGCTGTGGGTATATTTGAGTTTGACTCGAAATCAATGTTTCTTTCATAATTTCTCATTAATGGGGACTTGGTTAATTAATAATTCCAACACTTTTACGTAGGTCAGTGTGAATGATTGCTGTACTGCTCTGTACCAAGGTATATAGGCTCAAATAAGGTATGCTCGATTGAACGTCAGTGTACTGTATGTAATATCTTGCTCTCTATTTTGACTAGATATTACTTCGTATTGACTGCTCGAACGTCTCGAAGGTGTAACAACAAAAGTGAATATATCATCTTCCTCAGCAGGGAATGAAGAGCCTAGGGCACAAAGGGCTCGTATAAATTGAATTTTTAGTTCTTATTAGTTCTCATCACTTGTCCATTGGCAACGAACTAGCCAAAGAATTGCATGTGCCCTTTGTGTCTTAACCATTCCTTTCCCAGCAATTTACGTATTCTCTTCACTTTTTTAAAATGTTCCTGAAGTTGAATTATTACTCGGCAAAATAAAAATAGTATACAAACAGGCGTACTTTATTTTGTATTCAGTGTTTATCCCAGCTTTTTCCTCTCCCCTTTATTACCTATGATGTCCCCAAACTCAGTGTATTGTGGATAGAAAATTACATTCATATTTGGAATGGACTATTATTGTCAAAGTATCTCTAGTGTTATCAATCTACAAAGCCTAGTGTACATTGTGGTAGTTAATCTCATGCCAGTAAATTATCACTGGTAGTTAGTCACTAGTATGAGGGTACTCCATGCTGTCGCCTTGACTTGGTAGCTAGGAACCTTGTCGTGATAGTACCATCATGTGTACTACTTCTGTAACATTGTCACATGACCAGTTTTACAGGGTTATTAATTTGTCTATTCGTATATTTGAGTCTTACTCGAAGTCATTTTGTTATTCATTATATCACACCAATGCATCTGGTTAATTGTTTTTTCCCACACATTTATGTAGGTCTGTGAACTATTTCTGCTGACAGCATTGGTTACTTTTTAGTTATTTATGATAAATACGGTATTTAAATGTTTCATAGTGCTTGAGTGTTTGTAGCTAGACTACTGCCAGTGAGGAAAAAAAATGGAGGATAATAACAGTTTATCCAACCTTTTCAATTCTCCTATCACCTTTTTCTCATCCGAATCTGATTATTGTTTTTATACCGAACATTTAATTTTGGAATGATGGTCAGTATCTCGACGACTGAAAAAAAATTCTCTCAAAAGGACAATGTAATCGTAATTCTTTAATTGTAAAATTCTATCATGTTATACATTTCTACCGTACAACATTATCTCATGATTATTCATCTCTTCAATTTCAGTCTACCTTCCTTTCCCCTCGCTCTTAAATTACTTACTGATAATTCCAAGGTGATTTCTCTTCTCGAATTCTCCTTTTCAATTCTCGCTTGAATTTTTTAGTATAAAGTTTTTTTTTTTAATATTTTTGTTAGTAACGTTGTAGAACGTGGCACTTTAAAAATAATAATTTTAATTCCATTCTCACATTGTGGCTAATGTTTAAATTGTTTTTACATTTAATAGTACTTAACGATTCAATAAAGTTAATGCATATAAATCTTATTTGACATCCACTGTAATGACACCTTGGTATCATTATTTTGGTTATTTGAGGTCATGCAAAAAAAATATTCAATAATTCCAAGTTATTTGCTTATATATTTTACGTATATGCAGTATTTGAGGGAACGTTTCGGGAACTTGTGGTATTCTAATAAAATGTACGTATATAGAAAAATAAAACCTTCCCGCTGTGTGGCGATTTGAATTTAAAAAAGAAAAAAGAAAATGTCAGATTTTTAAAATTAATGCTTGTTACACGTAAATGTTATACTTTTAGATTCAGTTTCCTTCTTCTGTATTAAAATATGAAAGTGCATTATTGAGAAAAAATGTTCAGTTACTATGATGATTTTTGCAATTCCTTCATGAAAAAGCAATTTTTTATTTGAAATTATCGAGTGTTTTATTTTATGCCATTCAATCTCATCTAATCAGATAAATTTTCAGTTCTTCATAATAATTTCGTGGGAGCTAAATACCACTTGAGGGGAGAAATAAAATTTTAATTTTTTATGGTCAATGTCGGGATTCTTCTCAAATATCTATATAGAGCCTTTTTTGTTGCACGTAAAATTACATGTATGAAAATGTACAGTAAAATAATGTTACCTATTTGCTTATTGCAATTTTCGAATGAAATCTAATTTTGTTCAGAATCATAAAAAATCGGTACTTAGAATACAGTTATTTGGATGCACTAAAGAAGTCTTGTGTTGCATTTAAATGTCAAATGACCCCGACTTGACTTTTGAAAACAAATTAATTTTTTTTTTTTTTCAGTACAAAATTTTTACCATTGTAGTAATATTTTTTTCTTGTATAACTTCGTGTGAAAAAATAATAAAGCCGTTTTCAAATTAAATAAGATATCAGTAATTTTATCAGACATTCAAACCGTATTAAAGAATATCTTCTTTTAAATATAATTCACATTTTCATTGTCATTTTCAATTTTAGAATAACTAGCCGTTACAGTGCGGGTGATACGCATGGAATAAGAAACTAAAACATCTTTACAATATTGTCGGTCCGTTTTTGGCGCTATTAGTTTGGGCCCACCTTTGCATTTTAAGCAGCTCACGATCTATTAACGTAAAACCACATAAAACAGATCCGGTTTAGCGCCATCAATCTGGGACAGCCTTTAATTTTTTTACAGTCGTAACAATGTCGTCCATCCGTTCTGGTCGAATTAGTCTGAACCCTTCTTTATTCTTTTTCTCCTCATTTGGACGCTCCCATCTCAATTTTGGAAAACATTAATGATTAATGGACTTCCGGCATTATAATCATCAAATACTTTTTATTGATGTTTTTTTCATGAAAATCCATCCATCCGTTCTGACGCAAAAGGAAAAAATGAGGTGCTGTGACCTTACCTTATCTATATTAATATATAAAGAGGAAAATATAGAAAAGTGTATGTTAAATGTAACCTAAGAATTTATTGAACCAGTGTTGATAAATATTTGTACATGCGTTCTTCATGAACCTAGGAAGGTTCTAGGCTTGGTTTTATTATTTTATCACTCCGGAAAACTTATTTATGTAGGAGAATCGATGAAAGCTGGAATAACAGCATTGGGTGTATATGAAGTGAACAGAGGAAAAACATTATGCAAACTTATTAATGCTGCATTTAGTGACCTTTTCCTGATTATTAAATTTACATCGACGGACATGTTTATTGAGGCGCTGAATTTAATTTGATGTTCATTTTATCATTAAACTTATTTGTCAATTCTGAACTCTCATGGAGACAAAAAAGGGGAAAATTTTTGATTTTCATATTTTATTGCCTAATATATCACCGGACATGAATGAATTCAAATTTGATGTTCAATTTATTATTTTACCCACTTGTCAATCCTCACGGGGCTCTACAATGGGACAGTTTTTGATATCCATATTTTATTGCGTAATATATCACTGGACATGTTTAAGGCGCTGAATTCGAGTTTGATGTTTATTTTATTATTAGACCCATTCTTCAACCTCCATTAGGCCCAGAAGGGGAGAATTTTGTATTTTCAGATTTTATTGTGTAATATATCCGTGAATAATTAGCTCAGGGTTAGGGTCAAAGGTCACAAGCATCTGTCAAGCAAAGCTGACACCACGGACAGCTAGTATTAATATAATACTTGCTGAGCCTGTGCGATTAATTCGCGTAGGTAACATGAACCACAACCGATTCGTACATCCGTTCTGGCATCATCAATGTGGACGCACCGCCTTTACACGTTTTTCTAATACTTTTTTCAAAATAATCCGTCTATTCATTCTGTCGCAAAGGGGAGAAATAGGTGCTATGACCTCGCCATATTAATATAATATAAATGATGATGATAATTGACGACGGAGAATGTACTTCTTGTAGTTTTCCTCTAGTGGTAAGTATATATGATTCTTAGGTTGCGTAATTGGATATTTTATACTGTTGGAAAATTTTGATCGCTTTTTCATCGTATTGAAACCTAAGGCTTCAGTTGAATATGTATCCGTTACAAGGATTTCATTGTATCTGTTGTAAGCTATAACTTCATGTAGCTTTAAGATTTGTGAAATCTCTTGATTGTAAATATGGCAAAATGCCCTACCACGTACTTTTAAAATTCAATCATATTCTTATGAATCTAAAATTTTTTTACGGTTTTGTAAATTTGTTCCATTAAATAAAAAATTTATTGCAGACACGTAACTATATCCTTTCACTTGAAAAATCCATTCAAAATCAGTTGTTTATTGTCAGGACAAAACGAAACTAAACAAAAAAAATCGTATAGTAGCCTTAACGGGTAGATAATTCTTTCTCTATTTTGAGTACGTATTAGAAAATATTTTATGCGAAAATTCAAGTCATAAATGACTGAAATAAGTAACGTTAATTCCGAAAAGCCAAATTAATTGGTATATCTAGCGGTGGTGGAGCGCCAGTGCTTATCAAGTGTTATCAGTTCTGTAAGGGTGTCTATGGATATTGTTTACAAATTGTTGCATTCTAGTTCCCATAAGGAAAAAAAGATTCATATCTTCCTTCTGGAGTTATTTTTTATGCAACTGTCAAATTCATAACATACTAGTAACAATAATAAAACGAAATAGTGTTCTAATCATCAAAAATTTCTCTTCTCACATTAAATATTTCCTTTCAACAATGCCTATTTTGTATTTAAAAACAGTTATCAAACATAGATTATCACCCTTTCAGCGCTTGTAATTTCTGCCACCAAAACGAGATTCTTTTGAATATTTTTCCAGAAATCTCTTCTTCATCGTCTATGAATAATGCTTATTTTATATTAGATGCGCATCAAGTTGTATATGTTAAAATGCGCCCTCGAATGAGTTAAATTTTTAATAACGTGACTTCGTGCGTTTTTGCAATGTAGTGGATGACTGGTGAATAATTACAATTTTTCGTCATTTAGAAATTTAGAAGTAGTTTCGAATAATGTTAGTTATAATTATTCAAGGAAATATTTGCCCACCTGGTATCCTTGTCCATCTTCAAGGTTGGTTAAAGTAGATAAACTTCAAAGAGTCGTAAATATGCTTATTCAGAGAACCTCAGGCTCAATAAAATATGCGTTGTTATATTGCTAACAGTAAGGTTGTATAAAACGTAATTTTGGATTGGTCAAATTTCAGTCTAGTATTCTTCTCATATTCATCTAGTTATCTCATTTAATTTCAACCTAAAAGTTGGAAAAATCGAATGCTATGTTCCCCTATTGAAATTTTGTTTTTCGTAGGATGAAAATCCGTTTTGCTTAAGATACTGTATGTATCAGTGAGGATATCGATTTAAATCTAGAAACACCTTTACCTTGTGTTTCTGAACACCTCCAAGTATATTTACTTTCGGTACTAAAAGATTTATTCATATCATAAAATAATAACAACTTTTTGTTTTGTATGCTTTCGTCTTCTTTGTGCAAGAGGAATGAATTAAACTTACTATTTTTTTCAGAAAAATATATAATTTGGAATAATGTCTCTGTTCCTGTATGAAATAAAGTGACAAACGAAGTGTTTTAAAATATTCGGGAATCGATTGATTGTTGAGATGTTATAAGGGAGTATAGCAAAAAATCCAATTATATTAAGCTTTTTTCTTCGTTTATAATGATGATACACATATGATAAATTGTGTGCGGATATATGTTATAAAGTTGCGTATCCCCAAGGCCCAAATGCTGTCCGCGAATAACCCAAACGTTCGGTGGGTGGTGGGAAGAAATTCAAAGCGTTTTCTTTATTTCACCAGTTTTCACAATTCTCAATTTTAAGGCATTGCGCACCAAAATGTACACACTGAAAATCAGGGAAAAGAGACACTAGGTGGATTCCCTTTGTAATCCCACCAGTTAACTGCATATATTTGTAAACCGGTATTCACCTCATAAATTTACACTGTCTCTGGTGTTTTTGCGCATTTCTTCACCCCTGTTTTCCAAGTGAATGCGTACCCGAAGAATGTTGAAATTGTTGACACATATGGTGATGATTTGTTTGGCTGCCATCAATTGTAACCTTTTTTTTTTTTATTACCTCTTTATTTACCGTTTTGTTTTATGCCTATTTTCAAATATTTATTAAACTTAAGATTTGCGAGACAGTGCTTTTTACAAGCTTTTCCTCTACTCACTACTGCGATTTTAAAATATACCAATACTGCAGCCATCCTTCTGCAATGAAATAATATTTATTTCGCATAAAGCTAAAGCCAAAAAATAAAAATAATGAAAGCTTATTTTTTTTAAATTCGTTTTTAATGTAAACTTATTATATACTTTTACTGCTGTTATTAATGCAGGGGAATGTGACCTGGTTCTTGTACTAACATCTAAAAGCGCTACAATTGGTTTTGGTTATTGCGGGTTATTATTACTGGTCAATGTGTTTGTTTTTTCAACTCAAATTTCTTCTGATATTATCAACAGTTTCGATAGCATCATTGTTGCGATCTTGCTCTCTATCCCAGGGTAACCGAGATAAAATTTCCGCCGTGACAGGTTTTTTCTTTTTTTTCTTTTTGATTTATGTTTATTTTGGAATTTTGAACGTGG
Organism: Ericerus pela; assembly: GCA_011428145.1. Taxonomy (NCBI): domain Eukaryota; kingdom Metazoa; phylum Arthropoda; class Insecta; order Hemiptera; family Coccidae; genus Ericerus; species Ericerus pela. Next base: position 355,260 of record WOFM01000621.1, read on the forward strand.
GACTATAGTGGGAGGAGTTTTACATGTGTCATAAAAGCGTATTTAAAAATATATTAATTTTTAAAATAACTTGTTGAAATGAATATTTGAAGATTTCTATCATTTATTTTTGTGTAAAATTTCTGCAACATTTTGAATATTTTTCTACTTTTATTTCTTTTTATGTATTCATTAAACATTATGTGCTCAGAAAATATGTTCTAGAGAGTATTCTGTCATTTAAATAATATGACATTCTTTGCTGCTGATGATGGCCAACTATGATTTGTTGAAAAAATGCTTTTTGTTGTATACTGAGTAATTTTTAAGAAAAGTATCATAATAATGTGTTTGTGGGAAAATAAAAACAGTCAATAAACTCTCACAATAGCTTGCACATTTAATTTTGGCTAGGAGAATAATAAATTTGCTGATAAATTCAAATTTGGCTAATGAAAATGGTTCAATATACAGATGAGTATTGGTGTGTAGTAGAAATGTCAATGTGATAGAGATATATAAGTACATTATATGAGTGAGACGGAGCATGGGAAGATTCTCTGGTGCTGCCTAAGTTCTGTCCATACATATTTAATGCAATTTACATATACGGGTGTATTGATATATGAATATAAGTGTTAATAAGTAGAAATGTATTGTTGTAGGATGATAACTATCTGCAGGGCATATTAATCAACATTTGAAAATAAATTGTGGAATATGTTTACTATAATTAGGCTAATTATTCCAAGTTTATAATAATTCATTGGGATACATATGTAGTTGCAGTTAATTCCAATAAAAATTAACAAGCAGTTATGTCGACCAAAGTATATCATGGTAGATTTTCAGAATTTATTAGTTGGAGTTTTTCACTTTTATAAACTTAATATATGCATGTCATCACAGATAGTTATATTTATTATTTTATAAATGAGGATGATCCTGCAGATGAAGTTTCATACTAGGAATGTTTAAAATGTCTATTATAATGTTTTTAGGGCAGTTTCAAATATTAATTCACAAAAAGTGAGTTTAGCAAAAAACGTGAGTTTCGCGGACACACGGTTGAAATGAAACTTTTGCGATGATAATATATAAAAAGAAAATAAAGGAAAAAGAAAAGAAAAATTAAAAGAAAAACAAACCATGCCTCTCTTCCCCATTTCCGATACATCAACATGACAAAGAATTTCATACCGTCTTACCCTCACTGATATATTTTTCTTTTGCTTCTTTTCTTCTCTTAATTCGCGTAACACTGTTTTCTTCGCCCAATATGTAAGAAAACGCTTTTACTATTCTTGTATAACGTCGCTATAAAAGTTTCACTTCAATAAAATTAATTGAGAAAAAAAATTACTATATGACCCTTTAGATGTAGGATAAATGGAAATGGTGTGCCAGTATTTTGGAGCAAATTATGAATCAGTGTTGAAGAATTGCTGTCTTGGTGGAAAAGTAAAATTTCCAACAATATCAACTTATCTCCTTAAACTGCAAAATTTATTTTTTGCAGCACCCACCTAAAAAATACGTTTAAACAAAAAGTAGTGCATGGTGATTGATACTCGTGTGATTTGCAGCACTCGCCTCTGGCTAGCGCTGCACAATTTTTACTCCTATCATAATCACCTACTTTTTGCACTTGTAAGTATCACAAATAATTATAATATTTCTCAAAAGGCAGAGGTATACCGATAAAATTGAGATAAAAGGTCAGGGTTATTATAATGTTACAACAGCTTTTTATGGATTTTCTAATGAAAATTGTGGCCAATTTTAGAGTATGAATCAGAGTAACAGTTTCTATCGAGAGGAGGAATTATTATAAGCTTTTATTTTACTTACTATTGCCTACTGCGATTTTAAAATATACCAATACTCCTTCTGCAACGAAATAATATTTATTTTGCATGAAGCTAAGTCTAAAAAAAATAAATAAAACCTTATTTTTAAAAAATTAGTTTTTAATATGTCAACTTATTTTTAAACTTTTGTTCAATCTCAAGCCGCGAGGCACTGAAATAACACTGAAGGGTTATCTTTAATTTTATTTCGGCAGGTTAGTGGGATGTCTGTAGACTGTTGGTTGTTTTTTAATTCCTTCCTCAATTATTATTCATTAATTGAATTATCAAATTTGTCTTGCATCTTTACACGAAAAAAACAAGCAAAAAAAAGGAAAATAAAAATAATTTCACGGCGTGAGAAATGATTTGGTCGGATGTAAGCGACGCAAATTGACGTATAAATTATACATTTTGCTGTCTGTAGGGACTATAAGTATTAGATTTTGACATTGTCACGATTTCTTTCTATAGCTGTACGGTCGAACACGGTGCTCGATCTTGTCCAATGATAATTGTTATCAACTATTTTTTTATCGTTTCTAATTTTATTCACGTTTGCCTCTCTTTCCTTCGCCTTCTAATCTGTAAATAAATTTTAAATAACTTTTTTCACTGATGAAATCACGAATACGCTGATACTCATGTCTTCAGGGACCCTCCTCAATTTTTCATTATTGAAATATCGTCGTACTTGTGTATTTATGCCATTTCGAAGAACAAGGAGAAAAGTGTCTGTAATTACGAAGAAAACGCGTTTTAAATATTAAAGCTATATGTTAAGTAGGTTAAAGAATTCACATTTTAAATCATTTATTTGATGAACGGAAATGTATTTCAAGATATAAAAATACTTTACATTTAAAAATTTATTTAATCGCGTATTTAAAATTAATATGGTCGGTTAGGCCTTGTTCACTTTGTATAATCATTCCTCGTTAGGTACTTTTTCATCTTGTGTGCTAAAGTTTTCGCTCGTTAGTTTCATTCCTAGCCTAACACACAGTTGTGCATTTTTATTTTCCTCTCATTCGCCCACTTTTTACGTCATTCAAGGGCAAATTCTTTTAAAATTTTTTATTTCCTTGCGGCTATTTTATTAATATGTACGATTTAATTGAAAAATTGGTTATTATTTTTGCAGGAAATCGTTGAATTGGCCGGTTACACGTATAGAGTCAGTGTCATGTTCGATGTATTTGATGACGTCAGTAATGGAAGATACGAGAGAAATAGTATTGTTGCTGTTACCAAACAATATCCTGCTTGCCCTTTAAAATTTAACAGGAATGGACAAATTATTGCAATGGGTGAGTGTTAAACAATAATTCAACAAAATTGGTGGAAATCATATTTTTTGAGAAAATTTTGTAGCTTGAAAGAATTTTTATCCTCATCCAGTGATGAGCGTCACTCTTGATTTTGAATGCATGCCTGTTCTGGCTCTTATCTACGTTAAAAAAAAACAAAAAACGCATCAGTCGTATTTTTTATGAAAATTTGAAACAAATAGGTAGATAAGTACCTACCTAAAATCTATTATTAAAGTGTTTCGTGAAACTCAAAAGATTATGATTCAAGTTAGTAAAAATGTTCTAGGTTTGAGAATGAATCGCAAAATTATGATCCAGTCACAGACGGGGTTATTTATTAGATCTAAAAATTATTTCTCGAATTCTGATGATAAAATATTCAAAAAGAATGGGAGAAAAAACATTTTTAATTTCATTTAAACAATTTGAGAAAATCTTTGTACAATGGAAGAGATTTAATTTTATTTAATTTTTAAACTAAAATTTCTCAGTGGTCTATAAGTAAAAAAACTCTAGCAGCAACGCTTCGCCATAAAACCCAGTTTACTCGGTATTTATATTGATAGTGATCAATGTTAGTTATCAATATTTATGTCGATAGTTACCCATATATGTTGAGACCACCAATCCTTCTCCCCTCTCACTCCTGCGAACACACGACCACATTAATATATATTTTACATCTCTGTTTGCGGCTACACTGTATTACCATCTCCGCCACTCACTCGTTTATCTCCGTATATCATCTTTTGCCTCACTCAGCTTGTACTTAAACTTATATTATGTAACTGATATGAAATACAATCGCTTCTGGGATGCTACTTCGATCAATACTTTATTTCATGTTATTAATTTGTATCTTCATTGATCCTCATCCTCTATAATATATAGATATTTATCAATATATCGATATTTCATTGCTAGTTTCAGGTTAAGAAATTAAGAAAAACTATCGACCATTAACCATATGTTTAGCAAAAATATTGATCTGTCGATGTTTTATCGCTAAAAACCGAGATTTTTTGTTTCCAGTTTTTTCGAGAATTACTGAACCAATGAGCATTAAACCTACTCCCATACAATAGCTATCTTTCGAAAAAATTTCAGCCCTATCTGTTCAGTAGTTTTCTCAAAACCATTATCAAAATTTTTTGTAGAAATTTTTCTTCTTCAGTTTTCTTGGAAACTACTGAGTTAATAGGCACCAAACTTCTAAGAAACTTCCACCAACATGAGGAAAGTCTATTTTGAAAATTTCAAGCCCGATCCGTTTTCTCATTCTCTCATAATCCCAAAAACAACTTTTTCATGAATTTTTGTCTTCAGTTTTCTTGGAAACTAATTAACCGATATGAAAAAAACTTCTTTCAGACCTGCTCCAATATGAGAAGTATCTCTCGTAAGAATTTCAGCCCTATCCACCTGTTAATTTTCTCAGTACTGTGAATTCAAAATTTTGTGCTTTATATATACACATCATAAAAAAATTAAGTTAAATTGAAAAAATAGTACTAGATGGTTGTTTTTCTTATGAAACGGATAATTTTCATCAACCCCACCCACAACGCTTCCATGAGGTCAATTTTAATATGTCGGTTACAACAAACTGGGTAAAAATTGGTGAATAGCACTGTCCAAGAAAATTCATTTCAATTATTGCAAGTTGTGTTAGTGCTTGTTTTGGCTGTATTACTGATTAATCCTTACTCAGCAAAAAAATTGATGAGAATGTTTGTTGATAAAGTACCATGTGGAATATTTCGTAGTATTAAAAATTGTCATAAATTGTTTGGGCTGCCAAAAGTAAAAACTTTTACACCCAGTTTCTTTTTTGCGGATTACATCGTATATTAATATTATTGTTTTTAGCTGCAAATATGAAGTTATAGAAGGGTAAACAGTTCTCTGCATCTTCTATCATTAATGTTTTAATTTCTTTGTTGGCCAAGGCAATACATATAGCCAAATTATATGCGCTTGGTAAAATTAATTGTGGGGACAATTCCCTCTCTTCCTCTTTTCATGGACCTAGTCTATAACTCAAATAATTAGTGCATTACACTTGAAACAAAAATATATTGTCTGTATGCACTCATACAGATGATGTGCGTCTACATCTATATGTAGATGGTAAACAGGTAGGCCAGTATATATATGTATGTATTAAATACTCACAGATAAAGTTTATGTCGCAGGCTGTGTAAGGAACTGCCTCACCTCAGTTTATTTGCCCCAGTATGCTATTGCAAATTGGTTAGGCATTAAACCTAGCTAGCAACTGGTACTGAGGAATGATTTAATTGCCCAAACATGTAAGCTACAATTGGTTGTCTGAACCCTGTGTCGGTAGAGTACCTGCACTAAAAATTTTACAGTCTGATAGACTAAGTAGGAAATTTACCCCAATTCAAATAAACATTTTCCCAAGTTTGCAAAGTTTAACAAACTTGGAAAAATCTTGGTAGAACACAAAAATACCTTCTGATAAATATAGAAATACAAAATAAATTTTGAAAATAATTCTGTTCAATAAAATTTGATAAGCTAGATTTCAAAAAACTTGGAAATAGCAAGATAAAATTGGCCAAAGCTGCTGACAAGCCCTAGAATATTCAGGCAAACCTGTTGTTAGTGCTATACACAGAAATTGGAGAAAAATAAATTCTAGATCTTGTGATTGTAGAAACTCCAATTCTAGTAGGAGTAGCCCTGGTAGAATGCTGCCACCAGGGAGGTCTAAATCTAGATCTAAATACAAAAACCCAAATTGGTGAGATGATAACTGTTTTCACCATAATAAATGAGGAGAAAATGCTAGAACTTGTAAAATAACTTATCAATTCTATACTCAATAGTAAACGATGAGTGAAAGAAAAAAGAACTTAGAATTGGACAAAGTTAGAGATAAATAAACTAGAACAAGGGCTTGTATTAGCAGCATCCAACTACTTGAAAAACTACTCTCTTCATACAGGACAGGTCAAAAAGGAGAGATTTTTTTGTTGATTCTGGTGCAGATATAAGTTCACTGCCAACAAAAATAAACGACAAGAAACATACTTCAAAATATCAATTAAATGTAGTAAATAAATGTAGTTTCTCTGTACATGGAATCAAAAAATGCAACGTAAACCTCAGTTTTAATAGAGAGATGAAATGGACTTTCACCATAGCTGATGTTTAAAATCCTATATTAGGAGCCAATTTTTTAGCTTATTTTGGATTTTTAATTGATCTAAAACATAAACAAATAATAGATTTAACTACTGGTGATTTTATCAAAGGCAAAATGAAAAATTATCAAATTTTGAAAATAGTAGATGTATGGATGCAACCTAATGATAATTTCATGAAAATATTAAAAGATTTCCCAGGAATAACTGAACCAACCTTCAATCCTAATCCTACATACAAGCATGATACAGTTCATATAATTGATACTGTAGGACAACCCTGTTTAGCAAAAACAATATGCTTTGTTCCTGATAAGTTGAAAGTGGCTAAGGATGCATTTGATAGAATGGTTAAAGAAGGAGTTTGTAGACCCTCAAATAGCTCATGGAGTTCACCCATTCATATCATCCAAAGCCAGGAGGTAAATAGCGAGTTGTGGTAGATTATTGATGCCTTCATACCCAAACTAAACCAGATCGATATTCTGTTCCAAATATTAATATATTTCTACTCCTTAACACTCATATTTATATAAAAATACATTAGTTTGTAAAATTTCATATAAGTGGCACTGTTCTTGCATTTCTTATCTACAGTGGGCCAATCAGTACCTTCGTGCACTGTGTATCACTTTACCCCTACAGATTGTAAAGACAAACAGCAAAATAAATTTATTCACCGTCCATTCCTGCATAAAATATAGTGGAAGGTTAAAATAAATAAATCTGTTGATAATCAGAATTTTCCAGCATCAAAAAAGGTCATAAAAATCAAAATTAAATTTCTCCATCCTCATGGTTTGAATCTGGACATCAAGAATAAACTAGAGAAAGTAAATCAATTTGTAAATAAAATATCTATCATGAAAATTAAAGTAAACTCATGTGCGTTTTAGAAAAACAGAAATCAGCTGATGAAAAATGCAAAATTTAGCAAATGCAATGGAACAACTTTTTATCATATGTGTGTCATAGCATAGCACACATCTGGATAGTATGTTTGTCATTGTGTCTTATCACATTGACCAAAACTAGTTCAGGTTCATTCAGTCAGTATGTTAACCCACATAAATGCATGTGGAAATAAAGATCAACAAATTTTGCTTGTAATAGGTTTTGAAGTAAGAAATATTTAATGGTTGAACATACTGATTTACTATATAGAAATGGAAATCGATAAGCTTGATGATAAAACCATATCAAATATAACACAAAAGTGCATCACAAATTATTGAGGTGAGTTCTGATCACTTGACATGGAAAAGATAAGAACAAACTTCCATCTTTGAAAAAGATTTATTACCAACGTTAGTACAATGACTGACGAGCGGAGAACATTCTCCGTTGAGCAGTGGCGGAAAGAATATTGTGTCGACGATCAGTGTCGTTACATGTGAAACGAATAAATGTAATAAACATGTTACATACAGTGTTAGTCAGTATAAGGTTATGTGTTCCTGAGGGAGTGAGGGAATTGTATCCCAGCACCCCCCTGCGATTCAAAACGGACGAACGAACATATAAGTAAAAAAATGTATCACACAGTGTATGTATTAAAAAATAAATAAGCAATAGCAGTCAAGATTGTTAAATATAAATATCATATAAAAAATTGCTAGAAAAAATGGTAAAAATTAAATAAGTCGTTGACTAGTATCACAATGTACAATTAAAATGTGTGTAAATTTATAAATCAATTGTTTTGTCTTATATATTGTGTAATTATTAACATGAGGTATACATTTTACCTTCTGTTATAGTGTCACGTCTTATAAATATTGTGTGATTTTAAATTATTATATATATAAAATGAAAGGTCGGAGAGATCAATATCTCCTCATCGTCAGCTGTGGAAGAAAATATTATTGTATATGTCCTTATAATTAATTGTGTGGGGTTTGAATAAGTATACTATTGTTGGAATCAATTGAATTTGTTGGGGGATGCTGATGCCAGTAAGAGAGGCAGAGCAGCGACGGAACCTATTGAATTTTGTGATGTGAATTGTGAAACAAAATATGGACCGCTCAGTTTACGATAGGTGCTAAAAGACCGACTCCCATCCGCAGTCCAAAACCAAATATCAAAAATTTTGAGGGTTATGTCAATTAAGACTATTGGCCGAAAAGTTGACTTGCTCGGAGGATTCTTGTAACGATATTTTGAAAGGTTTTCCGATCAAGTGCTTTAGTTAATATATCAGCAACTTGATCAGGTGACCTAATATCATTGAAATTTATCAATTTTTGTTGGAATGCTTCCAACAGTGCGTAGCATTTGATCGTGAGGGACCTGGATCATTTCTGGCCTCCCCCAGATGCAATGCGGGACGCAGATATATTGTCCTCGTACACCTGCACTTGGTCGGTTACAGAGAAAACACTTTCCATAAGTCTCTAGATCACATATATGTCGTCGAGTGCATCATTCAATGCAATTAACTCGGCTGCAGTTGACAAAGTTGCAACCGTGTGTTGCCAGTGAATGGCCTAATTTAGCAAGTCTCCGTTTACAAAAATCATGAAGCCGGTTGTGGAGCACCCTTTCTCCGAGTTATTTATGTCAATGGGTGAATCGTCTACGTCGGGTGCATACGACGCATCGACAAAAGCTTTAATGTGAGTTTGGTCGGAGTGGAAGACCAGAGAGAAGTCTCTTGTAGTTTTGAGGTATCTAATAATACGACGAACATAATTTTTTATTTCATTGTTGGAGGATGCCTGAAAATGGGATAGGTAGTTGACGGCGGAAGCAATATCCGGGCGGGTTAGTCTTGCCACATATAGCAGATTCCCAATCATAGCCCTATATTCGGTATCGTCAATTCCATTTGTTGGTTTATTGAGTTTAAGCCCAGTCTCCATGGGTGTGGAAGATGGATTGCATTCGGTCATTCCGAACTTCCGCAGAATCTTATAGATATATCTATTTTGTGTAAGTATTATTTGTTTTTTTGGAATATCACGATTTATTTCAAATCCAACAAAAAATTTTGGGTTGTGTTCTATTTTTAATGTGAAGTTTTTATTAAATGTGTTTATTAAGTCTTTTGTCCACTCGTTGTGGTTGCTGGCCAACAACATGTCATCCACATAGACTATCAGTAGTGCCATTGCACCAATATTATTCTGTTTGATATATAAACATCTATCTATTTTTGACTGGGTGAATCCAGCTTGAATTATTGTTGAATTCAACAAATTGTACCAACTTTTGGAAGATGTTTTAAGTCCATATATTGACTTTATGAGTCTCAGGCAATTATTTTTGCCTAATTGGCATCCCTTAGTGTTTGATATGAATATAGGATATTTTATTTGTGAATTAAGGAAGGCTGTTTTTATGTCAAATTGTGTTATGTTTAAACCATATTTATTGGTAATTGACAGTATACATCTGATTAACCAGTATTGGATTACCGGGGCATATGTTTCGGTTAGTGAATAGTGAGTGAGATCTTTAAAACCCCTCGCAACCAATCTAGCTTTCAGTATATGAATGCCTCGATTGTCGGGTTTTGTGGTGAAACACCACTTTGTATCTACCAACCTCACATTTTTCTCATTTGGGACGACTTCCCAAACGCCCATATCAGATAATGAATTCAGCTTGTCTGTAATGGCTTGTTGCCACTCTTCCTTAAAGGGGTTGTTTTCGACATCCTCCCATTTTTGAGGGATGTGATCCTCAATATAATTTTTATATCTTGATTTAAATAAATTTAAGATTACAGGAGTATCTATTATATTATTATTATCTTGTGTATTTTCATTATTATTATTTATATTATTTATTTGTTTTATGTTTCTCGTTTCATCAAATCTGGCATTGCAAGTTACGTGTGATTTGTCCATTAATGGGTCCCTTATACAGTACTCACTGTTGGTATACCCTAAAAAATCCCTTTGTCGGATCTTTGGGTTAATTTTGGGTGTTCACTGTTGGCTCTTTTTCTTTTATTTCTGGTGGCTTGTTGCTGACAGACCTCTATGGGGATGTGCCTGTGAGAGAGAGACCCAAAAACTCTCATATTGGATAAGTCCGGCTTTGTGCCGTAAAACATCTCAAAAGGGGTCTTGTTATCTTTATTGGCCCTAGTTGGGCTTCTGTTTATAACATAAACAGCCGTCAGAACAGCCAATGACCAAAACCTGAAGTCCAAATCAGAGTCAAACAACATAGCCCTTGTCCTTGCCATGATCATTTGATTCTGCCTTTCGGCCATCGCATTCAGCTCTGGTGAATACGGAACAACTGGCTCAAGGTTTACGCTGTTGTCCTCGCAAAATGTCTTCATATTTGAGTCAAGGTATTCCCTAGCATTGTCACATCTTAATATGGCTATTGGGTGATCCGGGAATTTTGACTTTAATTTCATGTATAATTTTTTAATCTCCTCGAAAACCATTGATTTTTTCTTAATAGTGGAGATAAAAGTGTACTTTGTGGCATGATCCACGAAAATCAAAACATATTTTTCACCATATATGCTTGGTGAGAAGGGGCCCATTGTATCTGATGAAACGAGTTCGAGTTTCCTCTCAGGTCGTGTGCGAGTTCCATTGTGCCCTAATCTTCTAGAGTTAGCTTTCACGCATACCTCACACAGACTGAACTTGTCATCACAAAAAGTAATTCCATTTGGAATACATCTTGAGACCTTTGTCAAGAACTTTAAATTTTTTCCTGATAAGTGTCCTAATCTCCTATGCCATATCATTTTTTTGTCTATTTTTGATGTTTCTATACTCTCATTAGATTCTTGATTGTCACTTATTATATTATTATTATTTATTGTATTATTATTTGTGTTTATTCCTATATCCTCATTCATTTCATTTCCACCTTCATTCATTTCATTTTCTTGTGGATTATTATTATTATTTGTGTCATTAGGATTTATTATAGTATTATCATCTTTATTATTATTATTTACGTTTTCTTGTATTTTATTATTAGTGTTTTCTCCATTCTCTTCATTTTCCTCCTGACTTTCCTCTAAAATTTCTTCTTCTACTTCATATTCCATCCACTCATCTTGGGAATTTATATTGGGCATACATGCCAATTTATTAGATTCATTATTATAAGGACATATTCTATTTAGTTCGTCTTCATTTTCCACAATATTAAAGGCAAACACTGGTACAATTTCATACTTTACCATGTACACGCCTCTTATTTTTGGGGCTGAAAAGATGACTTCGTCCGTGCCTCGGACGTATATGTGTGCTGTAGAGAAATTTTGATCTATGCCAAGCGCTCTATTTTCTGTTATTTTAATCCCTGACATTAGATCTACATTTAGGGATGGTACATAATGTATGTTTTTTAATCTTATTACAGTTTGGTTTCTCTCTGAATTTTCCACTCTGATAAACATAGTACTTATATGTGTGGCAATAAGTAGTGTATCCTGAATGCCACATTCCAGCTCGATAGGCTCTAGTTTTGATAAGTCTGATATTACGTGAGCAACAGCTCCACCATCTAACATGATTCTTTTAGTGTGAGGGACATAATTTGAGTCTGACTCTTGTTTTGTTTCTCTTGGTGTAATTAAATTTATTAGTGTATTATTATTTGTGTTTATTCTCGGATTGTGATTCTTGTATCTGATCATCATGGACCATTGAACGTCATTTTCCTTCTTATTTTTATTATTATTATTATTATTATTGTTGTTGTTTCGTCCGTATCTTGTGTTTTGGGCAGGACCATCTAGTTTATTTTGGGGTTTTATACCCTCTTTATTTGACGGACATACTTTTGCTATGTGTCCTTTGCCATGACACTTAAAACATACTAAAATATTCAAACTTGGCAAAGTATTTTTGATTTTGGTTGTTATTATATTTTTTATTTTCATATGTGTTATTATTATTCTGAGACATCTCTAGTTGTTGATTATTATTATATATCATTTTCCCCTGATCTACATTTTGACTGTGATTTTGGTTTCTATTAGTGTTATTGTATCTATTGTAATTTCCTCCATGTTGAAATCTTTGATTTTTATTATTGTGGTTGAAATTACAAAATTTATTATTATTATATCTTGACTTTTTCTCGTCATACAACCTATCTGACCTTTCGATCAACATGGCGTGGAGTGTTTCAATTGTTTTCTGATCCTGACTTAATGTATTAAACTCTAGCCTTGTCATGTCGTAGTCCATGTTTAGTGATATTGAAAGCTGCTCTATTTCTTCCTGTTTATCAAGAGGTTTACCACAGTCCCTTATTTTTTGAGCTGATCTCGAGAAAACATCTAAGTAGCTCCTCATGTTACCGTCACTATTAAATTTTAATCTTTGGAAAGCCTGCTTCGCGTTAATATATGTCACTTGCGTGCAGCTTTTGTACCTTTCGTCTAAGACTTTTAATATTTGGTTTATCGTTTTTAGGTTTTTTACTCTTTCAATTAATTCGTTATTAAGTCCCTGATAGATTAGAGCTTTTCCCTTTTCTTGGTTACGGAAATATGCCATTCGATTAGCTGGACTAGCATTGCCAGGGTCAGGGTTTAAAAAATTATTTAGTTCAAGTCCCAAAAATAGAACTTCGGTCTCAACATTGTGCATAATTGGATACAATCCTTCTGCATAGAGCATTGAGACCATCGTGGTCCTCCAGGCATCGTAATTCCTTCCATCGAATACCTTTTTTGTATCAAGTCGTGACATTTTATTATTAAATTTGGAGTATTAGGGAATTTAAATCCTACCTCAGAAACACGAGAACTTAAATCTAGAGGGTAACACGGTCTTAACCGCACGATAATGCACAACACGGTCTCAACCGCTCGATAGGGAATGCAAATTAAATATACTATAATATGACATCCAATAATAATTTAATATTTTAAAATTATTCTCACTAATTATATGTTGCCGACAATGAGGTGATCTCTCCGCCGTTGTTTCAGTTTCTTGAGCGATTGATTTACTCGGACTTTATCACCAAAAATGTTCAAAATCGAATTGATTAAAGCTTTAGGTCTTGTTTCAGAACAAAAATGATTCTGTTAAACACGTTAAAACATAAATAAATATCCAATATAAAAATTGTTCAACAAAAATATGAAAGAGATTACTGCTGAAAAGGAAATAATCTGTTAACCTTCATCAATTGAAAAGATCTTTTATTGTATGTGAACAGGAAAAAGTTTGTCACCAATGTTAATGATCATGAATATAGGTTTTCTTTTGTTGGATTCGATGAAACTCATCCAACAAAGGTTTCCTTTTTCTGCAATTCTCGACCAACAAGATAAAGTTTGAAAGGATATTGAATCCACCTTTCAAGTTTCGACTTTATTTGAAATTTGGTTGAGAATATACATGAAAATATACCAAAATTTAACTTTATGTTACTGAAATTTTAATTTTTTTAGTCAATTTTGAGCAAAATCACACAAATTAATAATTAATTAATCTAAAATTTTTACTTATCTTATATTTCTTCATTTACTTTCGTAGTTTTTTCGATGTTTTCCTGATGCTTTTATGCCCAGTTGACACCAAACTTCGACGATTTTACTCCGCAACTTTCAGATTTTTGATTTTTCTTACTTTGTTTTATTCTCCGGAACACAGCACAAACAATTGCCAACTGTTTTTGATTCTATGAACTGGTTTCCCAAACCACAAGATCCTTTCGTATCTGATCTGATTTCTCCAAATTCTCGATTTCGACGTTTTAACAGGCACCCAAGAATTTACCGTTGTTTTCATTAATTTTCAATTTTATTATCGATTTACTCAAATTAAAACTTTTAACTTTTTCAGGATAGTTACTTTAATCACTGAAACAAACTTTGCATTCACAAATTTTACACTTTTCCTACCACTTTGCGTGGAGGTATCATACAGCGCTAAGCCTTTTAACTTTGCGTGAAACACGAACTTTTAACTTTTAATTAATTACACAATTACCACATTTTAATTACCACACTTCTTTTTCATATCCGTAGCTCTGCTTACCATATTGAGGTGAGTTTTGATCACTTAACACGGAAAAGATAAGAACAAACTTCCTTCTTTGAAAAAGATTTATTACCAACGTTAGTACAACAACTGACGAGCGGAGAACATTCTCCGTTGAGCAGTGGTGGAAAGAATATTGTGTCGACGATCAGTGTCGCCACATGTGAAACGAATAAATGTAATAAACATGTTACATACAGTGTTAGTCAGTATAAGGTTATGTGTTTGTGAGGGAGTGATGGAATCGTATCCCAGCACAAATCATTTGTTTGCTGATTGTTCTCCATTCATTTTGCACTTGTTTTCTATAAATCATGTCTTCCATCAATAACTCTAAACCATCGCTCGACTATGAGGAAGCTCTCCTTGCAGAAGAGCTGGAATGGAATAATAAGGAACATGATCAAATGCTTTCCCAAATATCAAATTTGGCAAGCAATTCCTCAAATTTGAGACCTGAAGTCACTTCAGTTAGTATTGAAATGACTCAACCTCTTCCTTGCCATAGTTCTATTGGCAAAATAAATCTTTACTCTTCATGATCCATGATTATCTCCAAGGATGTTGACCAATCTAGCTCACTCTAAAATCACAGTTCATCAACTGTAAAGTAACGTTATACCTTTTGCCCAACACAGGAATTCAATCCCACATCTGAATTCTCGTAACCATACCCAGGTAAGTAGGCACTGAAGTAAAAAGTGAGGTGCACACTCCCATGTAATTTACAATCAGTAGAGACTCCTGAATTATTATACAGGGACTTTCATTGGCCATACTTTGGGCCAAGCTTCCATGATATCCTCTTTGGAGGCATGTGACCAAATAGTGGATGTAACTCTGGACAATCATTAGTCCAATGTTCTCCCAATATTTAGGGTATGACTGGACTTAGTTTTTCCTGAACAAAAAAACTAGGGGGAGTGGCTGTGGGGATGCATCCCTAATTTTTTCCTTTTAGGGTTTGGCCCTGCATTAACAGATGGGTTGCAGACCTTGTCCAAAATCCAAATAATTAGAATATTGCACTTGAAACAAAAATACATCGTCTGTATGCACTCATACAGAAGATGCGCATGTAGATGTATATGTAGATGCTAAATGGGTACGCTCCACAGATACAGTGTTTGTTGCAATCTGTGTAAGGTACTGTATTGCCTCAGTTTAGTTGCCCTGGTATGCAATTGCAAATTGGTTAGGCATTAAACCAGCTGGCTACCAGTACCAAGAATCCATTCCATCGCCCACACACGCAAACCACAATTGGTTCTATGAACCTTGTGTAGGTAGACCTATCTACACTAAGAGCCACATTTAGGTTTTTTCATTTGAACATTTTTTTTTCCACAAGGTCCTATTCTTGAAAATAATGTAAATTTTTTCTAGTTTTCATTATTCCTTCCCTAAATATTAAACTTGCCCATCACAATATTTAATTTGAATAATTAGGAGTCTGAATGTATGTCTCATCACCGCTTAACTATTTCAATTAATATGAAAAAATGAAATTTAGTTAATTAAGATTTTAAAAATGAGGAAAAAATTATGACTGTGTCCTTCAAAGTAGAATGAAAATTACTAGTTAATAGTACTGTTGTTCATTGCTCATGAAGGCCAGTTACGGCCAAAACGATTTTACTCGATTACCTGATGGAATATTGAACCTTACGGTGACGTGATGAGAATAAAAAAAAAACCTGCTAATAGATAAAACTGAAAAAATAATTTGAAACATTTATTGAATAATCCTATCGCGAAATTCTTACTATTTTTAGTCTGAAAATTAAATAGTGATTTTGGTCCTGTTGAGGAGATAGCCCAGACTGTTTGAATATTTTTATTGCATTTATTTTAATTCTTCATTTAAATATGGCACTATAATATGTTATCAATATGCATGGGAAACAGTATTCATTGCATTTTGATTTTTTATTCATCCTTTTACCAATTTTCGAACTGCATCTCAGAATAATCTCATATTAAAACTTTAAATAGGTGTTATTATGCACCGTGAAATGGGGAGAAACTCTGGGCCTACTCTTTTCCTAAGCAGAAACATTTTTGTCTGACGGTATTTTTCTTCAGGAGTCATCTCTTGTTTCGCTTTTCATCAAAATTTTGTAATAAAATTTTTCGAGGTTTTTACGTGGTAAATATTTGCTAAAAAAAATTCTAATTTTTTCAACTCTTGTGAGTTTTTCTCCCGAAAAACCCACTGTGTCCGAACAAAAATAAAAATAAAATCTCTTGCATTAACAAATCGTTTCCGGAAGAAATTTGCGTGGAGTTTCAATGGAAATGAAGCAAGTTCTTTTTTTTGGCCGAAATATTTAGCATAGGCTACTCACAATATTTTACTCTGTCAAACCTCTGCAATAATTTCAGCTTTTTATTCAAATTGTCACGATTCCTCTTTGTTGTTTGCGTAATTAACTGTGCGCTTGTATTATTGAGTTTTGGTGGTGAGGTACGAAATGTGTAATCAATAAACGAGAAACATCGGCTTCAATGACGTAAACGGTTCTCAATTTTTTTCTTATTTTATTGTACTGCGCGGCTGATTCTCCCTTGGTCCTCTCCGAGTACTTCATCCGTGAAATCGTTATTGTGAAATAAGTAGATTTCATTCATTTAAACTTGTAATTACTGCGTAGTCGAATCGATATTATTTAATTGTTATGATGTCGAATAAACTGATTCAAAGAGAGGAAGAAACATATGAAAATGTTACACCAAGATCTTTTGATAGGGTCTCGTTTATGTAATAGGGTAAAGTTTATCTTTTAATAATTTTTTTGAAATACCCACTCGAAAAATACATTTTTTTTGTGCATCTTTATTGAACGAAAAATAGGGAATCTAAATACGACGAGAAAATACGCTTTGCTACATGCGCTCTTGCAAATTGACTTTGTTGCACTGCTGGATCACTTTGTTGAACAGTTTTTAAGTAGGTTTTCTTTAGAAAATCTACTTATTTCGCTTGGTGCGATATTAGCCCCGAGGGGTGTGTGTGGGTACGTTTTTCGTTTCATGATCATAAATAGATAGATATAAATAAATTCAATTCGTGTTTCCACGGTACAGGTCGAAATTTTTATCAGATAATCACGAAATTTGGTATATACATTTATACTAAGCCAAGCACCAGACCTATTAATTTTAGTGCAGATCGGCCGGAGGGTTATTCCGGTACCACCATTATTTTATACGCTTTTATTCTACTCACCCAATTTGTTGAAGTACACTGGATGACCAACTTCAGCGCTGCTTTTACGCATTGCACATGCACACATATACCTTATATCCGTTTTTATCAGTTGTTTTTTAAATTTTGTTTGTTTCTGTCTGGGAAAAAAAGTGAGAATTTTTTTTTTCGCCGTTATTTTCTTCAAATTATAAAAACATATTTTTTAAAAACTTGTTTTTAACCTAACTTATTGTTTTTATTTTGGCTATAAAATGCTCAATTTTGCATCAATAGCCACGAAATTCGGAACAATTATTTATCATAATTTATTGTAGTAAGCTACCAATTTTGGCGTGGATCAGTCGGCCGGACAGTACTTCGGTACTGACTTTTTTTTTTTTAATATTGGTCACAAAATGTGGAATTTTGGAAAAATATGTACGAAATTTGAAACAAATATTTATTATAATTTATTGTATTATTTTATCAGTTTTTCCGGTAAAGATTTTTCTTTTCGTTTTTAGTCTGTCTGTAAAATGTTTAGTTTTTAACGAATATTCATTATAATTGATTGTAACGTCTACCAGTTTTCATGTAGATCGACAGGATAATATTTGCTCAGTCAAACGGTAATTTCGAAATTCAGAACAAATATTTTCGAGTAGGTTCTCTTTATAAAATAATCTACTTATAACGTTTAGTGTGGTATTAGCCACAGGGTTGGGGTGGATACGTTTTTCATTTCATGACCTTAGGAAAATTTTGGTACCAATAACTCAATTTCATATATATAAAGGTTAGTTTCTTTTTCCTATGGTACAGGTCGCAATTTTTGTCCGCTAATCACGAAATTTGGTACGAACATTTTTACTGAGCCAACGACCAGACCTATTGAGTTTAGTGCGGATTGGCCCGGTACTTTCGGTACCACTATTTTTGTTTTTATTTTGGCTGTAAAATGCTTAATTTTGCACCAATAGCTACGAAAGTAGAAGTAAATATTCATTTTAATTCGTTTTAGTACACTTTTAATTTTGACGCTGATCGGCGGCAGTACTTCCGGTACCGTTATTTTTGTTTTTATATTGGTTATAAAATGCGGAATTTTGGAACCGTATATATGAAATTTGAAATAAATATTCATTAAAATTTATTGTAGCATGCTACCAATCTTGGTCCGGATCGATCGGTCGGTACTTCCGGTAAAGCTTTTTTCCCGTTTTTTTCTAATTTGCATGAACTTTTTATAAAAATTAACCACATGCTCATGTTTTCTTTTTTTTTATTTCATCTTATTATATTTCATTGGTTTTATGTTAAATTATGTGATGATATACCATACTTTATCATCTAAATTTATTTTTCATTTTTTCAAAAAAAATGCTGTCATATTTCACATTGTCTATTTTATCAACAGCTAACACATTTCATACAATCATAATATACCATTAACACAATATATAAACTTATAGACAGTTAATGTGGCCATAAAAATTCATAATTTTTTCTTTCGAAAACCTACTTTTTCTAGCGAGGCTATTGAACTACAATTACTTAGTTTGAAACAATATTACCCATTTCAAAATCGAGACAAAAATTTACATTGCGTAATACCGTCCAGCTGATCCGCATCAAGATTGGTAGCATGTTACCGTAAATTATAATAAATATTTATTCCAAAATTCGTTGTGATTGGTCCAAAATATTAGGCGTTTTATAGCCAAAATAACAAAATGCATAAAAATGTATTTTCTACTTGTTATTGTTTATTCAGCTGGCTCAGATCCGCAACGCAAGAACTGAATTGCTTGAAGGAACTCAAAACTTGACCAAAAATTGACCTTATTTTGTTGACTGGAACCAACTGGATTTCGGACAACTGATTTTAATTACCAACTCTAGAATTTTTGGTATTCAAATAAAGGAGTTTCCGCAGAAAATGGATATACATCACTCCGACCAAACAATTATAATCTTGGAAATGTTTGAACGTTCCAGTTTCAAATTTTAGTGTTTTTGAGAGTATTCAAACTTTATCCTCTTTTTCGTGGATTATAAAATTTTATTCCAAAAATTTTCTCTGAATTTACTTTGTTTTAATTATTTCAAAAAATTGACCAACTATTAGTTTCAAAACTTCCTCGAATTTTTATTTTAATTTAGGCAAATAAATAGCCTCACCAAAAAGATTATTTTTCTTAAGTAACAGTAAAAGTATTTAGATAAATTTTAAAATTGTTCAGTAGCACCAAAAATGAAAAATTAATTGTTTATCCAAAAATAAAAAATTAAAACATTCATTATGATAGTGGAAACAATTTTCCACACCTTTGCTATTGTAGTACAAAAAAGAGCCAAAAAAATAAGACTCTGGACTTGGCGACCACTGTATGACTTGAATAGTTTAAAACAGAATAAGCACTGTTTGACTCAAAGACTATACAGAAATGAAGAAATAGTGAGCAACAGTGTCTCTTTATAATCAATAAAAATCCAAAAGGATACCTCAAATTCAGTAACAAAGCATCGATGACACATTTCGCAACTAGGGAAAACGAAGAGTGTAGATGAACATTCTTTTCTAGACAAAGAGAATTCTGAATGAGTATTATATTTTCAAATTGATTGGAAAAGGATGGAAAAGGATCATAGGGATTTTTCTATGAAAGATGTCAGCTACATCTGCTTTAGATGAGTGAAAGAATTGAATCATCTTTAAATGTAAAGGAGAGAGATGAAAATAAAGAAGAGAAGATTCTAGACGTCGATCGAGAGATGATAGAAGGTTTAAAACAAAGAATGTTTCGCCTTTATTCATCATCAACCAAAATATTTATAAAAAATCTTTTGATATAGTATATCCACAACCCAAAGTGTCTCAAAAATAACTAATTTTCTTGGAAATATGACGATTGGAATAAAGATTAAGGACAAAAATTAATATGACGAATACTTTAAGGAATGTTGAAGAATTATTTCCAGTTTAAAAATATTCTCTTTGAAAATGGAAATGGGAAAAGTTTTTTGTAAAATTAGAGGACCAAAAAGAAAATAGAAATATTGGAGGAATTGAGAGAGTTTGAAAAATTCATTAGTAGGAAGATCTAAATACCACAGATTCAGTATCATGTTTTCAAAATATTTTATCAATAAATTTTTAATTTTTGTGCCAAAAATCATAATTTTTTTTTTAAATGAAAAATTATTCTTGGTTTTAACTAGCAAGATTTTAGAAAATAATTCGATAGTTCTATTTCCTGTAGTAACAAAAAATGTAAAAAAAAAAATTGTAAAAAAAAAATTTGCAAAACAAATATTTTACATTGCAAAACGAAGTTTTGTGCAGTTGTCTACATTCCGGTTAAGAAAATATAAGCAGAGATTTTAATGTCCATGTTCAAATCTAGTGTACTGTAGTGGGTTCGTGGTGATTGAAAATTGATCTTTTGCTAAGATCGGGTTGTTTTTAGGTTAAAACAATTGTTTTTCTCGATGAATCCTTAGAAATAAATTTTTTAGGATCATTATGAGAAAGATGAAAGAGGGAAAATCACGCTGAATACCTAATAAGTTGGAAATAAATCGACCAATCAAAACTTAAATTGGTTGGTCTGTTCCTTGTAAGTGAAGTACTGTTTGTACCAAATTTCATGACTATTGAAAGAAAATTGCAAATTATACTAAGATAACATGAAAAATTAGCTTCTCCAACTGCCCCAGGAAATGAACCAGAATATCAATAGGAACCAAATTTGAAAGCGTGTTAGATATACTTTAAATCAATATCTGTACCAAATTTTGTGACTAGCTTGAGAATCACTGCTAGAGCTATTAATGTGCCAAAAATGCAACAAAATCGTTCCTACAAGACATACCATAAAGCCTGTTCGCACCAAAATTGGTAGGTATTGTCCTTGACCTAAAACACATAATATGTATACCAAATTTCATTAATATCGATTGAAAATTGCGACCTGTATTCTGTTCAATAAATAATACATATAAACTGACCTACCGGAAGGACTATGCCCCAAATCCGGACCGAAAACAATAGGTTCTTCCTTAAGTGAATCTGAATATGTTTCAAATTTTAAAACCATCCGATAAAAATTACGCCTATGGAAATGGACTCAAAGCAAAAGGGGGTATACATTAAAAAAAAAAATTTAAAATGGTGCCAAAAATCTCAGAAAATCATGAAACGAAAAACGTACCCACTCTCACTCCTGGGTCCGAATACTCTGGCAACTTTAATAAGTAGATTTTTTTCAAAAATTTACTTCAACAGTGGTACAGGAAGTGCCATCCGGTCAATCCGCACAAAAATCTCTAAGTCTAGTCTTTGGTTTAGTACTAATGTTCCTACAAAATGCCACTATAGGAAAAAAAATTGCGATCTATACCATGGTAACAAGAAAATGGAATATTTCACTGTTATTTCCAGTTTGATGACTAATTACAATGAAGTCTCACACAGTTTTTCAGTTTCAGTGCTTTTTAAACTATTCATTTCTATGGAACAAATCCATCCTTCTCGTTGAGTTTCCTTAGATAATGACAGAGATTTTTCCGACTGGGCCTTTCTGGAGCCAATTTTCGTATTATAGTTCCATAAAGTATATGATATGGCGATTGCAGACTGATAATGTTGTTCGAAAGAACTTTGTAATTGCTTTTATGGTTCTTATTTCACAAATCTCGAAATTTTGAAAATTTATTATTTTTAGATAAATTTCACGCAGTTGAAATGTTTTTAGAAGATATCATTCTCACATTATAGTAATTTGTCCATTCATGTAGAATAAATTACAGTAAGTGTAATAAGTATCACCCAGACTATATCACCTTCATGAAATTTTATCTTCATTTTTGGTTGAAGACTATATTTTGTTAATTTTATTTCACACTTTATTCTTCACTATAATATGGTAAAAAATCGTTTATTTTCCAATTGGGTTTACGGAATGATGCCATGTATACGATATATTCATGCTATAGAATCACTTTTTGAAGTATGTGTAGATGTTTAGAGCTTATTTCTGGTTTGGGTAATGTTCATAGTGAAATCTGGCATAGTTTTCCAGATAACTGAGAATAAATTTTCTTCTAAAATGTAGAAAACATCGCAAAAATACTAAAACTCCAGGTTTTTCCCGTTTTTTATTTAGCATTAATTGCTATACAATAATAATTTTTTCCTCTCATGACTAAACGTTTCAATTGCATAATATCCACAACAGGTTTCAAAATGAGCACACCAGGTAAAAAAATATGCAAGACTCCTCCATTTTTTTTTTTTTTTTTTTCATTATTATTACATGTGTTATGATTGTGACGAAACGATTACGCGTGCGGTTTGCCAGTAAACTAAAATCACGAAAAGTGAATAGGAAGTGGACAGAAAAAAACTTTGAAATATGCGGTCATAATTTATCACAGAAAAGGTATAACGAAATTTTAATATATCACCCTCAGTTAAGTGTCCCAAGTTGAAGAAAGTTGTCTGGTGCAATATTAATTACAATTATTTTTAATTCAACGATTTAGCTTAATATATTTTTCGTTGTATGTGGTTTTCTGTATCCACTTTCTATCCTTTTATGGTATACTTTAAAATAATCAGAAAAGTATTCGTTAGGAAGCGAAAAACAAAATTTTCGGAGGGAAAATTGAAGAAATCGTTTGTTTTTCAATCAAGTTTTCAATTCGAATTCGACATTTCATTTTCAGTTGTGAAATACATGCCTAGGTTTGCTCAATTCAAGAAAAAATTCAAATGAATAGTTTATTTATTTATTTATGTATTTATCTATTTTTTATAACTCTTGTTTGACTTTGCTTTAACAGGTAGAACTTTTCAATTTATTGTGATAACTTGTGTTGGGGGCGCTGAAAATTGATTTCTGTAGCCAAATTTTTGATACTAGTTTTTGAAGCCATCTTAAATTTTGGAGAGTTAATATTGTGTTTATCTTATTTCGATAATGAGCCCGATTGTTTCATTTCATGGGTGCCCTACAAGTTTCAAGAAAAAGGCTCTTAAAAGTCTCAATATGCGCATCAAATTCTGCGTTTTTCACTTTTATCAAAACAATTTTCGATTGTTAATTTTTCTTACTTTGTAGTTTGCGGATTTTTGATTTCAAAGTGCGAATTTACATTTAGAGATTGCGTAGCATTCTTGGAGAATTATGAAAAACTATAACGAACTATTCCAATTATTGAATTTACGCTACCTGTAAGCTGGTTATGTAAAATTAGGGTTACAAACGATGGAACTTCCACACTTAAATACCGTCACCTATCATCGGTGGGTATTAATTTGATTTGGGGAAAAATGTTGAGTTGAATATGAATAACATTATTACGGATTCGTAAAAAGAGAGAATTAATTCCTATTAGGCTCTTCTTTGTCGTGCTGGGAGAATATAACATTGATTTGTACTTTTTAATTCGATTTTGTGTTAATTACGTTTTTTGAACATTTATTTTTCTCTGACCCTTTTTGTGTTCTATTCATTGTAAATCTTAATCGTTTCCTCCTTTAACATGAAACGATTCAAACTGTATCTCTCACTGAAGTATGAATTGTGCAGATCATAATATTATACTAAATTGGTGAAAGCTGTAACATTCAACACTTCTACTGATGATCAGTTTCAGAAACGAACCTATTTTGAAATATTTTTGAACGAAAATAAGGTTGAATAGAAATTACCTACTAAATTTATTGTGTTTGAAAATATGTCACCTTTTTGGGAACGTTAGTCAAAATTACCTACTCAATTTTATCGGAAATTGAAATCAGTTTGAAAAAAAAAAAATACGATATCCTTTGTATTTATATTATATTTCATTACATGAGCGTAAAAAGTGAGCAGTCATCCGAACAAGTTGGAGAAGCTCACGTTGCCAACACTATTTTTCCCAACATATCCTCCACGAGGTTGGTGAACGCGCCTGATTGGTTGATGGGCAGAGCAGAAAATTTTGGTAGAAGGAGCAGATACTGGTTTTGTTCCACCTATCGCATTTTTCGCTCCCTCTATAGAAATTTGATCATGGATTGCAAATTCATAATTTTGCACGTAAAAAAGAAGCTTAATGTTATGGGATCCTGGACCCACCCAATCATTTTTATATTACAGATGTTGCCGTTAGTAATATTCTGTTTGCTAGTATAATTTACCTGGCCAGTAAATTATAAAGTTAATTTCTATTCAAAAGAAAATAACAGCAAATATTCTATCGAGAATATAATACATTCCTAGATTGATTATTGTATTTAGTTGGCAATGTCTTTATCTACGATTCCCCGAAAGGATATCTCTCCTCTATTTATATTTTTTAGAGGCAAGCTCGTTTTGATTTACGTAGCTATGCCTCAATCCATTTTTAATCAGCAACCTGTGAAAATCGTGGTTAAAAAAGTGTAAGTTTGTAAAAAATGTAAATCGTTTAACATAAACTCAGTGAATAGTAATAAGAGTTTATGGAGTAGTTTGCCTAGATTGCGGAAATCACGTACCTGATTCAGTTTTGGTAACATTTGTGGGTTAACTGATCCTTAACATCATTTTATTTGAGTATGAATGAAGAGTATAATTATTTATTCAAATATGTTTTATGTAAGTTTACTTTTTCTATATACAAATAGTGTTAAATGAAGTGATTTAGACTTCAGCATGCTACACTCGCCAAATGTCCCACCATTAGACAATGATAAATAGGTTTGGCTAGGAGCCTCGTGGGCTGTTGTTAGAATATGAACCTGCTCCTTTACTTTTCCCTATGATATACGACGTTTATTGTTACTGTGAATTATCCGTCATATATCTCACAGACCTTCACGATACTATCAGAACTATAATTTCCTAAGTACATGTTGGCTATCTGTGTTTTCAGATGCCACAATGTCATCTGTTGGAAAAAAGTAATTTTGCTATTTTCTTGTCCATAAAACTCCTATTATTGGCATTTTAAACTTTTGACTTATAATCTTTGATCATATAGTACTGGACCATTAAAGAATGATGATTTCTGGTTCAACGTGCAGGCATTAAATAGGCAGTCACAGTGTTTTGCTTTGTATTTATGTACGCTATCCTTGTGAATTTAAGGATGTCTTTATCAGATGTATTCTAAATTTATGAACTCAAGCAGAATGTCAAAAATACATAGAAGGTACCCTAGGATTGCTTACTTTTTCACCAGCATATCTTGATATGAAGCTTGACTGGTCCAGTATAAATATAGGATAAATCTGGTTGAATGAGTACTTAAGTCTTACTTAACATTAAGAAACTTTCTAGAATATGGGTGAAAGCTTTTAATTTGAAATTCTTTTCCGAGCCATCTCTGAATTTTAGTCATCTCCTGCATCCCTCACCTTTCTTACTTCTGTGATCTGGTCATGTTAGGGTTTTATAAGAACAAGTTATTTTATGCATCTCACAACAACCATCTGTAATCAGACAAAGAATACATTCTTTTGTGTGTTTCCAGTTGCATCTGTAAACAGATAGACGAAAAGTACTCGAAAGAATAAAAAGATTGAAGACTGTTTAGGCTTTTTTTTAATGTAGTATTGAATGTACCACATCTACCATCAAAGGTACATGTGAAAAATCCAAAATGAGACAATTATCCCTCTAAAAAATTACATTAAAAAAATTTAGTGGTAGCAGGGGCTTGAACATGGCTTATCTAGCTAGTGAGCAGTGACTTGACACATAAGGTCCAAATCCTCAGTTTTTAACACCTTATAACACAAGACTAAAAAACACAATAATACAAATAAAAAATATACTCTAGATCTGAATGTAAACCCTTCTCACCTCACATTGAGAATCAGTTTTCCATTTTACATAATGCTATGTCTTGTGAATTCAATTCATTGCTAAATTTATTTGGTATTCAGTTGTTCTTGATAATTCGATGTTGAAAATAATTCATTAAAATACCGTATTATACAGGGTGTTTCCTGAGAAGTTCTCCCAACTATAACTGCGCATTGTAAGTCTCAAGATAAATGAAAACCATTAAATAAACATGCTGCTTGTTCTCAGTGTTTGAGGAGCTAGTTATACTAAAATTGTGCCATAACAGAAAACTGTTATTTGACTATGTGAACCCATAGTATTTGCTTGGAGTCGCAAAAAATATTCTCTTAATTTTTTCCCCTATCATGTACAGCTAAGGTGCTGGGAGTTCCTAAAGTTGCACTAAAAAATCCAAGCCAAGTTAAAATTTGAATATTATTGATATTACTTTACTAATTATCAATTTTAACTTGGTTAATTTCAGAGAAAAACATTAGCTTTGTTTGAGTGCTTACAGTCGACTGTAAATTGCTGTTTTTACTATTACTGTATTCCACACTTATTCCAGAAAAACTAAAAGAAGTGCTCAAACAATTTTTTGTAAAGTTGATGACATGATATTTGTATTTTAATGATAAATGCGATTAATACTGAAATAACTTTATGAAATTTTGTAAATTGTTTTGATAACACTTGATATGATTCAAATTCTTCAATGTTTGGCCACTATTATGAATCTGTAAACTGTACAATACCTTTGGAGCAACTGTAATTTAAAATGCAGATTCTGAAAACTATAAATATAGAAAAAGCTCAAGCGCTCAAACACATTTCTGAAATTTTTGTTTCAGATCTTACAGATTATTATAAAAACAGTGAAGTGAAAAGCTTTAATCTCAGACCTATCTGATGATTAAGTTTTCTTGGCCGAGGATGCGAATCAGTTTTTCGAACGAACTTTGAAGAAAACGAATTAACGAACGAAAATATATAACATGGAAAAGAATTTGTTTTATTACACAAACTTCAACAACATAACAACAATATAAAATTATTCAACAAAATGAAGTATTGAACTTTAACTGAGATTGTGACTAAACGGAATAAAAAAGCAAGAAACTAATATGAATAATCTCTTTCTAGTTTGTTTGATAAAAAGTGGGAAAAGAATGATTCAGTGTTACCGTGTTGTTAGGTGACGATGTGAGCGAGGTTGCATGACTACCACCACAACAAACAGCAAGCACTCAAATGAAGCTGTTAATTCAATAAATGACTGAAAAACAAAAAATTTACATTTCTGACTGAAATTAGGCAAATAAAAGAAATGGGGATGTGGCGACACATATCAGCGGAGTACTCTCGTCACCATCACCTGGAGCCGTGGCTGAGTGTATATGGTTTCTGTATTTTAGTGATGGTGGAGATTGAGGTAGGTATTCCTGTTTGTCGACGGTTCTAATCCCCAGGCTGGCAGGAAACCTACATTGGTGACCTCGACATGATCTGGGAGATGGTGAACAGCGCTATTTCTCGGAAGAACATGTCAGCCTGCTAGTTCACCTGCTCTCCACCTCACAATGTGATGAGGTTGAGCACACTAGCACTGAAAGTGGTAGTGTGTACTGGTGCGATGCGGGGATATATTGGAAGGAGGCATCCACCATTCCCTTACACGCACCTACCCTAGTCGCCACAGGGGACATCAAATTTCTTTGCCAGGGTTTTCTCTTCTTCCTAAAAATTTGTGAATTCTCCTGCTTTTTAATTTTGACTTGGACGTACATTTTGTGGCGATAAAAACAGCTATAAATGATAATAAAAAGCACACTGGTGAAATAGCAACTCAAAAATATAATGAAACTTGTATTGAAAGTTAAAATTACAAGTTAATAATTCGTCTACCACAACTAGAATAAACCTTAACATTAAAGCACAACTGCTTTCGAATATAAAGTTGAAGAAGACAATTCTACAATGATTGTCATTAATATTTATATTAAATGCATGAACAATAACTGAACGAATATGAGAGCTTTATAAAAAGCTTTAATATTATTGGTTCATCAAAGAGAGAAGAATGGATTATTAAGTGGATGATAAAGTTTAGAATGGAAAAGAGAATTAAAAGTGCAAACAGCAATAATAGGCAAGGACTACTACAAATTGATGATCGGGTTTGCTAAGCTTGCAAAAGTTTGATGTATGAAATTTAGTACCAACGTTTTTCTTCTAAGAAAAATGTAAATAATGAAATGTGAAAATTAACAAGTTTTGTTAATATTAGGTTTCAGAATTTATGTGATGTATTTTCATTACAATTTCTCGGGAGGAGGAAAGAAAAAACAGTAAAAAAGAAAAAATCTCACAAAGTTTGTTCGGTGAAAAAAAAATGTAATAATAAAATAGTGAAATGATACATTATTTTTTTGTTGCGATTAGGCTACCAAAAATAATTTTTCATATTTGGAGACTTACTGGTTGACTTCATAAATAATCCGAGTGTCATGAAATGTTAGGCTAATTAATATTACAGCATATATATTGTATGTAATATACAGTAAAACTCACCTAAGAAACTCCTGCTTAAGAAGCTTTCCTACATGTCCATACTAGTACATAGAAAAACCACTTGTTATAAGATAATTTGTTTTGCTCTATCTTTTCAGATTATATTCTCTTTTTGGGTTATGGTCATTTTTACAGTACCAAAACGAATTTGGAGCTATTTTTTCGGTCAATGACCATGTTTGGCTAAATTTGCTTATGAAATACACATTCAATTATAAATTGTATTGTACTCAACTAGTTAACAAAATGAGTGATTTTCAACGAGTAGGGTAGTTACAGCACAAGCTGTAGGCAAGTACTGTAGATGCAATGAGTTGATTATCACGGGTGGCTAACTAGTTGAGTATGATATTTTTTTTAACGAATCCACCAAAAAGAGGTTATTCATTATTCGATTAAACATGTAAACTTCATTTGTGAATATAATTTCAGATATAATTAAATATTATGGAGAAGCGAACTTGGTTTTTTTTGTTAGCATCACCATGTGAAATGGTCCTTTTTCATTGTCACATTTTGCAACTTGCGTACGTTTAAACGGTACTGTGAAGAAATAAACAACAAACAATTGATAAAAAACTCATTTCTTCACTGTTTCTAGATTTGGTGAAGAAATGAAAACCATTTTCGATGTTTCAAACTGCTTTGAAAATCTCGTATTTTTTTAATCGAAATCGATTTAATAATAACCTCTTTTTGTTGTATGAGTTCAGAAAATATGTTTTCTTAATTTCTTCCTGCGATGTTTTGATAAGTTGATGTTAAAAAAAATACTGCTTCTCGTACGACTATAAGTCAGTCACGGGTTGACGTCATCACGTGGTTTACAGTTGAAACTGGATTCAAATTAACAAATTGACCATCTATTTTGTAGAGTAAGAAAAGTAAAAGAAACTTTTTGAAGGTTGAGGATCACTTTTGTTATACTGATAGCCTATGATACTCTGAATAGTACGATTTATTTTCTACCTCATTGTTCTTTAAAAATTTACAATTTCTATCCATTTCTCCTTATCATATGCAAATTTTCATGAGTTTGTTGTGATGAAATCGTTAACCTGCAACTATTGATACATTTCAGACAGGTTATGACGTCATACGTAATTGATCTATTTCGTCAACTTAAAAATTCAACCGTATTTCATGTTTTTTTTTGGCATAGAAAATTACACTTTCGTGCAATTTCAAAATGAAAATACGAAGTCCTTGCCCAAACGATTATTAAAAGAATTTATTCGCTTGTAAATAATAAGGTTGCATGGATAATTTCGTATATCTATAAGCGGAAATTACTTCAATGTTAGTAGTTCAGCAATAAAATAATTTAAAAGTTGTCAGAAGGCTTCGCCACTGTTTTTCTGCTGGTGGCTAAATTTTTCTTTTGGTGAAGTGCGATGCCATCGTGTATTATTTGATCTATGCTAGATGGGTTACTGACAAAATTTCTAGGAAGTGAAGATGTTATAAATCTTAGCGTTAAATTTTGTTGGGTGGTTTGCGCAGAACCTTGAAATTATGCTCTCGATGTATATAAGCGAATGCAGAAAAAAAAAAACTTGCTGAAAGGAAAAGAAGATTCTAGAAACTTGGATGAATAGTAATCCAGCGGCGAGCAACTTCATTAAAATTGTAATGTTATGAAAAGTTACTTTCGATTTAACATTTAATTGATTTCGATTTGTCGAAATGCTTATTTTCAGTTGAGAGCAAGAATATTGAGAAATTGTTGTTCATAGACGAAATTTTGTTTAAAAATTTAATGTAGGGGTTCCCAATGTCTAATTCTAAGATTTATTTTTAACATAACTGTGAGATTTAGATTTTTTCCCTACGTGAGGAGAAGAATGGTAATCCCACAACTTCTACTATGTTGCTTTTGTAATGTAATTTGTCATTTTAAAGGACTACGTAGCATGGAATATCATTATTTATTTTTTGCTAGCAAAATTATTAAAATACTTGCAGGAGTCATCTGTTGATTGTATGAAAGAGTATAGCCTCGATGGCTATCATTATGATGTTTTATTCCAAACAAAACCTAATTATTGCACTTCATAATCTTGCAAGAATTTTGGGGGTAATTATGCTGGGAAAAGATGTCTCCTATATTTTGTCAGTTTTATTAGCTTCTCAAAAATATGACTTTGATAATTAAGTGTATTTTATTCATTAACTCCATCCAAAGAAAAAATAACCCGAGAAGGTATTATTTTTGGCTTTGGAAAATGAAATATTATAAAATAACGTTAAAATGAATTGGACATAAAATTTTAACAACTGGGATTCGAGGTAAATTAAGAGCAAGGAGCTGTTGCTCGAAAGTAAGTAGAGTTACGAGAAAAATAGTTTTGTAAAAAAACGTTTTTCATAAAATTTTGTGCAAAAAAAGTTAAGAACAAAATTTGTTCCAGTGCCATAATTGAGATGGTTCAGTCCCATGAAAGTTTGGTCTGATCAATTACAAAATACTAGTATTCTCAAATTTCATATTTTTTTGTTAAAAATATCAATAGAGTGTGCACAATATGGGGTTCACCCCCCAATCAGCCTATGCGCAGGCATACAATGAGGCGTGTGACATATAATAATATACGCAAACGGCCGATTCAGCTCACGTCGATTGGCGGACACCGTAGGGAGAAATGAATGGCAAATGGCGAGTAGTGAGGTCCTATGTGGAGACACACGTAGACATGCACTCGCCAACATACCGCCCTACTAAACATGCATATACCAGCATACACGAGGACTTGGCTCTCCGTATATGGCAAGGACAGACACGAAATAGGGTATAAATTTATAGACTCCAATATCTTCTGGTGGGAAACTCCGTTCCCACACACAACTTTTGCTGGTTTGTATCACCTTAATTATTACACTAAATTAAACTTTGATCGATCGAAACATTTTTAGTAGAAAATTTTATAAAAAGTATTTTTTTAATTAGCTATTTTCCCCGTAACTGTGGCCTGTTCTAAGAAAAATGAAAAAAACTAAAAACAGTCGCACATAAGGCCCCCCTTTCGCGGGGGAAACAGGCAGGGTTGAGTTGAGGACTTTTCATCCTACACTTCACCACCAATACATTCGAGCAATAAAACCTTTTATAGAAATTAATTCCTTTAATTAACCTTAATTCTCCTTCGAATTCTCCTGGTCTACATTTATAAGATTTTAAACTCAATCTCCTCGACGATGGATATCCGATTCATAAATGGGAAAAATACTTTCACGTCCAAAAATCATTTGGTTTTGGAAAATTATGTGAGAAAAAGGTTTGTTAACGGCTTATTCTTCCTTGACTTTTGTTTGTTGTCTTCAAAAAACGATGTTTCGAGATTGACTGCTGTACTAGCCTGGAATTTATTAGTATTTTAATAATTTTGGTTGGGTAGAGATTTTTATGACCAACTAGAAATATTTTAGTGGTCAGAACTTTACGACATCTCAAAACTGCCGACTATGAGTAGTCATTAACTACATTAAGTTTTAAATTTATCGTTAATGATTTCGATTCCAATATTATATCGAAAAATTAAAATGACTAGCCAAAAGTTATAATGATTGGATGAATTAAATTTATGAAAGATGATCGGTAATAAAGTCAATTATTTTCAATAAACAGGCTAAAAAATAAAAAAAAATGACGCTAGCCCTAGTTCTGGATCGCTATGAAAAAATAGACAGAGAAGTCTGAATAAAATAAGTATGCCCATATACTCCGTCTAAACATGCAGTTAACTTATTGCAAACAAGAAAATTGCAGATTTGTGAGTGGAGCTTAGAGGTATTTGATCTTAAACCCGTTTTTCTTGACTAAATAAAAAGTCATTCTCTTAAGCGTCATTTTTCTATTTAGCAATTTTATGCATGAATTTTTCATACAATCAGAAAAACCCGTCCTCAAGTTTTTAATTTTCTCATTGAAATTTTGTTTGGGATGGGCATTTTACCTGATGTGGTTATTTTACCTCTCTCTGTTCGAAACTCCCATCTACCGTTGAATAAGTTAAATAAGAGGGTTATGTATTAATTCTTCGCTGTGGAATATAAGAATATAATTCACGTCTGCATCTTCTGATAAGAGGCGTACATATTATAATAATTTCACTGTACAATACAATCCGAATGGACTGTGTAAGGATTGCGGAGGCTACATTATAAGATCATGTTAAAATTTTTCAGAAATTAATATTGGGCAAAGTCATTTGATGATAAAATATGTGTGATATTTATAATCATATGCACGCCTTCATAATTATATGTACGCAAGAAAAATCTGCTATTTCGTTATATGTGTCTCGTTCATCTCTCACGATATGTATTGAGATTCATTTGTCTCATATTGTGATCGATCATAATAAAGTTGCCAATCTCTATCGGTGGTACTGCTGGTCCGGCTATCTGGAATAAAAACCAGTTTTTTTTTTGTTTTTGTGTTTTGTTTTTATATCAAAAGTTTTGCAACATATCCGAAATTAAAAATCAGCTCTCGAGTTTTCTCAAGTGACACATTTTGCATGCTGCATGTATACATCAGAATGGAAATCGTTCATTTAGAAAACGAACCGGTTTTTTCTTCCTTTCAAATATAACGGGTTGTGTAGGAAATTAAACTCGATGATTACAAACGTAATGAGCGTATGTAATATTATACAGAAATACGTGAACCCAGCAATCGTAAAAAAGAATTTCTTGTATCTACATAATAAATAAATTGAAATTCAGTCGTGTTATTCAACAGCCTTGAATAAATATGTTCAAAACGACCGCCCTCATACGTATACGATTGATGGAAAATCATCTGTGATGAATAGAATAAAATGAAAGGGAAAAAACGAAAACTTGAAGAAAAATATGAAAATGGCAACGGAAACTAAAGGAACGTGCCTTGAACCTGCTGCATTGATTAGACGAAAAATGTATTGTGCTTACGTGCCTTAAGACAAGTTAATAAGTATGCAGTGGTGGTCGTAAAAGTAGATTCTACGAATTTAATAATGTAAAAAAAATTCTTTACTTTTCTCGGTTTTATAATTATTAGATTAGAAGATTGTAGGTTGAGAAACGTCGAATTACCTACCAATATTTTGTTATTATTTCTTGGTAGTTATTTGATGGATTTCAGAAAAAACTAAAAAAAAACAAACAAATAGTCTGTTGACCTAATAGTGAACTTGTTGGTATAATCCAGCTATTGCACTGAGCCAGTGTAAAAGTACGTGTTCGCGTGCCCGAACTAGTTCTATTTTGATGTTTTTTCTGTTGAGTGCTTCCGAAAATCATGGATTCCTTGAAACCAAAAATGAGTAGGTAACTGTTGTGGTGTCGAAATCTTTCACATTTTGTCATTTAGCTAGCTTAGTTATTTGTGACTCATTTGCTCCTTGCTCTCTCATTCTCCCATATTAATTATGAAAACCTGCTAAAAATGATCATCGTGTAACCAGTTTTTCCAGTACTGTAGCTTAATGCAGTTTGTGGCTTGTATTATTTGAAAACAATTTTTTCAACGAATACTATACAAAATGTTTTCCCCGATTTTTGTTGATGAGAAGAGAGGGTGATGTAGTTTGAAACATGAATAAAAAAAAGAAAAAGATAAAAAGACAAATTGTTTTGTGCGGTACGTAGTAAAGTAAATATTTTCTTCCGTCGTGTAAGAAGATTTTTCAATTTTATGAGATAACCGAAAGAACAAAATGGAATTTTACAGTGTCTGAAAACAGTTTTAACGTAAGCATGTACCATGAGGTCAAATAAATTGATCCACCTCTTAAGAATGAACCGGAATCCATGTTGAGGAACTCCATAATAATTGAAGAATTTTTTTCATTTGACGTTACTCAAAATCTGTTTTGAACTGGTGCAAGGCTAAAAGATTTTTCTATGTACTTGTATAATTTTTCACTTGTTTTGAATAATTTTTCTGCCTTAACCTTCTTACTATCAGCCAATAGTGCCAACAATACGTTGTTTAATGGTCGAGTTTATATTCATACCATTTAAACTTCCCAACGAACGAATCACCGGGCAGATGAACGACCAACAGTCTCGGCCGGTCATTTCTTATCTTAATTTTTTACTCATCAAATTAATATTTAGGGATGATTTCTGAATATGAAATTTACTGAAACTGAAGAATGTAGATTTAAACAATAGGTAGCTGTTGGTTTTTTATTTACTTCAAATGATCAGTTTTTAATCACAGTCTCATTCTAATTCAGTACTCACAAAAATTCATGAAAAATGAAATTTTTAATAATAATGTTAATGTTTTTCTGCAAATGTTGTACATTATATAAGTAATTTTTTTCTTAAACTAGGATACATTTCAGTTATCAATATTTTTGAGAATTATGAGAATAAGACTTCATCAGACGTTTTGAAATAATGAGGTTAAAAGTTATTATCGTACGCGCACCATATTATGCTTCCTGTGATACGAAATTTTTTTTTATTTGTTGTAACTTAAACAAAAAATCTCTCTCTATTTGAAAATAATTCCAAAATCTTAAGGTTGGCTATGAAAGTTCCTATATTGCGTATGGAATTCGAAAGTCAACCAAAAATTTTTTTCCCAATTATTTCCCGCAAGAAAATGGATTCAGTACTTTTAAATAACAAAATTAGAAAATAATTGCTACCCTTCTTCAACGTTGAAAAAATAAGTCTCACAATTTAAATTTATGATTTTAA
The DNA here is from genome assembly GCA_011428145.1 of Ericerus pela. Taxonomy (NCBI): domain Eukaryota; kingdom Metazoa; phylum Arthropoda; class Insecta; order Hemiptera; family Coccidae; genus Ericerus; species Ericerus pela. The sequence goes on from WOFM01000621.1 coordinate 390,845, forward strand.
TAACTTCAATTCTGATTCTCGTCTCCTTTTATTGGCTAAAATTTTATGTAACTCCTCCGCTGATGTAAGCGGTGAATCCCCTTCACTATACTTACTAATAAGCATTATGGGAGAGTTAACGAGAAAAGAACTGATTTGACGAATAAAATTTTCCTTATTACGGTGCCTCGGGAGTCTAGAGTTCGCAAGGTGTGAAGGTAACTTCTACCCTCTCTAATTCATTGGCTGCCCTGCGGATTACATTCAGCTTCTTTTTGGTTGAGGTTCTGGTAGTTCAAGCGGTTTGAGTTTGAGGAGATTTGAATCATGTAGTCTTCTTCAACATAACAACTGAGAGAAGTTATGAATCGAAGATAATAATTTAGTGCTGTACTTTCGGTTCTTATTGTATTGTATGACAAGCCTTTCTGGAAGATCTTAACATTTTAGGACATATTTTAGGGAAGCTGTCATTATTTAAATATCCAAACAAATTTCATTTCTGGCATATAAGTTACTCAGTATATTATATTTTCATTTTGTGTGGCCCAGTATATGTACTCGCCTACTCATATAAGTAAAGAAAAAACATGGTGATAAAAACTAAATGTAGTATCGGTACTTTATGTGCCAACGGTATTGTTCGGTCATCTTTGACATTATTTAAAATTTTTTAACTACTGTCAACCATTTCTATCTGTAAATTGTCCATTGCTTTTAAAATTCCACGTTTTATTCGTGCTAATGAACTGCGGCTATAGTAGCATAATTGGTACACGTGCCTGTAAATATACACTTGCTGGTGGAGGAAATATTTTGGGCAAATTAATTCATCAAATGGTACAATAATACTACATTTTTGTTAACACTTTTTCACAATCCTACAATGGCTTTATGGTAGAGATGCTACTTAAGGAATCAGTAGTGCAGGGTTCAAATCCCACCAATGGTGAAGTTTTTTTTTTTTAAGAATGGTTTATTAATTTTTTTTTTTTTTAAATTGTTTTTCAAAATAATTATTTAAGATTAAACACGTTTTTCCTCAAAAAAAGTACAGATTCTAGGTTCACTTATTACATAGGTGGTGGGATCTTTCGGGCAGATGGGGGGGGGTCCATGGTATGCCACGTTAGAAATTTTTTCACATATCGCGTCTATTTTTTCTAAATCAATGAATAAATATTTTGCAGGCTGCATTTCAAATCGGTACGGATTAAAGATTTATCTCTTTGCTTAAGAAAATTAAATACCTACCTACAAATGGGTTTACTTAATCCCTGAAAATTATGCATCCATTGAGGGGTATAGCTAGAATATTTTGCCAGGAGGGCCGAAAGAAGTTTTATCAAAGTAGAGAGTTAGCAGGCAGTAATAAAACGAGGAATTTTCCGAATGAGGACTGATCAATATACCACCCTCAACTGCACCAGGGTTGTACTCAAGATTTACCTCTGGAGGGGGTTTTATAGTGTAATAAAACAACTATGTTGCGAGCAGAGCAAGCAAAAAATTTTTTTGGTGTTTTCTGGGTTTAGGAATATTTATGTATAGAGAATTGTTTTTGTTTTTTAGATAAATGGGAGAGTTTCCAATGACTCCGTTGGATACATGAGGCGTTCGCCTATAGTATGATAATTGTGTAAATAGTTTGAAAATTAATTTCCATTTATCTAATTCCGCCGCTGGTAACTAGCAAACTTCAAAGTCCATTCACAGTCCATTTTACTGGCTATGCAAAAAGCAGTCATTAAAAATTTTTTTTTAATTTTCTAATGAAATTAACTGTGGAATACCTTGTCGTGAGAGATATTCTCACCAGAAGGAAATTCTACAGAATTTAAGCGTGTTCAGCCACTTCATACAAACGTATGGGTAAGCCAGAACCAAACCGAACACTGGCGATTTTAGAGCCGGTTCTGAGAGTTTTTATACCGGTTCTGGCGTATGCACACAGACACACGCACGTAATATATTACGTACGTTGTTAAGTACGGCCAGGTCGCATCATCCCCTACTATCGTAGGTGGCGGCTGGCCAGTTCGTGTACGAATTGTGACATTGATTGATGGATGACGTCACGATTCGGTACTCGTACATTACCTGCAAGTATTCGCAGGTAATTACGATCGAACGTAATTTCGTGTGTTCATTTAACGTCGCAAGGACGATAAGTTGGCCTGCCCTTTGGGGCAGTGACTGTTGTCGAGGGGTCTGAGCCCCTATACCTCATACCGATGAGTCCCCACAGCTACTCCCCCCCAGTTTTTGCGCCGCAAGAACGACCAAAAATGCGCAAGGCCTGGGGGACGTGCGGGTTTATTTTCGCCTCTGGTCGGCCTCCCACTTCGCCAGGGCGCTGCCTACCGCGGCCCCGACGCACTCGTAGGATTCCCTACGGGCGTATGCTCGGGCCAGGTAGTTTGCCCGGCTGCCTTCACCCCTATGCCTCGGTTTTGTGTTTTTAGTGTGAGCATAGGGGTGTTGACGGGAGTGAGGGGGTAGCGGACGTTTGAACGTCGGCTTCCTGTGCATCGGAGAGTTAGAATTCTCCGCTGTCCAGGTGGCCATCTTCGCTCGTTTGTTCGCGGCCCTCTCTGCCGTGAACAAGAATCCCATGGGCTCCTGTTTCTCCTCGGGTTTCGGCTCCGGCTTCGGGGGTTCCGGAGTCGGAGCCGGTTCCTTCGGGGATCGGGGAGGTGAGATTATCGGAGGCAGCGGAGTTGTCATCTCCGCTAGGACATCGTTAACCAGAGGAGCCGTGTCCATCAGCAGCTCCTCTTCGATCCTATCCAGCTCCGTCTTCGTTTCGGTCTTCCGCTGAGTTTTTGTGTGCTCAGCGGTTTTCCTAGCGAATTGGAAGTTGGCGGACTTCGGGATGGGAATTGGCAATAGTGACATTACAGAATAGGTTATTTAGGAGAAGGCACCAAAAATTGTATCAGAAAACACGTCCAAGTATTCTGGCGGTTCTGAAATGGGTGATTTTACTTCATTTTTTGATTTACCATTACAGTTATTTTTCTTTCTTTTCAGATCTTCTTATCGACACATAGAGGGGATAGCGCTTAAAATTCTCGGCCGTATACAAGTTTTCCGGTTAAGTTCTGATCGGTTTAAGCAGAGTTATGCCTGAAATAAGCTCAGTGAATATATTTTTCGAATTTTCAGTACAACGGAATCTCCGTTTGTGACGTCACGTCGTAGAGATTATCTTTGTGTTTAACGGTACTCGCACGTTGCAATGTTTTGTTTCCGTATTGCACGTGGATTTGTTTATTCCTGTCTTCTTCTTTTTGTTGGCATTCCTCGTTTGCTTATCTCCGGAGTTTCTTTTGTGTCACGGAGTTCCGATATTCCCCGTATTTTTTAGTGGGTTTTAACTTACGTAGCGGATATTACTTTTCGGGAGTAAATTTTATTTATTTTCGCATTAACCTCTCAGATGTGCGAGAAGGTCGGGAATTTTTGTGTTTTTTACTGCCAGGGGGCCTGCCTCTTTTACGTGGGCATAAGGGGGCCTTGGGATCGAATGTTTTGGTGATAACATCGTCCGAAAATCGTACTGATTTCTTGGATTTTTTCTTTTGTGAGGTATTTTTCTCACATTTTTCGACAGATTCTTCCGTTTTTGTTTCGGAATCCGTCTGCATGTTTTCTGGTTTCTCCTTTTGTAACCTTTTGATTCTTTTATCGTCACTTACCAAATATGCAGGCTTCAATCTGTCGATTGAAATTGTTCGAGGTTCGCCTGCAATGAGTATCTCAAAGTTTTTCTCATTTCGTGATACTACTTTGTAAGGACCGGCGTATGGTTTCTCCAGCGCAGATCTCATTTTTTCGTCTCTAACAAATACGTCTGACGTATTAGCCAAGTGTTTCGAGACGTAAATCTTTGGCTGGCCATGACGAGCTGCCTGTTTTAGAAAATTGTTGGCATCATTTCTTATATTTTGTACCATAATTTTGGGGCTAACTTCTTTTGATTTTGTGAAGAAGTCCCCTGGAAGGCGTAGCTCTTCGCCGAACGCTAATTGCGCTGCAGAGTGACCTGTATCGGTTTGTAGGGTGGATCGAAGGCCTAAGAGGATGGTAGGAAGTATTTCTACCCATCTCTTGGTATCATGAGACATGATGGAGGCTTTGAGAGCTCTATGCCATCTCTCGATTTTGCCATTGGCTTGAGGATGGTAAGCTGTGGTATGACTGTGTTGAACACCAAGCTTATTTGCCAGCTCTTTGAAGAGCGAGCTCTCGAATTGGCGACCTTGGTCTGTGACTATGACTTCTGTTACGCCATACCTCGCAATCCAGGTATCGTATAACCTTGCAGCTACTGTGGGAGCTGACATCTCGTGTAGAGGGATTGCTTCCGGCCATCGTGTTGCCCTGTCTATTATCGTCAACAGATATCTGTGTCCTTGAGATGGTGGCAATGGGCCTACCAGATCCATGTGAACCGTTTTGAACCGCTCTGTTTGTTTGAAGGATTTGAGGGGTGAACGAGTGTGTCTTCCTACTTTGGATTCTTGACAGTTCAGGCAACTGCGAGCCCATTTGTTGCAGTCAGACTTTATTCGTGGCCATACAAATCTTTCCGAAATTAGTTTAGCACTACATTTTGGACCAGCATGTGACAGATTATGTACACTGTTGAAAGCCAACCTGCGATATTTTACCAGTAGAAATGGCCTATTCTTACCTGTACTGATGTCACATGTTAATAAAACATCAGTACCGGGAATTTTTCGCTGTCTCAATTTGAGAGTAGTATCATCGTTCGATAACAACTCCTGCAGTTCTGCATCCTTAAGCTGGGCTTTAGCTATTTCAGTGTAAGGCAATTGGACAGGAACCGAGATAGCTTCGATTCTACTCAGAGCATCAGCTGGAGTGTTAAGTTCTCCACTTATATACTGAATGTCGGTAGTCAATTGACCGATATAGTCTAATTGTCGTGCTCTTCTCGGGGATGCCGGTTCTGCTTTTTGTGTGAAGGCATATGTTAGGGGTTTATGGTCAGTATACACAGAAAAACATCTACCCTCTAACTGGTGCCTGAAATGCTTCAACGCAGCAAAAATTCCGAGCAATTCCCTATAGTATGTGCTATAATTCTTTTCTGTTTTTGAGAGCTTCCTCGAGAAGAAAGCTAGCGGTAATTTGATGTTGTTTGTGTCCAATTGGTACAGAGTTGCACCAATAGCAAAATCTGATGCATCGGTGCTTACGCATAACGGCAGACTTTCGTCTGGATGAGCCAATAGAGTTGCATTTGCCAGTGTTTCTTTGATATTTTCAAAGGCCTGTTCGGCTTCTTCGTTCCATTCGAGTGGAGTTTTATCTTTCTTTTTGCTTGTCTTTATTAATGCAAACAGCTTACTTTGTTCGGCTGCTGCATTCTTCATGCAACGTCTATAGAAATTCACCATCCCCAAGAAACGCCTGAGTTCTGCGACATTTGAGGGCTTCGGGAAGTTCAATATTGGCTCTACCTTGGTCTTCAAGGGGGAAATGCCTTCGGTTGAGACTTTGTAGCCGAGGAAGTCAATTTCGGACTGTGCATATAAGCTTTTGCCTACGTTGATAGTGAGTCCGGCGGCGTGTATACACTGTACCACGGCTCTCACATTTTCCTCATGCTGATGCTCACCGCCTTCTAAGCAAATGCAAATATCATCCAGGTATGCATATGCAAACGGCAATTCCCTAAACAGTCCATTGATAAATCGTTGGAAAGTTTGTGCTGAGTTGCGTAGTCCAAACGGCATTCGAAGGTATTCGAATAATCCAAAGGGGGTTATAACCACTGTCTTTGGAACGTCCTGGTCGGCCATAGGAATTTGGTGGAATGCCCAGTTGATGTCAATTTTTGTGAACATCGTTTTACCCTTCATATTCGCATTGAAGTCCATTATGTTGGGGACTGGATAGCGATCAGGAACTGTTATGGCGTTTAAGGCCCTGTAGTCTCCAACAATTCGCCACTCTCCACTTGCTTTTTTAGTCATGTGGATAGGGGAGCTCCATGAGCTTTTTGAAGGGTGACATACGCCCTCCTCAATTATGCGATGGAAGTACTCTCGTGCCGCTTTGAGTTTGTCGGGTAATAACCTCCGTGCTCTAGCATGGCAAGGCTGTCCTTTGGTTTCGATGTAATAACCGTGTCGTGTTTGTACGTAGGATGCCTGCGAATTGAGGGTTGAGTGACTCCAGGATAGTCAGACAGGATCCGTAAGAGTTGTCCGTCGACTTTAGTACAGCTGGATATATTTGTGTCCAGTCTGTAAGCTAGCGTTTTGCCTTCCACACTTTTATTTTCACTATTGATCAATTTGTCGTGTTTGAGGTCAATGATCAGGCCATAATGTGCGAGAAAATCTGCACCCAGGATCGGGTTTGGCACGTCTGCAACCGTGAAGGACCACATCATATTTTTGCTGAGTCCGATGTCGACTTTGCTTGTTTCGAGTCCGTAAGCTGGAAGGTTTTGACCATTCACAGTACGGAGATAGTATTTCGGAGGAAGTACTTTTTGGGTTTTATCAACTGGCAATATGCTCAGGTCTGCTCCCGAGTCAATTAAGTAACGTCTCCTATTTGTCCTGTCCTTTATGAACAGGCGGCGTGAATATTTTTCCGAGGGGTCTTTGGCCGCATAGATGGCCCCTCGTTCTAGTTTGACGCCTCCTTATTAAAGGCTTTACCCCACCATCTGCATCTGTTGTTGCATTTGGTGGCCTCTGCGCCAAACCGGTTGTGGAAAAAGCAACTCTTATCATCCCAATTTCGAGACTGGGTTTTGGGAGATGATGTTCTAGGGGGAGTTGAACTCTGACCCCTGTTTCTGGAACTAGATCTGCGGTCTCTTGACCGGGACTGTCGTCCTCTGCTACTACTGCTGTTGTTGTTATTGTTGCTTCTGCTTTTCGATCTTTGTCGCCAGCTGCTGTTGGATTTTGTAGAGCTTTGGCTTTTGTTCTGTTTTACTTCTTCCGTCAACTGAGCTATTTGTGCTCTAAGTTGAGCGAGTTCTCCAGTCTCTGCAGATACTGCACTAACCACCGGCTTTGACCTGGTGTACTGGAGCGCATTATCTGCTGATTTCGCAAGGAAGTCTAGATCCGCGGATGTATTGATTACCGTCGAACCAACGGCGGCTAGGCATTGCACAACACTTTGTGGTAGTTGTTTGCAAAACTGATTGCCTATGACAGAAGGGGCTATGATATTATCCGCCTTCTGTCTTAACTTCGCCATGAAGATCGAGGGTTTGTCGTCCCCCATCTTCATACCACCCATCACATCATCTATTATTTCGTTTTTTGTTTTTCCGAAAACGTTCTTTATCTTTTTGACGAACCAGGCATATTTGTCCTCTTCTGTCGAAGGGCATTCCATAATGTCCGGAATGTGGCGGATTATCTGCGGGGGCATGCCTCCACAGATGTGGGTATACCGCTGGTTCAGAGTTATGTTTTCTGTCTTGAACCTGCCTTCTAATAGTGTCAACCATAATTCTACCTCGTTCGGCAGAAATTCCGGGATATCTATCCTTCGTCTGTAGAAGTTAGGGTTCTGTCCTGGCTGCATTTGCAAGAGCTGCAAGATCTGTACCAGGACTTCGGGTGTCAGCTGCGGCTGACTACTACCTCCCTGCGATGGTTGTGGGTTTTCAGTTGGTGGTGGAACCATAGCTGTGTCTTTCTGGTGACAAGCGTATTCCACAGTACTACTTCCTTCCTTGCTGGTCAAAAACACTGGCTCCTGTGTTTGTAGGACAGGTGTTTTTGGGTCGGAACTTTGGCTTAAAGTTCGACCACTTCTCAACGTTTTAACTGCTAGTTCTTCTTTATTTATTGCAGTTCCCAGTCGTGCTATTTCTGGGTGTTGAGGGCCTTCTTCTATTTTTGCTAAATTCAAGGAGTGTCGAGTCGAAGTCGGGGGAGTTGGGGGATGAGTCCAACCTTCTTCTTCCAGGTCTTTCTGGTTTCTCCTTGTTTATATATTTTAAGGAGAGGGGTATAAATTCCCACTTCAGCAGACTCTTACTTCGACGACCAAAGGTGTCTTAGTCTTGGTAAAAAAATATTTTTAATTTGCCGAGCAAGCGAGAATCTCGCCAGCGCTACTGCGCCAGGTTGTAATAGCGCCGAAGCGCCTAAGACTCCTCACGACGTGGCCGAAATCACGTCTGGGTCACCACCGTGGAATACCTTGTCGTGAGAGATATTCTCACCAGAAGGAAATTCTACAGAATTTAAGCGTGTTCAGCCACTTCATACAAACGTATGGGTAAGCCAGAACCAAACCGAACACTGGCGATTTTAGAGCCGGTTCTGAGAGTTTTTATACCGGTTCTGGCGTATGCACACAGACACACGCACGTAATATATTACGTACGTTGTTAAGTACGGCCAGGTCGCATCATCCCCTACTATCGTAGGTGGCGGCTGGCCGGTTCGTGTACGAATCATGACATTGATTGATGGATGACGTCACAATTCGGTACTCGTACATTTCCTGCAAGTATTCGCAGGTAATTACGATCGAACGTAATTTCGTGTGTTCGTTTAACGTCGCGAGGACGATAAGTTGGCCTGCCCTTTGGGGCGGCGACTGTCGTCAAGGGGTCCGAGCCCCTATACCTCATACCGATGAGTCCCCACATTAACATATCATCATTATAATAAAAGCAAAGTGACATTGTTTACAAAAATTTCACTCCTGCTGCGCATTCCACACAATTAATTGGGGCAGGATGTTTTCTCAATCATATGTTTCCATCAGTGTTCCCAATATAAAAGTTCCATATATTCCATATATGAAAATTACCTTTTTAAACTAACATTTTTATTAGTGTTTCTAGCATAAAAATTTTATACTTGAATAACACATAATTCTGTCCAGGGTGTGATTTGTGAATAATTATGATAAATATTTCTTACACCATTGGTTATTCAGTTTAGTCTTTGGTTTAGTCCTTACTATTAATTTTGTTTCATCATCATTACTCATCAGTCATCACTTAATATGAACTTAACACCTTATTTTAAATTTAAATACCTTTTCCTCGCATCAACTATGGTAAATTTGTATTTTCCAAAAGTGTTAAATTTTTGTAATGGCTGTCATTTGAAAACCAGTTTACCAATTTTGCTCAAATCGAATACCAAACCAGTCCTTAATAGTCTCCAATTGTCATAAAAATTTTAAGCCAAAATCTTAATTTATGGGAGTTATTATGACAACATGATGGTTTTGTGTAACTTTGAGAAATTTTCCCTTTGAAACCAGCGGATGAATTTTATTGAATATGGTGAATAGACTAAGTAAGGTAGGGATTTGTTACAATAGGGATTTGCTAACTTGCAATAATATTGAGGGACAGGTGTTTTTTTAGGTCGCCAAAAGTGGCAATAGGATTTCTATGTGCATGACATTTTAGATGGGTGAATTGTATATTGTTTACAAAAAGTGTAATGGGATGTTTAGATTATCATTGAGTACCTATATTTTTAGTATTCGAGCAGTGTTAACAAATATTGTTCGACATAATTAAAAATAGACGAAAATATACATTACAGAAATATAATATGTATATTATATAAACGCATAATACAGAAGAATTTGAGTGACCTACATATTTGTGAGCTACAACTCAGGATTGATGCTTTTCCACAAGTCCCTCCCCCAGGTACCACCATTGCACTGAGTGCTGTAGCAGTATTTTCTTTTGGAAAATACACTAAAACTTCCAACTATGCATTAGATGCTGATTCTGAATTCAGATCATTCCTTAACAAATTTTTATGACCAATGTTAAGCATCAATACACAAGGAAACATGGTAACTCCTGGTTCTTGGGGTAGACCTAAAAAGGTCTAATCATACCTTGCTAGACTACTTCATGCTCTCCGGTAATACATTTAGAGTTAAATTCAGACTATTTTGTGAGAAAAATTTTTGTAACCTAGGTTTAGGTATCGTTTAAAATATGAATAGCTATATCATGAAACACGAACATACCTGTGGTCCTTTGGAGACACTTTTAGGTTGTTAACGTTTGGTAGAAAACTTCATTCATAAGCAGTCACTCACAAGGTTTATTTGCCTTATTCTTAACTTGAAATTTGGAAACTTTATCTGAACATGGTTACTCTTGGACCTTGAGAGAGGCCTAAAAACTTCTAATAGCACCTTGCTAGAGGACTTCACATCTCTTAACAATATATTAGGTACTAAATTTAGACTATTCCTTATCTTACATTTGTAACAAATTTTTATATACCAATACACTAGGAAACTTGGTCCCCTTAGCCATACACTAAAACTTTTTTAAATAAAAATTGAACAAAAGATTGCTGCGATTTGTATTTAGTTCTATAAATTCTTATTCACATTTTCTGTCTAAAATCATTCAGTTTAACCATTTACACAAAATTCTAAATTTCTCATATTAATGAGTTATATAATTAATAGAATTTTTTTCTAACTTTGTAAAATACACTTTTTAACCAAAAATAATCTAATAATGTGATTATTTGCAAACATGGTACCCCAGGTTTACAATATTTTCAAGAAAAAAAAAATTACCTGTAGTTAGCTGTTACTAAGTAAAAATTTTAGTTTGCTTAATCAAAAAGAAGTCATGCTGTATTGCCTAACTTTTTCTCATTATTTCTTCATATGTACATATCACAGATATTAGGAATAAAGAAAATATCCACATTTTTTCTTTTTTTTTTTGAAAATCCAGGGGGGCGATTTCCCCCTTACCTCATGCTGGCTACGCCCTGGTATCAGTTTCTGTTAAATGAAGTTGATCAAATTTTCAAACTCTTAACCCATTTCAGTGAATGTAACCAACCTAATGCACATACTGACCGAAGTTTACTCAATTACTAAACATGAATTTGGCTACGAAGCTTAATTGTATCCTTAGAATTGTTTTTTTATGATTCCTCCATCAATATGTCAATAATACTTAATAGTTTTTGGCATTAATTTTTCCATTTCAAATCTCTAAGCTTATCGTATACGTTCATGTTAGTTTTTTTTTCATTAATAAAAAAACTCACTTTTAATTGAGAACAAAACCATTGCTTGTTAGTTATGTTCATTTACTTTCATAGGCATTGTTCCATGTGGAGCCGTGTGTTGGTCGGGGTAAAGGTGACTGAAACTTTTCCACTTCTTCGTCATTACTCGTAATTACGTTCGAGTTAGTGAGAAGACGGTCTATTGTGTGCTGTACTTACCTATTCGACAATTTGAGTTAGATTATTGACTGGATGTTGAGATTCAAATATTAGTTGATGTGCCATTATTGGTATCTTGCGTGCGAAGAATCATCTGCTACTTGGCAAATGTTCAATGATTAAATTACTTCATGCTTCGACAGTTGGTGTTGAAAAACAGCGATATATCAGACTGGCGTAATTGATATGGTGATAATGAACTTATAAAAATGTTTCTATTTGAATCCAACAATTTAGTTCCGAAAGAAAAGCTTAACATCTTGTTCGATTCGTCTGTTTTCCAGAATTACATGGTTGCGGAGATATAATTACCGATAATTACTCATTTCTTTTCTCATTTTTAAAATAAATAATTGTTTTCCTAACTTTTAAGGTTTCACTATTCGCAGAACACCCGATATGTTAATTAAAATGGCGTAAGATTCATTTTATCCTCTAAAGATAGCTGCAATTGTAGGTTTTATCAAATTAAGTGAACCTCATCGCTTCTTTTATCTTGATTAGTATTTCATGTGATCAGTAATTTGTTGTTTAAATTAATGTGCTGTGTGAATCTCTTGCTGGCAATGATAATTCAAATATTGAGTAGGTACCTATAGATAGGTAATAAAAGTAGAAAACTAATGTTGAAAATTATATCGCCAACCGAACTGAAGATAATTACCGTGAAATCTTTCCTTTGTAATGACTGAAATATTCTGTATTAATTTCTCTAACAACAGAAATATGTTTTCTAATTAATTGTGAATAGTGCAAAAATTTTATGTTTTGTTTGTTATCTGGAGGTCATCTTACTGAAAAAGGGAATTTTATGAACCAAATTATAATATCAGCATTGACAAAAATTTCAGTATAGGTACCCTATAGCTGAATGTGAAATTAATAACTTTGTTGGCGTATCCTGAAGGTTATTGGTATGTGATTTCTTCTCTTTTACTCCTCTCAATCCCATGTAGTAAAAATGTTTTGAGTTCCAGAAATCTTATTTTAAAAAAATTATCAATTATAACATTATAGAATTTTAGTTTAAAAATTATTTGCGTTTTATAAGACAAAGTTACAAAATAATTTTTGTCTTCTGATAATTGTTAAAAGCTTTTATTCTACTTACTACCGCGATCTTAAAATATACCAATACTGCAGCCAACCTTTCGTAACAATAAATGTTTATTTCGCTTGAAGCTAAAGCCATAAAAAATGAATTAAAGCATATCTTAAAAATTCGTTTTTAACCGAAACTTATGTTTTCTTAACTTTTTAATTACCATTTTAGAGCTACGAATAGGCTTTTGTCGTATAATTTAGCTAATAAATGGATTTTTTTTCGGCCACATAAATTTAATCCTCCGAAATTAGATTTTTGTACTACCTACTGGTTGATTTTGGATGGTTCTGGGTTCAAATCCATAGCACTTATATATATATATATATATATTTCGGGCAGTGATGTGAATTGGACATTCACGTGAATGCCTCGGGGCATTAACATGAATGTCCAACTCGGCCCTGCCGTTCTCATTAATGGCCATTTCTTGGGCAATCATTCATACTTCGTGCTTATCTTTATGGGTATTAGTTTTATACCTCTATGTATGATGGGTGGTTAAGTGCGGAGGGTTATTTTATTTTATTTTTTTTTGACGGAAAACGTCTTTCAGAGAGGAGCACCTCGTAAAAAAATGTAACAGCCAAAATTATAACGTCATTAACCCCTCCAGAAATAGATAAATAAATAAAATAAATAAATATATAGTTTTATTGCATATTGATGTGGATATTTTAGAATGAAGAGTGATGAGCATTATCTTAGGGGCATCTGGAGGGGCTGATGACGTATAATTCATTGTAAATTTCCTTGACTTTTAATTTTAAATATAATTAATTTTTACCCAACATTCTTCTAAATAATTAACTATATTGATATTATTTATCGATTATTGATACGGAGATTTAGTAATTTGAAGAATTCTTCTAGCCACTTAAAGAAAAGTCCCTCTTTCTTAAATTCCATTCTAGAAGAACATTGACCTATGTATTTTAAGGGACTGTTCTAGAACCTAACATTGAACGTTCCTCGGCCTCAAATTACCTTCTCAAAAAATATGTTGTCAGGGCAGTTGAAGGGATTCATGAGGTCATAATTTTGGAGTCGGAAATTTTAAGGGCACTGTCAGTGGTTTAAGGAATATCCTGTTATTGTTTTGGGTATCTATTTATTGCACATATTGAAGATGTTTTCCGAAAACCATGGTAGTGTCAACCACATGCTGATGTTTTACTATCGATAGCTATTTTATGTTCCAAGTTGGTTCGACTTTTTCCAAATAGAAAAATAATTTCTTTATTCCTTTTTCATTTAAAAGTAATAATCCACCTCACCTAACCTCTTCCTGAACGGCCATTTATTTCGTACGAATGTTTTTTTGTTTTTTTGTTTTAATCGGTCAGCAATACCCAATATTAAGTAGTCGCGTAAATTAGTAATATTAAACGACAAAGACATGGTTTATAGTCAAGTCATCTTTTCCTCAATTAAAATTAAGTCAAATTATTTTCTTGTTTCTCTCAACGGTAGGTACATATTTTCGAATTTTTTCCAGGGCTGGAGGAAGCTTCCCCAGGATTTGGAGTCTTAGCTAAACCATTTTGGCTTGGCCTCTGAATAAGCAGATGAAAATCTACAAAATTAACATTGTTCAAATGACATGGGTAAAATTGCGTGAATACCCAGTGAATGGCTGGTCATTCATATTAATGTCAAAACATAGCGGACATTCACGTCATTGCCAGGATTCACGACATTGCCCGTAACATACTATAATATATCGCTTCCACTACGAATCAAACTTTTTGCAATAAAATATAATTCCATCGTTTTTCTTATGAATTTTCAGGCCTTTTTTCTTTGAAATTTATAAACCAATTAGTAGAGGAATATTGGACATGTGCTTGAAAAAAATTATCCCTCTGAACTGATTCTTGTGGAAAATGTTCCTTGATGTGTCGGAAAAATTTAACGAAAAAGTCTGCCACAAAATACCAATAAAATACGGGGTTTTTCTTCCGTAACGTCTTTAAATTTATTTATTTTTCACAAGAAAGGGAAAATATCGAATGAAAGAAGACGATTTTCAGCATAAAAATTTTGCGTTACATTTTTTGTCAAGCCAAAATTTTAAAATAATGCTATAATTTATCAGCTCATTAATATATGATAGGCTCAATAGCCGAATACAGATAACGCGTTCTGGAATTTTAATTAAAAGGCCCAGAACATTTTCGCTGTACATTATGGAGGGAAAAAAAAATTAAAAAAGTTGAGCGAGTTTAATTTTTCGCTTTATTTGTTTACCAATATAAAACCTAGCAGATGTTTTTCTTGAAAATTTTCTTATGGCAGTCTTTCTTATTTAATTTTAATGGTACATCAAGAAACACTTTCCGCGAAAATCAACTTAAGGAATATTTTTTTCTAAAAAACGTATGTTTTTGGTCGAATATTCCTCCACTCAGTTCTCGAACCTTCCTGTTCTCGAGAGAGTAATTTACTATGCTCTCAAAGCAATTTATTTTAAACTATCGTCCTACTTTCGGCGTACAAATTCTCTTCGAATGCTGTTTAAATATCAAGGACAACTTATTAGTAATTTTATCCCATAAAATAGCCGCGCTTTTTTTTTCTGTCTTATGTAGATGCCTATTTTGTTTAATATGTTTATGTTTAACCTATGGCGGATCTTATTTTATATTATTCGTTGAGAAAAAATAAGTTTGATCCTGATAAGAGGCTCTTTTATGGTAAATGAAAATAGCTGCAATTATTTCATCCTAAAACACTTCGTGCTGGTACAAAGAGAAAGAACACGAAAAAAAATGAATCGGCCTCGTATGGATCGTTAGGATAAAGTTGAAAGTTTCGTTTTATCAGTTACTGGTTATGATTGGAGAGCCACTGCCCATTGGTGTGGGGATTGTAGTGGAGGAGTTTACTATTTGTTGGTTTAACGTCACAAGGACGAATAAAATATCTTGTTGTCACACACCTTAGCTCTTGCCTCGCTGTTAGACAACTGGTTGGCGTTGCCTCAACCCAGTATCTACAGTCATGTCGAGTCCTCTGCGCATCGCCAGTGCGCACAGGACTCGTGGCCATAGCCATGACAGGGATCGCCAGTGCTTTGTAATAGTTATGTTACCTATTTTATGACTATTGCGTCATTAATATTTTTTTTTTCCAATTTAAAAAATTATTTTTAACTGCAATATGTGATTTTTTGTAGTTCATTCTTTGGCTATGTCTGCCGCTATTGTATAGTAGTCTTACGGAAGTTAGAAAGGTTGGTTGAATGATCTATTCACTATTTTTTATTTCAATTTTGAAGTGATCTCTATGAAAAGCGTTTTTAGCTAATTTTTTTCTCATCAGAAACTCATATCTAGCAGTTTTCTTCAATTTCCCTGCTTTCTACTTGAAAACTTATTTCCCCTGAACTTCCTTATTGCACATCAACGCCAGTGGAACTATTATGACGTAGCCGGGTGAGATAATAAGAGGCTAGGGAGTGGAGATGTTAAACGGTGGCAAGGGAAGGACGATCCAAAGAAGGTCGGGAACCACTGCCCCAGAAAAAAAAATTCAAAATAAAAGCATGTAATATTATTTCTTGAACCATTAACTTTTTCTGCTTGAAATTTTTGGTAAAACTGTATCATTTTCATTCAAGAGAGCTCTTAAATGGTTTTTTAATAATATTCAATGTTTACCTGAAGCATTTCCATTGTAATTAATTGTTGTGTGTGATTAGGTATGTAAATGTGGCGAATTATTTCACAAGTTGAATGTTGTACGACTAAAACGTATATTTATTCATTAAAACAACAAACAAATGAGAGGAAGAAAGATTGAAAATTCTGATGGGTATTTAATCAGATAATTTTTAAATATTGAGAATGATACTCGATACGGATCTTCGGCCTAGGGCTGAGGATCTTGAAATTTGCCAAAAAAAAAAGGTTTACTTGCATTCTAAAGAATAGCAACCGTGCTGTTATGTTTTATAGCTTAGCACCAACTTATGAAAATTCTCTTACCTCCTCTTTCTTTCATTCGCTATATTTTTTTGTATAATTTAGCGTTGGTAATTTCAGTGAATAAAAAATAAATCTAATGCGGTATGATTGTGGAAAAAAGTAAACGATCCTGAGCTCCTATTCTAGCCTGAATTTAATTATTTTTTACTAGTGTTTTGAAACAATTTTTGAAAAATTTGGCTCAGGAAAATTAGTGAAACGCGAACATGTATACTGTATGATGACGCAATTCCGAGCAAGTTTTTTAATAAAGAAATTTCTTTGAATTTCCCCTAAAAAATTGCAACTTTAGTTACACGACGTTATAATTAATATTGAAATTATGCATTACAAAATTCCCAGATGTTTGTTTGTACTTTTTGCAATAGCGTATCAACGTTATAGAGATACTTTTAGTCTTGTACTGAAGAAAAATGTTGTTTTAGAAAATTTTTGGAATGGATCGGGTTTGATTACCCTTGAAAAATTTATAACAAACGAAATTCTGTTACAAAATGTCCCAACTCAATGTTCTACTGTGATACCATTTATCATTTAACAACTTATGAATTTTCTTGAATATTACAGTATATATTCTTCCCATGTTTTTGAAAAATTAGTAAATTTTAATGAGTACTGCAACACGACGTATGTAAAATATTGTGTATATTCGTGCGAAAATTTTTGTTTATTCAGATGTTTTGAAATTTCTAAACATTCAGTGCATGTCCAGTTACACTACGATTAAATTAATGACCATAATTAGATGGGGGAAAAAACGTTTCAGTTGAAACATATTATTTGCTTTCTTGTTTCTTCTTTTATTCACAGTTTTGCTATTAATGAATTCGTAATACAACAGGAAACGTTTTTACAATGCTTTAAAATTTTTTTCTGTCATATCAAAATTACAGGTCTCCTCCTCGTTTTGTTATTTGGAAAAAATTGGAAATTGTTGAAACGATTGCGTGTCGTGTCTTACTGACTATTTTACCGAAAATTTGAATAAAATCCTAAACCCCCACCTCGCGTTTTTAATTTATATTCCCCTAACCTTTGTAATACCTTTTTTAATGTTTTCCAACGAAAATGGTTAGTACCTCTCTGATGACGAGTATTTTAGAAGTCCCATTTTCTAGCATAAATTACGCCATTATTATCTTGCTTCCAAAGTTTGGCCCCCATTATAAATTGGAATTTGAGAATGCCACAGAGCTTAATCTGTCTTTCACTTCTTGAACAGTGAAAAACTGGGCAACTATCATTAATCGTGGATCATTAATTTATTTACCTTCATTAGAAAGTATGCGATCTTTGATACTGTATTAATCGAAAATTTATCATTAGAAAATTGTATAATTTAGGTATTTATTTGTTCTACTATTTTAAATTGCCGAGAGAAATAAAAATCGCCTAGTGATTTTCGTTTTTATTAAAAATTAAAAATGCTCGATTTCAGTACAAAATTCATAGACTGAAAAGTTATTTTGCTCTAACCCTTCTAAAACAGTAGCACTGCAATGAATAAACCGTAAAATTAATTCTTTCAGACCTTTAATTAATTACTAACGATACTGTGGTTATTTATCAAAAAAATAAAAATAAATAAAAAATAAATAAATCATCACTTGAAAATTAGTTGGGATGGAGATTTTGTCAGACATTTTTTCGCTTAAAATGGAATCGAAGTTGTATAACTGGTTGTTTTTCTTTCGATTTTCATGTAATTTTAATTTAATTTAATTTTTTTTTGTTTCTTGAATGTTTCAGGTGTTGTAGAAAATAGCATAGATGGCAGCATTAGTTTGAAAAATGTTCCAGTAGTAACGCCAAATGGCGACGTTGTAGTTCCTAGTTTAAGTTTAACCATTTCTCCTGGTAACCATCTTCTCATCACGGGACCAAACGGATGCGGGAAATCGTCTCTATTTCGTATACTTAGTGGCCTATGGCCAGTTTATAACGGTGCACTAGTCAAACCGCCGAAATGTAGTATGTTCTATATACCCCAAAGGTAATTTATAAATTTTATTCATTGCTTTGAACTTCCTTATCAGGCTGAAATCTTCATTTTCTGATGCAGCCTTTTAGTGGTAGGATAATATGAATATCTGAAGAACAAAGTTGAAAGTATTTCATAGGAAAATACATCCTATTTGAATGGTTTCATTTGAACAAGGACTCGTTAGAGATGAAAGGTAGCTTAGATTCAAATGAAAAAACATTGTACCTGCTCAGAAAAAGATTGTCATATTCTTGATAGTAGTCTTAAGTCCCTTAAAAGTAGCATCATCATTCTGAGTGTCAGTGATGGTCCTATATTTGTCATGTGTCTTACTAATTGAACTCCATAATTCCTTTCTAAATAACAAACTTTCACTAAAGGAGCTGATGGAACAGCATTGAATTATTTTTGATTATACCTGCGCTGCTTAGTTCATGTCAGATTTGCAAATCTTTTTGAATTGATGAATTGGAAGAGTATATCCAGGTTTTTTCATCAGTAAATGTGGATTTTGGTTGGAAAAGTTATAAAAATAAGGGAAAATAATGATATTAGGGAATAAAATGATGCATTCTGTGGCAGATTTAAGAGAAAAAAACTGCAGCGCAGCAAGCCTCACAAAAAAAGGAGGTGTAGGTTTTGTCAGTTTGAGGAATCAAACCTGGGACCTACACATTTACCAGCTAAAAGCAGTGAACTTGACCACATGGCCATCTCACCACTGGCTTTAACTGAAAAATGTATTTTTTATAGAGCAAGGTATGGTAGTTCCCACACACTCCCTCCTAGAGAGACTTAACACGAGTTGAACAACATTGGATGCTGTGGGAGGTTAGGCAGAGCTGTAAACAATTCTTAAACCTATATATACAGGCTCACACTACTTATATGGGTTTTATTTCCACTATATAGGGCCCCATCTATTGGAAACTCAAGTTTGGAAGAAGAGTTGTGAGTTCCACTTTATACCTTTAAGGTGCATGCATGTCCAGCACACATCGAGGGTCACTAGATGTAGGTTTTATCAGTTGAGGAATCAAACCTGGGCCCTACATATTTTCCAGGTAAAAACAGTGAACTTAACCACATGCCCATCTCACTGCTGGCTATAACTAGTGAATGTATTTTATATAGAGCAAGCAAGGGTGGTTTCCATTGTAGGTTTTAGAGAAAAAATAATTATGAATTTTGATGGTCAAATTAATTATCTGTAAGTTCATATGAGTAAATGGTATGTTCCTAATGATATGAAATTTGTTAGCTCCTGTGGAAATATTAGAAAATGTGATATTTGAAAGCATAATTTCTTGAAATGAAAAATTAATTAGGATGATAAAGTATGATAAATAATCATTTTTATAAAATAAAAAAACAAAGAAAACATGAAAATATAAATAATTTTTATAAAAATAAAAGTTCATGCAAATTAGTAAAAAAAAAAAAAAAAGAAAGAAAATCTTTACCGTAAGTACAGTCTGGTCGATCCGCACCAAAATTGGTAGCTCATTACAATAAATTCTAATAAATATTTGTTTCAAGTTTCGTACATATTGTTCCAAAATCCCGCATTTTAGGACCAATATAGAAACAAAAATAGCGGTACTGGAAGTATCGTCCTGCCGATCCGGGAAGTATTAGTTGATTATCACAGTAAAATATAATAAATATTTATTCCGAATTTCATGGGTATTGGTGCAAAGTTGAGCATTTTATAGCCAAAACAAAAACAAAAATGGTGGTAGAGGAAGTACGGTCCGGCCGATCCACACCAAAATTAATGTGTAGTCCTTGACTTACTAGAAATGTTCGTACCAAATTTCGTAATTATCGGACAAAAATTGCGACCTGTACCATGGGAATAAGAAAACGGAATATATATATATCTATACTATATATATATATAAATTTGAGTTATTGGTGCCAAAGTTTTACTGAGGTCGTGAAACGAAAAACGTACCCACCCCCACTCCTGGGGATTAATACTGCACCAAACGTAATAAGAAAATCTACTTAAAAACCCAGCACAGTATATTTGAAAAGGCCCGGTTTAAATATAGGACTCTGGATTCATTTTTTGTGAGGCTACGAAGTCCTAACAAGCCTTTTTTAGCAAAAAGGTCCTGGCCAATGTTGCTGAGCTATTATCAGTTTGACACGCTGCTGTGTACATTGTTAGTCATAGAAAGAACAACTTTATATGTCTTGAAGTACCATTGACCAGCTCAACATAGATTTACAAATTCAGATATAAGTACTTATTTCAGCAATATTTCTGTTGAATTTAGTTGGCGCTGATTGAACGGAAACAAAAAATAGAAAACTATAGCTTCTAGCTTCTTTAACAAACTTAATATTAATACTTCATTTTTGAATGAAATTATTTTGTGACATTTTATTGCTTGGCATCCGAACGAAAAGAAAAATTGAATAATGTGGATTTTATATTTACTCGATACTGAAAATTTACAATTTAAAAAAATTTTCATCTTGTTGCCTATCGTTTGAAAGTGAAACATTTGCCCGCGAACACTGAGCTAAAATAAAGAAATTTTAATTTTAATTTGATATTTTTAATGATAAATTCGGTTATAATTTTGAATTTGGATTTGAGAGTATAATTTCATTAACTGTTGTTGAAGTTATCAGTGTCTGGCTTCCTCTCGAAGGCATCAAATTTGATAAGATGAAGGAAAAAATGAATGTTTTTCTTATAGATATTTTGATTATACATTCACACAGCTATTAATGCTTAATGCTATGCTTAAGTTGTAACAACCTTTGACCCAGATAAATGCTATTAACGTACAGAACAAAAATTAGATAAATGAAAAAAGTTATGCAATTTAGAAATTCTTGCTTATTATTTTACTATTTATTCCCCATGTTAACTAATCTTATAAGAAAGTGTTTCCTAATCTATTCCTAAAGAAGAAATTGATTTTTTACGGTACTTGGCTTCTCATGCTTATTGTAAAGCTCATAAATATTAAAAAAACACTCGCTTGATTTTTTTAATCTAATTTTTTTTTGTTTTCCTAATCCCTCAACAAATTATTAAGCAACCGAACCTGATTTTCATTGTATTCTTAAATTGAAAACTTTTTACTTGTGAGTACAAGCTAATGGAAATTTCTTCACTGCTAAAATCCCATTTTAATTCACTATTATTCATGGAAATTGTATCAGAATAGAAACATAAGCTCCTGAAATTAAATTAATGTACCAGTTGATCCTTTTTTTCCCTAATATACATTGCTCCTATGCTTCTTTGAAAAATTGATTCCGAGAATTTTCCTATCTTTGACAAACAATGGCACGCTATGAAATAAATTTTCCATACGTTGTGGTCAAACCTTCCTGTAGTTAAAATTTATTGTTTTATTGCTAGATTGCTTGACTATTGAAACGATCATTTTCAACTTTTTTATCAACCAAAATTTTTATAAGTTGAGATTTTATTATAAAAATTTATATGCAGTGGATCTGGTATAGCGTCATAAATAAAAAAAGGCTCTGACTCTATAACAATAATTCGATAAAATAGCATTGATTCAAAATTCTATAATGCTGTTATAAATATTTTCTTAAGTACCTATCTATTCGGTTCCTATCATTTCAGGACGTTAATCTCCTCCTATACCTATCTTATGTGTTCAGAAGTTCAGAAGATTAGACTAATGTTTAAAAAATACCGACTAATAATTCCACAATCTGGTGAAGTTCTCGCGGGATCTTTTCCATTCTGTCTCTCTCGCTTTACTCTCGATCGTAAATCAAAATTATCAGATCAGAAAAATCGTGAAGTTTCGGCAGTTTTTCGCTTCAGCAGACTTATTATCTAGCTGTTTACTCGTAAGCGCAGAAATCCGCGTATTTTATCAAAGAAACGACCTCGAAAATAATGTCATTAAACTTTTTTAGTAGGTTTTCTATTTAAAATCTACTTATTAATCTGGGTTTCATGGAACGATCTGGGATTGTGGGTAGGTACGTTTTTCGTTACATAACTGAAGAAAAGTTTCGACACGAAGAACTCAAATTCATATACATATTATATAAAATATAAGCCCATTTCTTGTTACCACGGTACAGGTCGCAATTTTTATCCGATAGTCACGAAATTTGGAACGAACATTAGTACTAAGCCAAGGACCTGACCTACTGATTTTGTTTTGGTTATAAAATTCCTAATTTTCGAACAAAAATACAAAATTTGAAACAAAAATTCATTACGATATAATATTATAATTTTATATAAATTTTGGTGTAGATCGATCGCATGGTACTTCTAGTAACACAATTTTCGTATTTCGCCTATAAAATGCCTAATTTTGAACCAATAGGAATGTAATTCGGAACAAATATTTATTACGATTTATCAGTAACTTTTTAGTGGATATCTAATTTTACATTTTTCGAAAACTTAATTTTTCTAACGGAGCTGCTGCTAGCGTTAGTTTTTTTAAGTAGTTTTCTTTAGAAAATCTTATTACATTTGGTGTAGTATTAGGCCCCAGGGTTCGGGGTGGGTACGTTTTTCGTTTCATGACCTCGGAAAAATTTTGGAAAAAATAACTCAAATTCATATTCAAATATATAAGTAAGTCAATTTATTGTTCCACCGTATTGGTCGCAATTTTTGTCTAATAATCACGAAATTTAGTACGAACATTCATACTAACTCGAGGACCAGACCTATAGATTTTGGTGCAGATCGGCCGGACGGTGCTTCTAGTACCACCATTTTTGTTTTTATATTGGATATAAAAGCTCAATTTTGCATCAATAATCACGAAATTCGGAGTAAATATTTATTTCAATTCATTGTAGTATGCTACTAATTTTGGTGCTGATCGGACGAATGGTACTTCCGGTACCGCTGTTTGTTTTATATTGGTCATAAATTGTGAAATTTTGGAACCATTTGTACGAAATTTGAAACAAATATTCGTTATAATTTATTGTAGCGTGCTGTAAGTTTTGGTGTGGATCGACTGGGCGGTACTTTCAATAAAGCTTTTTTTTTTCTTTTTTTTATTTCATAACTTAATTATATTTCTTTGGCTTTATTAGAAATTATATATGATTATTTTTCACCATACTTATTCATCATACTTAATTTTTCATTTCAAGACATAATCCTTTTAAATTTCAGATTGTCTAATATTTTGTCAGCAGTTAACAAATTTCATACAATCATAACATACCATTAACGCATATAAACTTATAGGCAATTAACGTGACCATCGAAATTCATAATTCTTTTTCTTGAATCCTACTTTTTCTAGCGAGGCTTGCTGTGCTAGTTTTTTTTATTTTATTTTCGTTATAAAGAGAGAATAAATGTAAGATTATTAATATTAATGCTTGTTAGATATAAAATTTATTTTTTAAAAAGGTACTGGTACATCTATGTTTTATTTTATTATGAATATAATGACGAAACCAGTTTCGGTGTGTGCCACTGTTGAAAGCATAAAGTTAAAAAATTTTTGAACTGGAGGGCAATGATTTCTGTAATTTTCTTCCATATTAAGATTGTTTATAAAGTTTCCTAAATTTTGCCGAAAGTCGTATGTCATAGTAATTTTTGAAGGCGAGAAGAAATATTCGCTCATGAGAAATAATTTTTTCATTGCTATTACGCCTTACAGCGTTCACGTTTTTAATATCTTATCGTGCATCTCTGTACTTCTAGTCATCTAGTTTTTTCCTTGGTTTCTTTTATTTTCATTCAGTAGAAAGTTGTACTAATTATAAGCTTTTATTCTACTCACTACGGCGATTTTAAAATACACCAGTATTGCAGCCAACCTTCCGCAACAAAATAATGTTTATTTCGTATGAAGCTAAAGCCAAAAATAAATAATAATAAAAACTTACCTTTTAAAAATTCGTTTTTAACCTAAACTTACTTTCATTTTTTCAAAAACTATTGTGAAGAAATCGAAAAAACTTACTTAAAATCAATAAAATCGTTGAATATTCGGATACTTTTGGTAAAAAACCGCGGTCCTAATTAATCTTCGTACGTCACTAATGTTTGCGTATTTTTATTCAGCATTTATACGCCATAATTGTGCTTCGTGTGGAAAATTGTGTAAGCTTTCTTAGGATCTGTACATTTTTATTTCTCTATTTTGTAGATATATTTCATTAGATAGCATAATCATAAGCATACGAGCTGAGACGTGGTCATTAGGTTCAACTCGTTTTCTTCCTCACAGGCGGAACTAGACGATTTTTATGGAAAGTGAAAGGTCCGCTTAGGTTGCCCCTCAAAAAAAATTTCATTCATTTTTATTTATTACATTTTTCCCTTTTTTTTGTGGGAGGAAGGAATTTATGAGTGTGGCTGCAAAACTAGCGAGGGAGACTAAGTTGCCAACTATCTTAATTCCCACTTTTTTTTTTGTTTTTTTTAAACATTCTGTGGCATCACGGATCGTGGTATACGTGTGGCTTGAAAAATAAGTTTTAGATATTTCATATTTGGTTGCAATAGAAAAATTTTGGCAATGACAGTAGGCTTACTGAAAGGCGATTGTTTGGAAGCGCCTTTGAAACGCGTGTAAAATCTTGTATAATTTTGATTAATATTTTTTTAAGGAAAGAATATTGGTAGAATTTGTTAATTTTTAGCAAGTTAATTCTCTCCTCAAATTTTATTGAGTTCCTACAGGATTATGAATAGGTCACCCATTAGTTAACACAACCCTGTTTCGAAAATTATTTTTTATTCGATAACATAAACGAGGTTCACCTTGATAAATTTTGAATTCTCCTAAGATGATTGCAAATCATTCGATTAAAAAATGTTTCTTTCATGAAGTATAAAATGTATGTCTTTATCGATATTCAATTCTACTGCATTTGTATATGATCCACTCTTCATTTCATTCAAATCCTCGCTTTCACATTTTCATTCCAAAAATTTCTATTTTTTTTTGTTCGGAATCTCCTGTAAAAATTCGTGCTCACGTAAAACGTTGTACGTCGTGTCTACCATTTACCAATCGTGTACGTAGAATAAACTTTTTTTTTTAAACTTATCGTGAGAAACTGGTTTTTCAGGCCGTATATGTCGCTTGGCAATTTAAGAGAACAAGTAATTTATCCAGATACGATATCAAGTATGCGAAAAAAAGGCATGACGGACGAAGACCTGGAAAGGTGTTTGGAAAGAGTTCGACTATCTTACCTAATTACCAGAGAAGGTGGTTGGGATGCAGCTGCGGACTGGAAAGATATACTGTCGGGAGGAGAAAAACAGAGGATGGCCATTGCTCGTTTATTTTACCACAAGTGAGTATTTGCGTAAAAACGTGTATCTATATTATAAAAATTTATATTTTTCAGGTATCCTACACTATATGATTCGTGAGGCAAGAACTTACACTTTAATCGGTGGCACCAATTTGAGTTATGTAAACTTTATGAAAGTAGATATGTGCGTCAAAAAAATGAGTTCTCTAGCGGAATTTCAGTGGTCAGACTGATCGACCAACAGTGGCGTATCAAAGATTTTTCCGCACTTGGAGGGGGGAATGTTGATATATTTAAGAACAAGAAAATGCATAATATAAAGTGGGCCTCTCGCGTTTGAACTTTGGATTGCTGCGTGTTATAAAACGCCGAAAATACAAATTTTTCTTACATTTTCACTCTGTAGCAAACGTACAGAATAATGATTTGGTTTTTTTTTTTTTAAATAAATCTTAATAATGGTTGGATAGCAATCATTATTTTTCTGCTAAATATTCGCCATATACATATATGCCGATATAATATAATATCAACCTCGAAATTTATTTTCTAATGGGTGAAACATCTCAATATTCTGATTAAATCTAGCTAGTTTAAATTTTGAAAAATTCTAACGCAACAATCCCTTTAAAAAACTTTTTTTTTTTTTTTACGTGAGATGAGAAAAATATTTGGCGCCTAGTCAAACTTCCATCGGTTAATTCTGATAACAGTTGCTGAAAAAAGAAAAAAAAGCCGAAGGATTGATGTATCTTTTTCCAGAAAAATTTCTTTTTAAGGGAAAGGGGAAGCCAATTTTGAGAAGATAGTATAGTCGAAAATAGAAGGTATCCCCTTGGTCGTTATTGAGAGTATCACACATCTTGACGTCAAGAATTCACGAAGTTATGTGTATTTTGAAGGTAGACTTAAGCATACGAATTTTACTCAAATTCAATTCGGTATCTTTGTAAATAAACTGTTCGTTATCGCATATTGAATGCACCGAGTTAATATGTCGCCAAAAATTGAGAATTGTTACGGCCCAAATTCAGTCTAAATAGAAAAAAAATGTTATCTTTGATCTAATGTAAATTTTTATGTTTTGTTCTCTGTTGATCGATCAATTAATCGGACCTTTTTATGCTAGACTCTGTCGATGACATATTCCGTTGTCTTCTGTGTTTTTTCAAGCGTAAAAAATTTTATCAAATGAAATGAAATCAGTACGCTCCCGTTTCCGCTTCTCTCGAGGCTATTCTCGAAATAACTGACTCGTGCGTTATTGCGCCAGTATTTTTCATAGCCAACTATATGATATGATATGCGAATGTGGAATTGAATTTTCTGGATTTATTGTTCGTTTTATGTGGAATTGAGTAACACATTGCTTCATCCCCTTCCTTATCCGTTGATTCTTATTTATATGCTTTTATTTAAGTCACTACACACGTACACGATGAAAATGAAATACCACGTAGTTCAGTATCAAAACACCTCAGAGCGCTGCGGTCATCATGTGCCTGTGTGAGTGCGCTAGGTTGTACGCAACGTTTTGTACTTTCATTGTTAATGTATTTAAAAAAATTATTTTTTAACCTGAACTTATGGCGAGATTAGCCAAGTATACAAAACTAGTGTTGTATAATTTACCTACCAGTTAGTATCGGTTGTTCCAAATATAGTTAAACTGCCGATTATTAGGGTTGAACTTTATTTTAACATGCGCGTATATTATCAGTTAAACTTAGTTTATCCGAAAGTTTGACGTTAGTACAACCGGGCCTTGGAAAGTGATTCGTAACTCCAAGCATCGACCCCTCTAATGCTTTTGTTCTGTGCAATTTTAGAAGATATGGAATATTGAGATCTTAACTCCCATTGTCTAATCAATCACTATTTCAAGTTACTAGCTGTTGCGAAAGAGTTGCTAAATTCGAGTTAGAGAAATCTAAGCGAATAGTTTCGATTGGCATACTCCTTTACATAAATTCTATTACCTCATAAAATTACCACTTCTGTATTTTAAATTCATTACCTCCCGAATCTTAAGAAGGAGTCTGTCAGTTTTGAATTTCAATTTAGTTATTCAGTCAAGAGCGTAGCCAGAGTGTAGGAAGGAGGCGATTGCCCCCATGACCTAATTACCGACTGCGTTCAGAGAAGGTTATATGTTTGGCATGTCCTGTCTCAGGAAGTAATGGAATTTTGTTCACTCAGAACAAGTGTCTTACTTTATAGATTTTAATGAAAGTAAGCTCAAAATGTTTTCCATCATCCGGAGAAAGTCCTAGGCTATTCACATTTGAAAATTAAAAAGTTAGAAGGTGTTGTAACAATATATATTTATACTCCTTAACATTCATATTCCTATATCGTCACATCGTGTAATTGTCAATCACCCTTACAACTATAAAATGATGAAACGTAGTAAACCAAATCCAGATGCCATATTGGAATGCTGTTGCATCATGCAATATAACTCTCTCATTCGCACATTCATATACGTATCTGTCATAACCTTTACTTGACTGGGAAATACGTTGACACTTCAAGAGCGAAGATATGAATCACCTTAAACAATATTTATATTTTCTGGAATCATCTTGAAGATCCATCTAGACCAAGCAGCATAATTAGTGGGAAGATAATCAATTATCTCATTGGTCAATTATGACATCATTCACCTTTCTCTATTATTTTGTATTCATCTGCTCACAAATCCGTCTTTAATATAATTAGCATACATGAACTGTAAACTTCACTTCATGAAGAACCTTTGAATGGTCATTTTCTTTAATAACCATCTCTGGTAAGCATTTTAGTTACACAGACTCTTGTAACTATTAACTGTTAAGGGGCTCAATAGGTGAGTCCGCAACTGTTAGTATAATCTGTACTTTGTTACATTAGAATCTGTTATTGAATTCATTAAATGTTGATTGGAACTTAGTTTAATTGTTTTGAGTTTATCAATCAATCATAGGCTAAGTTGCCTTCGCAGGTGTTATAGAAAAAAATGAAAATTTAAAAATGAAAAAAATTATTGTCATAAATTTGGGCATATTTACTCATTGAGATTAACGCTGTTGGTTTCTTTTTTTAAATAAAATTTATTTTTATTTGTTTTTTTGAATGTAACTTTTGAAATTTGAAAAAAAATTTTGTTATAAATATGCGACAGATGGTTCTATTAAGTGCTAAATTTCTCAAGTTTTCCAAATTTCAAAAGTGACAAGCAAAAAAAATCATAAAATAATTTTTTAACCCTTTGAGAAAATTCTGGCTACGCTCATGTATTCAATTGATATCTTGATTTAATGTACGTCAAATTATTTTCTATTCTTTAGATTGGTCCGTTTTTCTAATGCAAGTACTCCTCATAAAATTGAAATATATCCTACAGTGTTGTCAATGTTTCCTAATTTCTTAACTATATTTTATATTAGTGATTTGCATTTAGAAAATGTATTGATCGATTCTTCCTGTTTAATTTTATTGAAGTAAAAATTTATATTGGCTTCAATTTGTTTAAAATTTTTTAATCAATTCAAATAGCTCTGTTTCTCTAGGCTAGCTTGGCTAAAATCAGTTAATTCTACGTGTTCTGAATATTTCTCGATTCTAGAATTGTTTCTTTTAACCTATAGGTAGCCACAAAATGGAAAGTAAAGGTAGATGAATTCATTTCACATAATTAATTATATTAATATAAGGACCAAATCTTCAGGCTTTAAAATCCCATCTGTATGATGAAACGGGCCCAGAAATATGTAAGTTTTCAAAAATTAATGTGATTAAAAATCTGTATTTCTGGAATCATCAAAATTTGTCCAAGGTTGCCCTTTGAATATTATGTTTATCTCATGCATGGGTTTGTAATATCATACGTGGAACAAATGAGGTATTATCAAACTCTGTTAAAAAATGTTAGAAAATCTGAAAATAACTTAAAAATACATTTTTGCTTTTATATAATCTGTCCAAATTGGACAAAATCCATTACTAAATTTTGTTCCATTCCATCATGAACAGTAATCATAGTAGAACACATGTACAGATTGGATTTAGCATACAGATGTTCCTGGCCCTGGAATGAAAAATTTAGTTAGAACTTTCATAGAACTGGATGTAAGAAAAGTTTCATTTTTGGTAATTTGTAATTTCCAGATACATTTCACCTGATTGAGAAAATTATGGAAGATCCTAATTTTCACACTATACTTATCTGATTAATTGTGTGGAACTAATTATTCGAATGTAATGAAAATCTCCACAACCCTAGTATTCTCATCTAGAATTCAGATGTGAAATTTGGCATTGATTTTTAGTAATATAGTTTTTCTAGATTCTATTTCACACTACATTCGTAGTTTTCTTGTTTTATAGCACTTGATGGTAACGAAATTAAATAGTTCCCAATCACGTACCAGGAAAAATTCTGTATTTAGGCCATATATGTATGTTTATGAAACTGCATTCAGGGAGGTAAATGTTTCACAATTATTTCTGGTTTTATAATTAATTATGATGAATTCTCTTACTGTTTTACAGTTTCCAAAGTTTATACACTATTCACTGGTATGGAACAAATCCATTGTTTTTGTTGAATTTCTCCCTATGGTAATAAGAAATTTTCAAATAAGGCATTTCCAGAGCCAAAATTTCCTAAATCCAAAATAGATTATTATTTTCTCTCCATTCATCAGTTCGTATATATGATCATGTGGAACAAGGTTAATATTTCTTTTTTTTTTCCTCACTTATGAGAATAACTTTATTCTGATGACAAAATGAAGAATTAAGTTTTTTATGATTCTGGTTTTTAATTTGAGTGCTATGATGATATTTTTTGCTTAATAGTTCCGCACAGTACCTATATGATATGAAGATGGGAGACTCATAATTTTGTTGAAAGTAGCTTTGTAAGTTCTGTTATGGTTCCATATTTCACAAATCTTAGAAATTAAAAAATTTGTTATTTCCGGATCCATTTCACTAAATTGATGTTTTTAGAAGATGATAATTCTCACATTAAACCAATTTGTCTAATTATGTGGAATAAATGCAAATAAATGTAATAAGTATCTCTGAGACTATCATCTTTATTCACTATTCAAGGATGAAGTATTACTTTGATTTATGGTGAGAAACAATTATTCTATTTCTGGTTTGGGTAATATTGATAATAAAATTTTGTATAGTTTTTACACATTTTTGCCCTCAGACCATGAACACTAATATGGAACAAATGTACTTTCCTTCATTTTTTTCTTACAATTTAGGACTTTGATCCAAATGCAGTTCCGGATCTAGAAAAACCTTTATCTTAAATCCGATCTGAACGTGTGTTGTACTGTGATTACTGTTTATGATGGTATGGAACAAAGTTTAGAAATGGATTTTGTTCAATCTGGACGGATTACATAAAAGCAAAAATGTATTTTCAAGTTATTTTCAGATTTTCTTACATTTTTTAACAGAGTTTGATAATACTTCATTTGTTCCATGTACGATGTTACATACTCATGAGATAAACGTAATCTTCAAAGAGAAACCCTGAACAACTTCTTATGATCCAAAATTACAGATTTTTGATCACATCAAATTTTGAAAATTTGCTTATTTCCAGGCCCATTTTATCATAAAGATGGGATTTTATAGGTCGAAGATTTGGTCCTTATATTAATACAACTAAGTATGTCTAATGAATTCATCTACCTTTACTTTCTATTTTATGGCTACTTAAAGGTTAAATTTCTTTTATAGCTATATATTTTTCGTGAACAATTTTCTTTAGTTTTGCACCTTCTTGGTAATATTCTAATAATCTAACATTGTATTGAAGAAACTTTTTTTTCGGGTAATTCTAATTTTGGTATTTATTTTTCAGACCAGCGTTTGCATTACTAGATGAGTGCACTAGCGCCGTAAGCATTGACGTAGAAAGTAATATGTACCAAGCTGCCAAAGATGCTGGAATCACTTTACTAACCATTTCGCATAGACCCTCTCTTTGGTAAGTTTTTGTCCTTAGACTCTAGTAAAATATTCAAACTCACTTAGTCCTGTTCTTTTCAATTCGCCCTTTCTAAAACTTTCAAAACTTTAATATTCTGCTAACTGTTGTCCAATTCTAAGAAGGATCTTAATTTACTGCTCAAAACAACATTATTGATTCATTTCAACTTTAAATGAGGAACTTACCGGTATCTACTTGTTCCTCTCTTCTGGAATGTGTTCCTCATTGTTCGTGACCTATAGACCATTAAAGGATGCTAATGTTTAAATCATGGTAGATAACAAATTTAAAGATACTTTACCCTCTTTGTTGGGTGTGGGATCCTGTAACATTGAATTTGTTTTTACGGAAGTCTGAGTTGTGCAAAATTGAAGTATAGTTCAATTTTCTATTGCTTCACTGCAAAAACTAAATTAAATAAACTGTAATGACGCCAAAGATTGGGTTTAAGGGAGATTTTAGAAGCTTTCAAGCCCACCCCTGTTTCAGCTATTCAACCCAATTACCAAATTTCTTAGATAGTTTTGGGTTCATAAATTTGCTGCTTCTAAAAAGTTACGCAGAATTTTTCAAAAGTGAAGGCTCTTTAAATCTCTCGTCTTTCCCTATTAGCAAGAACTTCCAAAAGATTTTCAAGAATTCCAAAAAGTTTTACTTACTCAAACTCATTGTCTATTCCCTTCACCTCCATATTCTTACGTAATCTGAATCCATCTCATCCTTGTCGGTAGAGAAAACCAGGGAATCAGTTAGTTGTGAAGAAGCCACTATTGAAGGATGTGTATAAGGAGGGGCTTGGAGGGTTGACTTCCTTCTTAGCTTTTGAGAAGAAAAATCGTGACATGAAAAAGTTTGTGTTTGTCAATGGTGGTGACATTGTGACGGAGGCAGGGGTCATAGCAGATTACATATAAAGTTTGGATCTTCCCCTCTTACTTTTGGAGTTATAGGCACTCTTGACGTCATTTTAGCTCTTGAAAGTGACTAGCGGCTGGTCTCAAATCTGTACCTTTCGATTATAAGGTCGAGCAGTAAATCACTACGTCACGCCAAGTCAATAATTTTTTCATTTTATCCTTCGATCATGGAATTTTTTACACACGTATTTATTTATTTTCAGGAAATTCCATACTCAAATTTTGCAGTTTGATGGCGAAGGTGGATGGACTCTGAAATCGTTTAATGAAACGAATACCGTCGATGAAGTAAAATTTATATTACCTTGAAAATGTCATTATTTTAAAAATTTTTTTTCGCTTCATCCGCAAGCATCAATGTGTAATGTTCGTTTAAATTGCGTCGAAATAATCATTTTGGCGTGCGTTCTATTTCTGAGAACTTGAATTTCATTTCAATTAATATAATTTTTGAGGTCTCTTTAGTAGTGGTAACTAACCACTAACCTTTTATACTTATAAATAATGTTCGTTTACCGTCCGGAGACAACAAATATAGCCGTTGAAACACAACCTTTCTCTCTCACTGTGCGACAACAAAATGAAGCGACCACCTCAGCCTGATCACATGCCTACCTACATTTCTTTGGTAGGCATGTGTCCTTTGCGCACGCCAGGCACGCAGGACTCATGGGGGTATCCTCACTATACTGGGGGCGGTGTCCATCACTGGTCTTCCAAGACTGGTAATAAGGCCCTAATGATCTGTAAAGGAAACAATTAAGTACATACACTCAAATACAATTTTTTGTTTATTTAAAAAACATAAAAACATAAAAAATTATAACTACCAGATATACATAGGAACAAAAATCATATTTACAACTTTTATACAGATTGTTTTATGCTTTATTATTGAAGCAATAATAAAGCATGGACGAAGAAACATAGATATGTTTTTCTTCTTATTGATGGAATCTGGTGCAGGTTCCATCTTGTATGATTTGCTTCCTGCTAGTTTATGATGCGTTGCATGATAAACTAGTACAATATTGCTTACAGGCGAAAGCAGGATTTGGACGGTTTATTAGCGCTATTCAGGAGTGACTCTGTAAGAAAAGAATTAGTAATTAGCAATGTTGTTTCCGAACTTGTGATAATAAGTTTATTATAAGAGGTTTATAATAAGGTTATCATTTCAAATTCAGGTCATTTGGATCGCGATCCGCTATCACCTTTCACCCGCTTTATCCTCGTAGGGTTGCTGGACAATGAAAGTAAGCTTTGAACAAATAGTTTTGCCATATCTTCAAAGATAGCTAGGTTCTAATGTGGTGTTCCGCATTAGAGTGGTAGCTCTTGAGTGTATTTTCCATTTTCCAAATCATTCCCTCAGTTCGAAGTTAGTTGCTGGTGAACTATCTTCTGAGGGTGGGATGCTCAACTCTAATGGCGCCAAGAACTTTATGGGTCTCGTGACTATATTAGAGCTGGGTAATCTGACATCCACGTGGCGGACTTTACCATCACGTGATGTCAGCAGGTTGACTACAGTTGCTAACTTGTAGACTCTTGGTTTTGACACTATGTCCAGGACATGGACTATGTCACCAACTTTAGGTTGGAAGGCTACTGTGTGGTAAACATTACTCACACCTTGTTGAACTCTATCTCTCAAGTATGGGAGATAGAGGCCTTTCCATGCTGCCCAAAGATGTTGTAAATTATCTTTGTCCTTTTTCCTAAGACTTTGTAAATTTTTGGCCGTTACAGTTGTTTATGTTATTGGCTTATCAAGGTCTAAGGTGTAATTTTTAAAGTTTGCATGCATGAAATGGGCAGGAGTAAGTGTTACTT
Source organism: Ericerus pela (assembly GCA_011428145.1). Taxonomy (NCBI): domain Eukaryota; kingdom Metazoa; phylum Arthropoda; class Insecta; order Hemiptera; family Coccidae; genus Ericerus; species Ericerus pela. The sequence continues at coordinate 425,177 of WOFM01000621.1, forward strand.
GCTCCGCTTCATTTACAGCTGGGCAAAGCGGACACTCGTTCATCATAACTTGTATATTTTTAAGCGCTGCTTGAAAATTAAGTTTATGATGTGAGTGTGGCCCCATAACTCGCTCAAAAGCTTGTTTGTAGATGCCTATGAGTCTTTCATAGGTTGCACCGTACCAAGGCGCTTTGGGTGGCGTGAAATGCCATGTTATCCCTTTTTGCTGCAGTTTGTCTTCAATGCTGCAGTCTTTGGTAATTGCTTCCCAGAATTGTGGCAAGTGTGTTGCGACAAGTCTGAATTGGGCTGCATTGTCAGATAGCATTGCCTTTGGCGTTCCCCGATCAGCAAAGAATGTCTGGAATGCTATCCAAATCTCTCCTGTCGTCAGTAACGATAGTGAGAGAAAGTATACTGCTCTTGTTGAGAGACAGGTAAATATCAGCACCCACTTTTTATAAGCAGGTGTTGTTGGGGTGGCTAGTGCTTTCTTCTTTTTTGGTAGGTATTCGTCAAAGACTGAATACAGGCCAAAAATATCTACACCTGTATAAGTGAACGGGTAAGTGAAAGGCACTAGCCTAAAGTCCAGCATGCTCGCATGAGTGGGTTGAGCATATGGTCGTTTGTCTGATTTCTTACAAATTAGGCACTGACTTTTTAAGGACACCCGATAGAATTCTCATTGCTCTCGGTACAAAATACGTTCTGCGAAAAGCAGCCATTGTGTATTTTATTCCGGTGTGACTATTCAATGTGTGTACATTGAGTAGTATGAGTTTTGTCAAATGAGATTTCGGATGTAACAGTACTGGAGATAATGTATCTTCAGTAAAAGGTGTTACTGGTATATAGTTTCTCAATCTCAGTAGTCCTGATTCGTCGATGGTTATGTGAAATTTTTCATATGCTACATAATCTGGTGGATTAGGTGTCAGTAATGCTTTAAATATATCAGAAAAATGTTTTTTCTGGTCTGCATAAATAAAGCATAGCAGTGCAAATTGGTAGTTGTTGGGTAACAAAACCCAAGGTGAAACCGATCTAGTTCGTTTGATTTGTTTTCTTGCAAACTTTCTGACTGCTGTTATGCGGTGGTAAAAAGTTCGCTTCAAACTGACTAGAGTATTGAAATTTGTTATGTCTATATTGAATAGAGTATTTGTTGGTTCGTGTATGAATGTATCATACGGAGTTGGTTTTGGTTGATCTAACTTTGATTTTGTAGATACGTCCAGAACCTGTTGTGAACCAATTTGGTATGAGGATTGTGCAGAATGTGGTCCCTTATGGTCCATATCCTGTAGTCCTTGGTCAGTTTGTGTAGCAAATATTTTCACTGTACAAATGTGGTTGACTGATTCCATTTTGAATTTGGGTATTGCAAGTTTGCGTGATTCAGTTTTCTATGTAATTTAGCAGTTTTATGACTGTCAAGTAACATATCATGCTCTTGAGGTATCATTTCTGACAATTTTTCAGAAATTTTAATGATTCTCTGAGGGTTGAAAAAACTGGTACAGTTTCATCTTCCTCTGAGATATCTGGTAGAGACTGAATTATGTGTAAGTCAGTTTCTGGCCATGATTCCGGACTGTATCTCAACCAGTCTGGGCCTGACCACCAGGTAGAATGAAAAAGATCATTAATCATTGAGCCTCTTAAACCGATGTCTGCAGGGTTATCTGCAGATGGAACATACCGAAATTGCAAATTTGGAACCTTTTTTATTTCTATTACTCTATTCAAGACAAATTGCGTTAGTACTCTGCGTTCTAATAACCATGTTAGAACGCATTTACTATCTGACCATAAGTAAGTAGGACAATTACTTAAGTCTAACGGTTGCCTAATATTTTGCACTGCTCTTGCTCCTATTAATGCTGCTAACAGTTCCATTCTGGGAATTGTTACATTTTTCATAGGAGCGATTCTAGATTTTCCAAAGACAAATCTGACTACTGCATTATTGGTTTCAGTATTGCTGAAACATAATAATGCTACAGCAGAGTATGCTATTTTTGACGCATCCACAAATATATGTAATTGACATATATCTGGATTAAATGTACCAGAATATATTTGCTTGGGCATAAAATATTCTGTGCAGTTGGACAAATCTTTAACTAACTCCGTCGCTATAGATTGTAGTGTCGGAGGTAGGGACTCGTCCCACTTATAATTTTTGTTCCAAAAAGACTCTAGATGGAATAGAGGTTGGAGCAAACCAGCCATGTGGATCAAAAAATTGTGACACTGCCTTAAGGAAGAGTCTTTTTGTCCATTCTTGATCTAGGTTTTTCAATTTGGGAGAACTGATAAAGACGACATCTTTATCCATATCCCAAGTTAATCCTAGAACTTTAACTTGTGGTTTAGTTAAAGCATGTTGAGGATTGAAGTCTTTTCTCAATGGAATACAGTTGGTTCCCCATTGGGACAATTCCATTGAGATATCCTCTATGAGGTTGTTAGCCTCATTGTGCAAGTCCAATAATCCTTCATAAGTTGGTGAGGATGTTACTAAATTATCTACATAAAAGTTTTCGGAAAACTTGTTGTGAAATTCAGGATTGGCCGTTTGAAAATGGTGTAGCAATATAGCTGCCAGTAGAAATGGAGCTGTCACTATTCCAAACTGTACCCTTTAAAATCTGTAGATAATTATGTTGGATTTGCTTAGTGGTTTTGAAGGGTCCTTTACCCATAGGAATCTTGTTACATCCCAATCATCAGGATGTAGTCCTATTTGGTGAAAGGCCTTCTTTATGTCTGCAATTATAGCATATCTATCTTTGCGGAAAGATAGAAGTATTTGTATAAGGTTGGGTAGGAGATTAGCTCCTTTAAACATGCAATTATTTAATGAATATTTTGATTGCTTTGTTTTTGTAGACCCGTCAAAAACTACAAGAAGTGGTGTACTTTTTGTTAAGTCAAGTATTCCTTTGTGGGGTAGGTAGTGTACAATTCACCGTGACGTTGAACAGTTGTTCTTCATCAACTACCGTAGAAACCAGCCAATATCGATCAATTAGGACAGCAATACCATCCATTCCGTCTTGGTTTGACAAAATGGTGTTGGTAGAGGTAGGAAATTTGGTTATATTATACCAGATTTCCGCTCTCACTTTACTCTGATCTCCAAATCTGTCATGCAAAAATTGAAGTCTCTGGATGTAGCCAACATCATCTGGTGCAAAATGACTAAACTTTTGGACAATGTCCTTAGGCATTGCATTTTGCAAGATGTTAATTTTCTGAGGGAACGCAATGTCTGTGTGAAGATGCACATACATTTTGAAACTTCTGATAAATCCTGGATACGTCAAGGTGGCTCCATCCCATTTCTCTAGGTAGAATTTGGGTGGTTTCAAATTTGCTAGAGGTTGCCCAACAGTGTCGTGGGGATCCACTTCCCAGCAACGGGGAATTGGGTCCACAACTTTTGGATGTTGAGTGACTTCAGTGTGATTTTTTGCAGTCACAGGTCTGGGTACCATAGCTGTTGCTGAATATTGTGAGTTTGGTTTTTCCAAGCTCACATTCGCAGGTGACAAACAATTTTGATTAGGAGTTGAGGTTGCGATGCTTTCCTGGTCATGGGTTAAAGTGTCCATACATGTTCTTTTACATGATGGTTCTTCTTCCATATCCAGAAATTCATCCAGGCAATCTCTTTTATCGGTACTAACTGAGGTGGGTGTTGTATTACCTCTTTCGATTGCAGGCACCACATATCGGCTTTTGAATTCCTCAAAACTCAAGCTGTAGTTTGTCTGCGCTCGCTGGACTAGATCCTCCTTCGTTTTTTCAATCTCTGCTATGTGTGCTTTGTAGCATGCTCTGTGCAGATGGTCATACGCAGCCTTTTCAGCCATCTCCCTTAGCTCCTCCTCCCTCTTCTGTTCTTCCGCACGTTTCTGCTCATCGAGGAGACGTGCCTCCTCTTGACTTTTTGCATCCTGTCGGTTTGTACAGGATGTTGAGTCAGCTGGAGTGGTGGGAGGAACCTGGGGTTGGTTGAGCGTCAGTGATGAGATTGGAATCAGAGGAAATTTGGCTTCAATCTCTCCCTGCTTGACCATAAATTGTTTAATAATTGTCTTGGCCAGGAGGATGAATTGTTTGTCCACCCCTACTGGATGGTTTCTGAGCTCTTCAATTGTATTGCTAATAGCCGGTAGTTCCTTTTGTGCTTGCACCAAAGTGAGCCCGGCGTGGTCAGCAATACAGCTAGATCGAGCAGGTACGCATCAGCCCCATGAAGTGTCTCGGTGAATAGTTCTAACGCTAGTTCATATTTGTCGACTCCACTCATGTTGCTGATGCTGTACTCTGTACCTTCCTTACAGGCGCTGCTTGCTGCTTTTGCAAGCAGGCTTTTCTCCACCTGCGCCAGCGACTTTCCAGTTTGCTCTGCAAGCTGTTTAGCCGCTGCTGCCATATTGCATAGATTTGTATTCGACGTCGATGGCAATGCGATTCCTGGTGGTGGTAGCATCGATGTTGGAATTGACGTTGCCGGCTCCAAGATTTGATGTGGAGCAATTAGGATTGCCAGTGCAGGATCGATCGGTGGCGGAGGTGGTGAACTAGATGCGTCTGACGTATTGTTGTTGGACGACATGGTTCTGTCAAAGAACATTTACAGTAGTATTTATACAAAAATTATATAATTTTTAATTATTTGTTGTGTTCTTTTTAATGATCGTCTAATGTGTTGTGTACTGCCAGAGTAGTGAGTTTTGTGTGCATTTTTGATTCAAATATGCTATACGTATGGCTTGTTGCGGCATAATTTTTATATGGCGCAATACCAATGTAAGAGACTATTATCAAAGTTGGAGTGGTTGCATTTAGTTTATCTAGATGCAACGCCATGACAAGCATTTCACACTTTGTACCTAAAGAAATTTTTGACTATTGTAGAAATGGTTGTGATCTGTTAAATACATGACACAACATCATGCAAAGCATTTCTACGTTTAACATTATGTGGTAAAAAAAGAATGTTTTCTTTTTCCATTTTGAAAAACATAGAAGTGGTTGCGTTTTGTAGAACACAAAACGCAACATCATGACAAGCATTTCTAAGTTTGAAAAATGAGTGTTACAAAAAATTTCATTCAATAAACCAAATTTTTTGTCATCTTTTTGCACACAGGTTGTAGCTAAATTTTTAAAATTTTGGCAAGACCCATGGCTAAAAATTTAATTTTGTATGTTTTAGTGTACATGTACAAAATTATAAAATGCAATGTTGTAGTATCTGTAGCTATGCAACATTGTTGTTTTTTGAACACCATGCGATTTTGTATGCAAGATTGTATGGTGGTTTATTGGCTCTGACTTTTTTTTTTGTCAAAGTGTCCACGGGGTCAAATCCATGAAAATTTGGGCATGACCCGTGGGCAAAATGAGGATTTCCAAAGTCGCGGCTCGTTTGTACAAAATTATAATTTTAAATTTTGCCCTCAAAAACAATTATGTTCGCAATCTTGAAACAAATTTGCTTCGTAATTTTTTAATGAAGTGTTGTCCGGGTCATGTCAAATTAAAATTTGGGCATGACCCTTGGGCGCAATGAGGTTTCTCTAATTCGCGACAGTCGTAAATCAAATACAAATATTACAAAGAGAATAACGGAATTGCGCCAACATGAACATCTTCTCCCTACAAAAATTTAAAAATTCTTGTGAGTAACTTAATTTTCGTCTACAATCTTGAACACAAGATTGTTAAAAATCATGTTGCAGTTTAAATTCACATAGTAGTATTACGAAATTGTGGTGTCTCGTGTGCAATTTTGTGTTCAAGATTGCTGAAACTTTTTACAACGTAATGCCTAACTATCCTTTTTTCAAAGTGTTTTCCAGGTCATGTCAAATCAAAATTTGGGCACAACCCGGGGGCGTAATGACATTTCCCTTAGTCGCGGCACTCGTAAATTGACTCGAACTAATTGAATTGCGTCATTGCTAAAACTTTTCTGTACTAACATTTGCAAAATGTTAGAAGATAAAAAATAATTTTGTTTCGCAATTTTGATCACAAAATTGTCAAAAATCGATTGTAAATCTAATTTTTGAAGGTTGGGAATACAAAAATACGATGTTTTTTACGCAATTTTTATTATAAAATTGCCAAAAATCATTTGTGAATTTAATTTTTGTAGATTGTGAACACAAAAATACGATGTTTTTTGCGCAATTTTTATTACAAAATTGCCAAAAATCATTTTTGAATTTAATTTTTGTAGATTGTGAACACAAAAATACGATGTTTTTTGCGCAATTTTTATTACAAAATTGCCAAAAATCATTTTTGAATTTAATTTTTGTAGGTTAGGATCACAAAAATACGATGTTTTTTACGCAATTTTGTACTCAAGATTGCCGAAAATTCTTATAGCGCGATGCCTAATTAATTCCTTGTTGACGAACTATTTATTTTTCGTCTGCAAAGAATGAGATGGTGGTTGGATTTCCAGCATCAACTATGTGAATTATCCCATACTAATTCCCATAGCCGACACTGTACAAAATCTATCTTCCATCAAGTTTAGTTTTTTGGCAAAGTACACGAGATTAGACGACACTTTAATATTTGGGACACAACAAATATTAAAAGTCACTTGTACTTACCAGGTGTGTTTCGATTTCTTGACTTTGCAAAAAATTGACGACCAGTAGAATCCCTTTTCGCTTATTACCGGTGTTGTTCGCAAGTTTCTTGCTGAATAAACACCGAACTTCTTACCCGAGATTACTTTACGAAAGTAATTTTTTATTTGGTAAAATGGCCGATAATTTGACAACGTATCTTCACCGAAATTACGCCTTTTTACATTCAATTTTTTGTAAAAATTGCCGATAAGTTTTTGCACAATACGATACAAGAAACTACGTATAATTATAGACAAGACGCACAAGAAAATTAATAAAATGGCACATAAAATCACAGAAAGATCTATCGGACATGACATCGTTCAACATTTAACTTACAAATGAGTCTTCTGCAATTCCACTAGGAGTTGCAGCCTGTCAATCTTTTCTGTATGTGCGTGTGTCTATACGTATTTTTTATCTTTGTTGCAAAGATAGGAATATACGACGTATGTTTTTTGTGTGTGTAAGGGTTGTCCATTGCCGTCCTTGATAATTCTCTATCAAGGATGGTATGCGATCAAGAACAAAAGATTTGAATAGACTCTTTTTTCTTTGTCCGGACTTACTATTGCCGATGTCATTTTTTTATTAAAAAAATGGTATTTTTGTATAAAAAAAATGGTATTTTTGTATTTCTGCCGTATCGGGTTTTTTTGTGTGAGAGTGAGTGAGAAAGGAGATATCTCTTTTTCTCTTTGTTCACTCTTTGTACATAAAAATTTACGATAGATCGGCCTTGATTTTTTGAGTTGGCCGATTGTTTTCTTCTGTTATTACAGTGAAGAAAGCGATCGGCCATCTTTTCAACACTGGCAGGTAGTATTTTTCTATCTGCTTGCATTGAAGTTGCTGAAAAGGTTCAACAGCTACGTGATGAAAACCATTTGGTTGACATTACGTATTATGCTGGGGGCGGCTAAAAATTCTTTTGACGCATGTTGGTTGCACCAACATGGTATCCCAATACATGGCCTTGAGAAATATTACGTAAATTGTCAATTCCTTAAGTGAAGGAATGTTTTACTCTCGACAACTGGGAATTCTTCAATTGTTTTAAGAGTAAATATACAATAAAGCGACTGTTTATTTTTACAGTTCCTTACTGTATTAGGTATTTACGGTAAATGCCGTAATTGTCTCAACAAGTTCGTCATTAGAATTTGTAGACTATAGATGAAAAAAAGATTCTGTCTTATTATTTACTTGCAAGTTGCAAATAAGTAATTCTCACAACAAGTTCGTCATTAGAATTTGTAGATGAGAGATGAAAGAAAAAAAATTTTTATCTTATTATTTACTTGCAAGTTGCAAATAAGTAATTCTCTCAACAAGTTCGTCACCAGGACCTGTATATGGGAGAAAAAGAAGAGATGTCTATAATGTATTTGCGCATTGCAAATACGTAACAGTCGAAGATTGATTCAATTTTTGACTTAGGCCATTTAAAATTGTGTTACAATTTTGTTTTATTTGCGTCTGCTGGTTGAATTCTTTTTCAAGTATTCAATTTGCATTGACTTTAGGAGCCCAGTATAGCATACAGGAAAACAGACCTATACAACAAGTCCGTTTTTCTGTTAGGTAATTAAAATTCGCCAAATTTTAATTCCTGCTATTAATTCTTTGAGGCTGATTTTTTATAAAAAGATCGTTTTCGCCGAATTTCTCTCCTCTTGCCTCTGCTATCAAGTAGTGGTAACTAACCACTAACCTTTTATACTTATAAATAATGTTCGTTTAACATCCGGAGACAACAAATATAGCCGTTGACACACACCTTTCTCTCTCACTGTGCGACAACGAATGAAGCGACCGCCTCAGCCCGGTCACATGCCTACCTACATTTCTTCGGTAGGCATGTGTCCTTTGCGCACGCCAGGCGCGCAGGACTCGTGGGGGTATCCCCACGATATCTTTTACTTACGGAAAACAACTGTGAAGTTTATTGCGGTCTACCAACTCTTGATTTTAATCATTTTGTGGCGGGAAAAAGTTTTTTCTTAAGATTTAAATTTTTTTCACTATATCCATTTGCCATCATTCCGATGACATCAATGCTTGCTTTAATATTATTTAAAAGATTTATGAAAGATTGAAAAAAAAATTTTAGTTTTTTTAGACTATTTGATGATTCATCCATTTGTACTACGTTAATTTATTTTTTTATATTTGCGAAGTTCGAAAATCCTGATCACGTTTTTGGCCTGTTTTAATATTATTCAAAAGATTTTGGAAGATTAAAGACATAAAATTAATTTTTATTTTAGACTGTAAACTTTTCTATTCGTACTTAGGATGATTTTTTTTTCTTGGTATTTGCGAAATTCTAAAACCCTGATCATGTTTTCTTCATACCGATTTTATAGGCATCAATAATCGATTGCTATTTTTTATAGCGTTAATTAAACTAAATAATTTAAATAGAAAATGAAATGAAAAACTGGTTCAAAATTCCATCTGCACAAATGTGAGTACTGAGTAGGATCAATTAGGCATTCGACGTAATCTTTATACTTTTCTATTTTGTCCATCAATTTTTTATTTTTTTACATTGACATCTGCACTTCTAATTTGTTACAGCAAATCAGAAGGTCTGTTTAAGTTCAAAAATGTTTGGAAATCTCGTCTGAGTATGTCAATGATATTATTTTTCAAAAATTTTCGCCATTTGGTTGGTTATACTAGGCGAAAAAATCCTTGAATCTTACAATTAAAAATCCGTCTTCAAATTGCTGCTGGTTCAGCGTTTGACGTATTTACTGTAGTTGTTTGATAGAAAAAATTTCGATAACTTTGATGTTTCTTTAGCAAAAAACGGAGGAAAAAAATTCATATTAAAAAATTTGTTTGCTCTTAGTTTTTGATTTAAAATTATTGTAAAAACATATTAATTAAATGAATAAACAGTAAAATATCCCTTGGTTTTTTGACTTTATCATTTTATTATTTTTTTTCATCAACAATTTTGGAGAGTTACCTACCCTCAGTAGTTGCTCGAACGAAAAAAAATTAAGATATCTGCATTAAATATTAAATTAGGTAATTTGAAAGAACAAAAACACCAGAACTGAAAATTAAGATGCTAACATTAATTACTAATTAATCGATTATAAGAAAAAAAAAACGGTAAAAACCCAATCGAACCTAAATTAAGGCACCACCAATTTAGCATTGAATCCTTGCCGCAGCGACCCCTAATCCCCAAAATGTCCATATCTATCAGTACTCAGTTAATTTTCCTTCTCTCTTTTCTATTCCCCTTTGCTTTCTCCTTCCTCTTTTTCTTCCCTCTTTCTTTCCCTTCTTTTTCTTAATACTCGTCTTAAGCTCGCCCTTTACTTTTGTTTTCTCGTCCTTTACCTTTGCTCCCTATTTTTCTTTTACCCAACAAGTTTTCCCTTTGACTTTCATTTATATTTTGTACATTAATTCCTCCTTTTATTTTTTTTAAGTTTAGGCAGGATTCACATAATTCTCCATTGAAATCACCCTTCAGGTTTTCGAATGAAAAAGAGAAGCAGTATTCATTTTTTCTGTCTTTAATTTTTTTTGCAAATTTATTAATTTCGAAAAAGTGGTTAAAAATTAGAATGTATAATTTTATTAGTTGTTTTCTCTTAACATAATTTTCTTTCACTTTTACCATAATATTAAAATTTTGAAATTCATGAATTTTTCATTCAATTATTGTCTCAGAAAATATGTATAAAGCGATTTATAATAAAATTTGTTTTATGCTTCCGTCGTCGTGTTATTAGTTAATTTAAAAAAAAAAAATCATATTTATGTTTCAGATCTGTGAAACTGATTTCAAACTAGGAAAATGCGAAACGAAGACTGAAATTAATTGAGTTCTGTGGTGGCTCTCACTATGATTACCGAATATATATTTTTGAATTCTTGCCAAAATGACACGTTCTCACTTCAAGAAAGAGAAAAAAAAATTTTTTTTGTTTTCCTCTTTATTTACTTAGTAATATTTTCATAATTTTTTTTCTTTTTGTAGCTGAATTTGTGTTGTTTCTAATACTTTATCATTATTTTATTATTGTTACTGTAATAAATTCTCCATGAATGTAAATTGTAAATTTTCCCTTATTACCTTTGTTAAAAATAAATTTTGCAAATTTATGTCTAAATCTTTTTATTTATAATTTTTCTATCAAATTTCGTTGGTTGATTTCTACGTATCTTTCTTGTAATTAAAACATGGTTTCAATCACTAGAAGTTGAATGTATCCGTAAAGTAACTATCTGAGATACAATGATGAATGTTGTCTTAAAACATAAGCGACATTGTGTCATGTCTCTGTTAATTGCGCGTATATTAGAGTACCAATTGAACCGAATGTAACGCCATTTTGAGTCGAGAATATGACGGCGGCTAGTCTTCAACGTACAACTTTTCAGTTGCTGAGTCGTGCACTTTACCACTACCCCACGCAGAGTCGAAAATTTTATTTAATTCAATATTATACTCGTATGATGTTTCATTTGACTATGCGAGGAAGATTCTTCTCTAAAGAAAATAACCATCGTATTACAACCCTAAGACCATAGGTTTATCGATTTTTTTTTTTTTTTGTATCTGTGAGTTATATTTTTATTAAAAATAATTTTAAAAATTTGTATTATATTTCGGTGTGTTTTGAATGATATGATTTGTTGAATGGTCCGTAAGTAAGTACTAAACTATCCTGCTGCATGGCGAAATATTTTTAGTTGTTGGTTAAGAAATTTAAAGGGTTTGGCGATGTATTTGGTCTATTCACTAGCTTCGTTAATCTTCAAGACTTCAAATCGTTGTTTTTTTCTTTAGGTTAGCATGTTTTTTTTTGAATTCTTGTTAGGTACTTCACAGAACTTACACAGAACTAAAACCGTGTGGTTGATTTGAGCCTTTTGACGAATCTTTTGACTCAACTTGTGAAGAACATCGAACTCAAACCTTATTGCAGCACTAATTCGCCTTATTATCTACATCAAACCAAACCACATGCATATAACATATTATATTCAAATATAGACGACCTAATAACCTACTTCTTTTTAATAAATTGCAGGCCTTCTTTTTGTGAGAAAAATTCGAGCGCTACTCAGTTTTAAAGTATGTACTTTTTCAAGTCAATTAGGTACTTACCATAAAATTTAAACGTAGTAGTCAGTGACGGGCTGAGACAATCTACCGCTGCGGGTCTAGTGTATTTTTCCCGCTCCTATCTACGACGTATTTTTAAAATGAACGATAAAATTCAAATTTCAATGTATGGTAGTTACAACGGACTGAGTGACGCGTTGCACGCTAATCAATGGTCATGTTTTTGGTACGTGGGAGAATATAAATGTTTTGTTTGGTTGCTTTAATCTACAGCAAAACTGGACGGTTTTTCGCCCATCGCTCTCTTAAACCAGAAGATAATTTTCTTTTTGAGGCAACCAATTTAAAGAGCATACTTTATAATCTATAAATTGAGATCAAGAGCAGCTTTAAATACAACGATTTAATTATAGGTACCCGAGAAAATTAAAAAAGAAGGAAAAAACTCTTAAATAATTAAGCTTTTAACCAATTAGATATTTTTTTCATTATCCTAAAATTTGAAAGTAGGTATCTATACTATTGTAGTGATATATATACCTGAAAAAAAATTAGTTCAAAATGGGAACATAGTACCAATAGTTTTTTTCTTCTCATGAAACACATAATTTTCATCATTGCCACCCCTTTTGTAAGGTCAATTTTAAATGCCTCATTTGCAAGCAAACTTGGTAAAAAGAAAGTCGTAACTCGTTTGTGACCTGCGTCTCTGGCGAGAGTGAGTCACTTTTTGCTGTTCAGGTATTATTTATTCATAAGCGCAACTCGCTCCTTAAAAGTTAAAGTAGTACTTCAAAAATATATTTTAGTATGATGAGTTGCATAACTAATCATTCTTATATTCTGAAAAAATTCCCACGGAATACGTATAATACCTATGACGCATCAGTAAAATATGATATATTATATTGTTCTGTAGTCCAGTCTATATGTACACGTCATACTTCAAACCTGCAGTACATGTATCCAAAATTATAGAAATGAACAATCAGAAAAATTTATGAGAAAAATTACAGTTTTTTCATGATAATTGTACCTATTGTCATGGCTACGCCCACAAGTCCTGTGAAAATTCGAAATATCATTTCAACATCGAAAATCTCTTTTCAGAAATCAAAAATTAATTTCGGATCTAATCGCGAAAAACGGAATTATCAAATTTTCTGCCAACACACAGTTTGACCCAAACTGAAATAATAATCGCTTCCACTATTAAATAACTCTCATCCGTACGCCGTATGTAACTAACAGTCTCAATAAGAAATAGCCTGACAATCATACTCAGACCTAAACAATTTGACTTATTCGAGACTGGACTTCAACTCAATAATAATTCCCTATACCCCGTATAGTAATACATTTCCTAATTGTCAATTAGCCTAGAAATGGCTCTCGTAATTACTGCTAGTCGATAGCTGATGGAAAAACAACTTACAATTATTTTTCCGCCGCCCCCAGCGCCATTTATTACGTAAATTATTCTAAGAAATAAAAAACATTGAATTCCTAAATTTGTCCTAAAAAGATTTAGACTGTAAGAAATATAGAAACATTGCTAAATTTGAGCAAATCCGCGTCTTTGTCCTTCAAAACGGAACAAAACGATAGATAAAAAAAAATATAGGAATATCCCTGTCACTCTCGCACTCGTACGTTTGAAAAAACAATCCTTAATAAAGACACAAACGACATATAATTCGATCAAAATTCCTCAAAACTACGACGATTGTGCAGAAGACAAAAGAATAGGTTTATCCAATCAGCTTTCACCAGCCGCTGGACGATTGAACAATCGTATGAGTTTTTGTGTGAACACACTAGAGACCTACACGAGTACATAAAAAAGTAATCGTGTAGGAATCACTGATTACCTTACAAAATGATGCGAGTACATAATCGGAAAAATATTACTAGTAGCAGCGTGGCGTCGTAGACATCGTAACGATTATACTCATATGTAATCGCCAAGAGTTTCCCCAAAGTTCTGCAACAATAATGCCACGATGCGATGCTGATTACTTACTCGCATCCTTTGCTGCACGAGTACTACTACACATGGGTAATCGTGTTACTCATCCGACGAGTATTTTGTAATCACACGATGCCGTACGTACTTGTGCAGGGCTCTAGAACACACACACATACGCAAAAAGGATCGTAATCCTTTACACAATTACACATATAAATATAATTTGTGCATTCCACTGCAACAGCAGCGATTGTGGAGACAATAACCCACACATGCGCTATCTCACCCTGACAACAACGTGTTCAACACGACGTACTACTGATGTACGAAAAGTTAGACGATCATCTTCACTTGTTGTCAAATTCTGATATAGTTCAAAGTGCGCTCCAGAATTAATTGCATAAAATCACGTTTTAATTAATTATTCGAAACGTTTTTTCGTAATTATTTACGCATTTTATTTAACATTCCCCCCGGAGTGTAGTGGCGAAGTTTCCGGAAGGTGCAGCCATCAAGATCAAAGGAAAACCGAAAGTACACTTACGAAATTGTAATCTTTAGCAAATTTTCTATTTGAAATATGCATTCATAACACATTGTTACGAGACAAAATCTTAGATATTTGGACTATAATTAACTTATCTCTATTGTATATTATCATGAATTTTCGAGTTTCCAATAGTCAGTCCGCCATTTCCATAATAGCCTAAGATCGCAAATCGATCTTAGTGCAAACTCTAAGATACTATAATTTATGAGTAATTTAGTTACAAATTGAAAACAGTCTGTCGCCCCAGGGTCACGCCAAAATTTTTTTTGGGGTAAGACCCTGAAAACCAGAATGAATTCGAAAAACATTATCATTTTTTTTCTTCAAAATCAAAAACAACATTTTTGCCCATGGGTCATGCCTGATTTTTAATTTCTCTATAAAGACTTGAAAAAATTATTATCGAAAACCATTTTCTTTTTGACAAATTCAAAAATGACCTTTTCACCCACGGGTCATGCCAAATTTTTTCACGTCTTGATAAGGCTTGAAAGTATTTTCTTTTACCATTTCTGTAAAAATCAAAAAGACCTTTTCACCCATGGGTCAAGCCCGATTTTTTATTTGTCACAAAGACTGAAAAATTTCAAAAAAACAATTTCCAAAAAATTGATAAAATCAAGTTTACGATCCTTTCTTTCCATATCAAAAACTAAAATGCATAATACATGGTAAAAAATTCGTAACACCGGTTACGTTCTTCCTCTATGCAAAAATACGGTGCGCGGTTATAACGCTCTGTGCAAGGAGGCCAACGCAAGAAAAGCGTTGACCTCCTCCCAGAAAAAAGTTTGCAATGTCTCGGCCTTGGTCCATGAAGACCTAGGCGTCCAGCCGGCGGAGTTTATTCTCCAGTACCTGCCAGATGCTACAAAAGCTACCGAACATGAACGTTCGCCACAACCACCACCGGTTCCAGAACAACAGAACCCGGCGAGGGGTGAATGCGGCCATCCTGGAATGGTAACAGGTAATGAAAATTCAATTTCAACCAAAAATGTGGCATCCCCTGAAATTAATGAGGGAGAACCAAGCCCAAAAAGGCTCTGTTCCCACCAACCCTCTTTATCTCAAATTCATTCCCAAACATCAGACACGTCGTGTCGTGAGCTACCACAAAACTCGGTAGAAAATAATACACCCCTAGCAGTAGCGATGGACCAAAACACCATCGAAGAACCACAATCTGGAAATTACATTTCAAAATGCTGGGAACATGATCCAAAAGATCAAGTTGATTCTGGGTTTGCAAATCTCAAACCTCCTAAATTTTATTTAGAAAAGTGGGATGGTGACATTCTAGGCTATCCTGGGTTTATTAACGGATTTAATAACTACTTTAATAAACGAAATGATATCGCCATCCCACAAAAAATCAACCTACTGCAAGGGGCCCTACCAAAATTCTTGGTAGAGAAAATTAACCATTTCTCCCCAGATAACGTTGGCTACATTCAACGACTAAAATTTTTAGATAGTAGGTATGGGGACAAATCCAAGATTTGAGCTGAAATGTGGTTAAAAATAACTGCATACTCAACAATCACTAACGGATACAACGTCAATATTAGACACGTTAGACACCCTCACCATTATGGTAGATAGATATCATTTACTTGCAAAAGTAATCGACGTGGAGCAATTATTTAACATAGTAATTAAAAAATTTCCCTCTTGATCTTACCAAAACACTTTAAAAAGTAGCGAATGCAATGTTAAACATTTGTTTGAAGACGTTAGATCGTTTATTAAAATTAGGGAGTTATCGGAGCCTATTTGTACTTCCGTACCAAAAAAGGTCGATAAACTTAATCCACCCCCACAAATTAGAAATCCCTCTCAACCTAAAGGCAGGAGAAATTTCGCGATTATTTCTACAGATAAGAAACCGAACGAAAGAGGACAGAATAAATCCAATCCTCGCAAACAACCAGCCCAAGGTTCGAATCGCACAAACAATAGGGATACTAATGCAAATTTATCAAATACAGATGAAGATGGGATCATATGGGTCCAGTTACCATCCGGACAGCGGATACCAGCATCAACGGTCCGCACGCCTGTGACTCCGAACACGCCATGTCTATTTTGCAAAGGAGAGCATCATGCTCACCTTTGCCGAAAGAAAAATACGTTAGAGTCCCGACGTGCGCATTATCAGCGCTATCGATTGTGTACGCACTGTACACAGTCGCATCCCGGTACTCAGTACTGTAAAGCACTGCCTCCGTCGAATTGTCGGTGGTTCCAGTGTGACAGCTTCGAGCACCACTCAAACCTGCGCCCTGTGATCGAATATCTTATCACGGAGGGAAAAGTAGCAGCATGGGTGGAAATGCTGAAGGACTGCAAGCAGTACCTACCGCCAGGTAACCTGTTTAATAAACAGCAACAAAATATACCTGCACCAGATCCTAAATTACCTGTAATATTACAGACGATTGCAGCTTCAAGCAGAGACACCGCTAATATCGTTGCGGAGCAATGCCGAGAGGATGAGAACCAGAGTTCTGCGTCTGGAGTTCCAGTGTTAAGTGAGTGCTTATCATTTTTTAGTACTAAAGATACTGACGCTCATTTCTTAATGTTTTTGTCATACATTCTCGCTCCAAATGCAAAAGAACCAGTGAGAATTAATGGCTTTTTTGATTGTGGAAGCAAACATAGCTATATGTTTTACACATATGCCTATGAACACCTTAGAGAAAATTTTTCTGAGTTCGCTGAAACAATCAAATTTTGAGGCCTAGCTGGACAAATGTCAAAACAAATTCACACCCAAATTGTAAAATTTGAGCTATTCAAGCGCGATGGAACTAAAGTTCAAATGGAAGCCAATACGGTACCACACATCGCAAACAACCTTTCCGAATTTGATTTTGATGAATTTAAAAACCATTACCCACGATATTCAAATATCGACTTTTCAGACTTGGACCGAGAATCTATGATAGATTTATTAGTTGGTAATAACTATATGTGGTCATTTATAAAGCACATTAAACATTTGTCACCAACCCTAACCCTAATCAAAACTGATTTTGGAAACATGTTAGGAGGATTCTTAGGAAAACCAACCAAATGTGATGCATTCGAACCATCATTCTTCACATCCCCAGAAAGTATAGAAAACTTCTGGAAATTAGATACATTAGGTATCGAAACCAAAAACTTAGTCGAAGACGATGCTGAAACTGAAGCATTGCACTTATTTTATAAAAATATAAAATTAGTGAACAATAGATACCAAATCAGGTGGCTATACAAGTATAGCCCCCCACCCCTAGTCAACAATAGACAGTTAGGATTCAAACAATTAGAAAGACAATTACCTAAATTGCAGAAAAATACAGAATTTTTTGTAAGATACGATCAGTATTTTATCTCACTAATCGATTTAGAAATGATTGAACCTATCAAAAACGATAGACCCGCAGAAGTGGTACATTACTTACCACACAAGGGTATCTACGATCCAACAAAAAGCACTCCACTCAGAGTAGTTTTTGATGGATCGGCCAAAACCAAAAGTCTAACTTGTCCCTAAATGACTGCATGCATAAAGGAAAAGTACTGTTAGCTGATCTAATAGCAATGCTTGTAAGTTTTCGTAAGAACCCTTACGCAATAATCACTGATATTAAAAAAGCGTTTCATCAAATTGGATTGCACCCACATGACAGAGATGTCACACATTTCCTATGGATTAAAAATCCTAACAACCCTATGACCAATAACAATTTAGTAACATTTCGATTCTGCCGTGTTCCTTTCGGAATCATAATGGCACCATTCTTACTCGCAGCATTGCTATTACATCACTTTCGATTGGTCGACATGGAGTTCCATGACAAGTTCTTAGAACAATTTTACGTTGATAATTTAATTGTTTCCGTAGCAACGTACGAAGAAGCAAAACAATTATACATAAAATCCAATAAATTATTCAACGACATCTCTATGGAACTCGCCCAATGGGGCACTAATTACAAACAGTTAAGAAAAGATTTCAACCCACAACACGCGTTAAGCACCCCAATCATCAAAGTGCTTGGCCTGTATTGGGATATGAACCATGATGTACTTTACATGCCCAAACCAAAACCATTTACATCTCTATGGACAAAACGCACATTCCTTAGGGTACTATCATCATTCTATGACCCTTTAGGTTGGTTTACACCAGCATTTGTTTCATGAAAATACTCTGGTCCAAGGGATTGAAATGGGATCAAAAAATCCCAGACAATCTCGAACCAACAGCTACTGTAATAATTATTGATCTCAGCAACAGCCTCAACTACTGCATTCCTAGACAATTCTACCTAGGAACTTATGACCCGAATACCTGTCAACTACACGTATTTGTAGATGCATCACAAGTAGCTTACTCCATGGCAATATATATCAGATTTAGCAACACTAAATAGAAATGCCATGCAGTAAGATTTGTAACAGAAAAATCACGCGTAACACCTATGCGACCGATCACAATTCCTAAACTCGAATTGATTGCAGCACTCATAGGTGCACGTGGACTACGTTCCCTACGTAAACCACTTGGTTTACAGAACACACCAACATTCTTATGGTCTGATAGCAAATGTGTTCTCACATGGCTATTAGAAAGAAAAGTCCACCCACAATTTGTAAAAAATAGAGTCGACGAAATAAAAAGTATAAAACCTGTCGAATATCGATATGTCCCATCAATGGACAACCCAGCTTATATTGGCTCACGTGGTTCCTCCATCCACGAACTCTCCGAATCACTCTGGTGGTCTGCACCAACTTGGCTATCCCAAGATGAAAAATCTTGGCCAGAAACTGATTTGAACATAATTGAAATTTCGTTGAAAGTCCCGTTTTCTTGTCACTTCGTTACGCCGTAACGCCAGAAGATAAAATAAAAAATTGTTCCTATTTTATTAAGCTTCTGTAAATAACTATTTTTCATGTTTATACTGTATTTGTTATTTTTATTGTTGTTTTTATTGTTGTTTTTATAATAAAATAACATTTCATATAACATGTATGTCTAATCTTTATTCTAGATTTCAGGGGAATCTTCGGAGGTGGCCATTGATGGCCACCCAGGAACACCGCCCCCAGTGTCAAGGCTACGCCCACGAGTCCTGTGCGCACTAGCGATGCGCAGAGGACTCGACATGACTGGAGATACTGGGCTGAGGCGACGCGAACAGTTGTCAAACAACCAGGCGTGAGCTAAGGTGTGTGACAACAGATATATTATATTCGCCCTTGCGACGTAAAACCAACATTAACTATAAACTCCTCCACTACACCTATACCTACCTACTACAGTAAAACCCAGTTAATACCTTTTCAAAGGGACTACAGGGAAGAAACATATTAGGTATGGAGGAAGACGTAATATACGTATTTACCGGAAATAGAAAAATTCAGAATTTAATTGAAACTCATAGAATAGGCTACCGTTTTCTTAAATGTCTTACGAGGAAAAACTTGAAGGGGACAAAAATTCTGGTGTAATTAATAATTGGCCAAAAGTGCGGAACTTTCAGCACATTTTATCAACTGTACTTTCAACTTTAAAAGCGTTGCTCTAATCCTTTGAAGAGGCATTTAATTTCCTTGGGTAGAAATCAAAGAAAAATGTTTTTCCTCGAAAAGTTCCCCAGTAATAAACCTGATCAGATCTTCTTTACAAAACGTAATAGGCGGAAAAACGTTTTAAACAGCAACGTCTACCCGGAAAATTTTACATAGGTTTAGTGAAAATCAAAAGATTTTAATAAATCAACGTATTAATTATGCAGAAAACTACTTATGCGAGAACATTATAACTGGGTTTTACCGTACCCGTATTTTATTTTTCATTTTTCAGATTTTTTTTTTTCTGAAAATGATAAATGACCTGTTTTCTTGCATCTGCTAGGTATTCGAATTTTTTCATTAATACAAAATGCGTCACAAATAATTTTCAGTTTCCAACAATGGGTGAGCCAGCACCGGTATGTCTACATTCAGGTTCCTACCTAATAAACATGGTACTGTTTGAGGGATATATCTTTATTATTTATTTTTAATTATTTTTATTTTCACTGAGCAAGTTTTCCCAGGGGTGAGAAAATTTATTCAAAGACTCGGGTACTGTTACGCTCGAATGAAAAAAATAATAAATATATACATTGTATATTATATAAAAAAAATAAATCAAAACTCCTTTTCAAAGAAGTCTTTATTTTATCAATAAACTTTTAATTATTGAACACCACATGCATGAACATAAAATATGTATGAGTAGAAAGCTGACGAGACGAAAAGACGGTCTTTATTTAAATAGTGTGAAAAGAAATAAGGAAATTTTATAACGCTTTTGATAAAATGGGTAAACTATAAAAGACATCCATGAAGGTGTGCAAAAAATGCATATTACGTGTTTTATTATATATGCAAATTAATATTTATTATCATGAATAAGACATGAGCTGATAACAAACTGATTATGTGATTAATAATGAAAATAATAATGTAAAATTAATGGATAGACCGAAGGTGAGGCGTAAATTAATATTAGAGGCACAATTCACTCATTTTCAGTGAGGTTGCTATCCCCACTCCATTAAACTTAGATGTCCCATTTAAGGTTATATATCGTAACAGAACAATCAAATACACAAGTTAGTTAAAAAGGTGTATTAGACATAAACTTTATGGAAGAGTAACAGTTATAAATATCAAGAATTAAAAGAATAGGTAAGTTTGTAACAAGGTAATCAAAAGTATAAAGAGAATTAAGTAGAATGAATTAGAATGTACAAAAGATGAGATTATATAGTAAGTAAAAAGAGGAAGGTTCAGGCGAATTTACAGAGTGTTGGAGAAGGGTTTTGATCTTATTGGTTAATAGAAATATATGTACAGTAAGTATGACCAATGGTCTCGTAAGAATATGACATAAAGTGGGTGTTCACAAATGAATTAGTAGAAATTAGTATATATGCAAGATTGCAGAAATAGTATAAACAAGAGATGAGTTCATTGTTTATGAGTAAACATAGTAGCTGTTTATGTAGGAAATGATGTCATCAAACAAGTCTTGACTTGAAGAAATGACGTGAGAGTTAATGAATGGGAAATAATAGAAAAATAGAGAGAAAGTAATGATGATGATGATAATTAATAATACGAAAATATTTCATATTATGAACGATACGAAAATATCGTTACATAAATACCCTGGTAGTTTGAAATTCAATGTTTGGTAAAAACATGAATTTGGAAGTAAGGATAGATTGGGTTACTTGGATATAAAATATAGATTTTTAACATAATATTCATAAAACATTGTTAATTATATAACATAGTATTTATTCGATCGATATATATCATAATACAAAATTTATAAAACTTATTTCGAATTATCTTTTTTAACATTGACATCTTCATAATTTTTGTCCATATTATTTTCTACGGGACTTGTCAATTCATAGAATAGTTGCGCAATATGTTTACTTTCTAATGGTTTTCTTAATCGTATACAAAATATAAGGAATAAATAAATTACAGTAAACGTAATAAAACATAACCAAATTAATATAATTATAGTAATTAATGAAATTGAATTACGATCTCCAATATTATTGAATTTAATTTCAAAATTATCTAATTTTTCTTTGAGTTCATTAGTAGGACTGATAGGAGAGAAATGTGGTATGAACATAGTCCAATTGGGGTTATAAGCATGTATGCTTGGTAATGCAATTGTCCTTTTGATATCAGAATCAATTACAACATCATATTTAGTCCATAAAAGAGGAATATGATGCTCGATATGAACATCATCGGGCATATCTCGGGGGCATGAAAAACCTCTTGGAATAATGGTTTCAGAGAAATCATTTTCCAATTTGTTTTCAATTTGCACATGACATGGAACTGTTAAAAGATGTGTTCCAGGATATGATGATATTGTTGAGATTTCAACAGATTTAGAGGATAAAGTATCAGTAGCAATAATTAGTGCATTTATCGACACCTACGAGAACATAGTTCTTCTCGTAACTGTTATTAAATTTTCCAATGAAATCTATTTCGATATGGGAAAATGGATCAAATTCCTTGACAGGAATTGGTTTCATCATTCCGATTTCTTTTGGATTTCGTTGTTGCATTTGACATTCATGACAAGAACTTATATAATCGTTCACTTTCTGTAAAATTTTCAGAATAAAATATTTTGATTTTATTTTTTCCAATGTTTTTTGTCGTCCATAATGTTCTCCATTGATTGGGTCATCATGGCATTCCTTCAGGATTGTTGGTATTAAAGATGTTGGAATTACAGGAACATCCTGGTATGGATTACCATGAATTGATTTTTTCTTGTAGATAATGTCATCTTTTCCAAGGTAAAATTTATGAGCATGTTTTGAAATTTGTTTTGACAGCTTACAATCAAAAATGAAATCTTTGACAAGAAATTTATAAACTTGTCCCCAATAATCATCTAGCTGTTGGTGATCAGCCAGTGTTTCGATAGGAATATCTTTTCCATAAAAAAGTGTTCTTATTTTTTCGTTGGGTTTAAATGTAATGGTTTCATTTTTCTTGATTCCATCTTTATTTTTTCCTGTGATTGGATCGAAAATATTATCGTCGTTGATAATATTCTTTTTATTAATTTTGGGTTTCAAAATTTTTTCTTTTTTCAGAATTTTATTTTCTTTGGGTGGTTCCAAATTTTTTGATTTTGATCTTGTAACAATGTTGACATTTTTATTTTGGTCAATTAAAAATTGTCCTTGTTCAAAACGTATAAAATCTTTTTCATTTTAAAATGGTCGGGAAAGAAAATCTGCCATAACGTTTTCTTTTCCTGATATATGTTTTATATCAAATGTAAATTCTCCTAGTTTAGAGACTAATCTTGCAAGTCTGGGTGAAGGTGTTTTCATCCGATGTTGGTAAGTTAACGGTTGGTGGTCTGTATAGATTATAAAATCTGTACCTAGAAGGAAATCTCTGAAATGTTGGCAAGATTGTGTAATTGCAAACATCTCAAGATCAAACGAGCACAAGTGTTTTTGACTCGCCTTTAATTTTTCTGAAAAATATCCAATGGTATATTTTTTATTGGTAACAGGATCTATTTGTCTGCATACTGCACCTATAGCTTCTTTTGATGCATCTACTTCTATGTAGGTTGATGCTTCTGGATTGTTAATTTGTAGGACTGGTTCTGAAAGAAGGATATGTTTCATGTTGTCGAAACATTTTTGATGTTCTGGTAACCATTCTATTCTTTCGTTAGAACGACTGTCTTTTCCTTCGAGAATTTTCATGATGGGTAACATCTTTTTTGTACAGTTTGGTATCATTTTTCTGTTATATCCACACATACCAATGAATCTTCGTACTTCTTTGAGTGTTTTGGGTGGATTCATGTTTCTTATTGCATCAATATTTTTTGAAAGTGGTTCTAATTTTCCGTTGCCAATTTTATGACCTAGAAGTTCTATTGTGTCTTGGAGAAAGAAACTTTTTTTCGTTTTTACACGAAAATTGTATTTTTTCAGTCTTTGTAAAATTTCGATAGTGTTTTCTAAACATTCGTCAAATGTTTCGCCAAAGACACATATGTCATCTATGTAGATAATTACTTTTTTCCATAGAATATCGTGAAAGATATCTACCATAGCTTTTTGAAATACAGAGGGGCTTAAGCTAAGTCCTTGTGGCATGCTGTTGAATACATAACCTACTCCTTCTATGTTGATTCCTGTGATTGGTTTGGATTCTTCATCAAGTGGTAGTTGGAAATATCCTGAGTTCAGATCTATGATCAAAAAGAATTTTTTGCTTCGTAAATGAGGCCATATTGAGTCTATTCTTGGTACTCGAGTTCTGCTTGTCTTGATTTTTTGGTTGACAGCTCTGTAATCTACAAGTGGTCTGAATGATCCATCTGGTTTTCTTTTCAGAAACATTGGTGATTCGTAAGTTGATGGTTGTCTTTTTAATACTCCTGCTTTTTCTAGTTCATCAATTTTCTTTAGCCATTCCATTCTTTCTTTATATGCCATTTTATAGTTTCTTCGAACTACTGGTTTATTATCTTTTAAATCTATATGAATGGGTTTAACTTTTGCTAAAGATAAATTTTTTGTAGAATGAGTGAAAATATCAACATAATTTTTTATTCCATCAATAACTTTTTGTTTTTGTTCATTTGTAATATTTTTTGAAATATGAACTTCTGTTCCTTCTGGATCATATAATTTGCTTTGTGTTACGCAAACTTTTTGTTGAGTTGGTTTTTGATCAACCTTGTACTTTAATGTTCCTAGTACTTGATTTTTTCATACTCTTTTTAATAAATTTGTTGGATTGAAAATTTTTAAAACTTCTTCGTTTTTGATAATCAAACCTGTTTTATTCACAAATTTTTCATTTTTCAAGAGTTCAGTGAATGGTGGTAATGTTTGTAGGTAAATTATTTCGTAAGGTTGAATAATATAGTCGTTTGTTGCTCGTACAAATGTTACTTGTTCTGAGTTATTGTTTGTTGAAGAGTTCTTCGGTATGGAAATTGAAATGATTTTATCATCACATGGTATCGAGAATTTGCTTGACGAAAAGTCTATTATGGCTTTATATTTTTCTAAAAAATCGTAGCCTATAATAACATTCTCAATTAGATCTTCTACGACATATGCTTTTATTGGAAATGAATGTCCTTTAAAAATAATTGGAATAGTTGCAATTCCTTTTATTTTGAGTTCTATTTCATTTGCAGCATATAAAACATCGTATGTTCGTTCTAATGGAACATTTTTTGCAAATTTCCAATGTATTAGTGTTGATTCTGCACCGCAATCTATTAATCCATAGGTATCTATACCTAATACGTTACATGGAAGGTATAAACGACATTGAATCTCGTTTTTTCCGGTTGGAGCAACGACTATAACATTCGGATTTTTTTGTAATGTCATACGTTTTTTTAAAATTTCTGTAGGTTCATTTATATGTTTTTGTTCACATAGTTCCCCTGCAACATCTCGTGTAAGTGCTGTAGGGGCACTCACGAGTTTTTTGGTGTTGCATTTTGCATTGGATACGTAATTGCTGGAAATGTTGTTTGTGGATTTTGTACAACATTCTGGTTTTGCGTTGGAGTTGCGTTAAATGGCATAGCGTACATCATAGGCATATTGTTATTATAATTAGGATATTGTCCGTAGGTACTCCAGTTGTTGTTTCTGAAATAACTTCGTTGAAATCTTGAATTTCCACGGTAATTATTTCCTCGATAATTTGTATTATGGAAATATTGGTTTTGGTAATTTTGAGGGGAAGGAAGAGTGGGATAATTACTTGAATTACCATTTTGGTTAAAATTATTAAAATTATTTCCATTATTATAGTTATTGTAATATCCTCGTCCTCGACTTGTTCCTCTAAAATTTTGTTGGATTTTATTTCCACAGTAATTTGAATTATTATTTTGCCTATTTTGTGATGTGTTATTACCATTATTAATTTTAGTGTTAGTAATTGCAGCTACAAGTTTTTTAACTTCTTGTGCTAGACTAGTTTCTTCTGAAGTTTCTTCATTTTTTGTGATGTTTTCTTCTTTATTTATTGCGTTAATTTGTTTTTTGGATGATTTTAATTTTAGCATTTCTGAGTTAGCTTCTTGCATAGCTAGTTTATATGATTCTAACTGCGATTTTAATTTTTCTACTTCGATGGTAACAAGTGGATCTATGAGTGGTCTTGTTTTATCTTTACAGTAAAGATAATCATCGAATGCTTTGTATAAATCTGGAACTGATTTTGGTCTCAGTTTTACAATATGTTCTCGTTCTTTTTCTCCGAGAGATCTATAGATATGATCTATTATCCTTTCGTCTGTTATACAAGGCTCTATCTCTTTTAAAGTTTCAGAGACAAATATGACAAAGTCTAGGAAATCATCATCTCCTTTGTAAACTCGTTTGTGGAGAGTTTCTCGTAATTGTGGAACTGTTTTTTTAAATGATTCATACAGTCTTGATTTCAGTAATTCGTATAGCCCAAACGGTCAAGCTACCAGCCTACCAGCAAAAGCTCAATTTTGTATAAATGAATAATAAAAGTAGGCTGACCAATCAGTACAGTTCACATTTAATACAAGGAAAACTACTTATGGTCAAATAAAACATAGTTCTGGTCATGAAGTTCTTTATTTTTATATAATTTTGTGGTTTCCTAATGTCAGACAAACCAACGGATTCCGATTGAGTATACCCACAGTAAAAACTGAAAATGGTTATGGGCAAAATGGAAAACAATTTAGCTAATAGCGTTTACCTTTCGATTAAGCTTTGGTAAAAACAGTCTCCAAAACAGAGACAAAAGGACTTGAAATGTAAAATTAAGACTTTATATGTTGTGAACATATAAGACATTTAGACATTTCACGACCTGTATAGGCCAGTGCATTATAATTCCCATTCAAAAACATTCTGGTAGCCGAAGTTGGTCTTCAGAATACGTATATGGGAGTCACATTGCTATGTCGACGTACAACTTGAGTATCAAAATGACGTGAAATATTTATTATGTCTACCATATTGTATATATGTATATATATTATAACATAAAGATACATGAATTTATAATTTTTTTGCCAAAAGTGAAAATTTTTCATGAAATGAAAACCTATCATGGCCCAGCCCTAACTTGGCTGTAACTTAAATGATTTTGAACAGTAGGTTTGAAAACCCGCTAAGAACATTGTATTTTCGGTTCTCCGTAGGACTTGGACCCGGATATCCGATTCCCTTTGACCGCCCTATTTTTTACCATAGTCTTACAAGTATATCATTACGCAGACCTGTAAAGTTATGAGTGTCCGAGAAAGTGGTGAAAAAGTTTTTGCCTCCTATAATTTTTTTCCCGTCCGAATATTTCCGCTTTGGGATTTCCCCAATTTTTAGGCCATTTAATTTTTGACCTGGCGTAATTAATATTTTCATTCTTCTTTCTGTTTTGTCCTCTTGAAGTCGTACAGCATATTACACATGGCTAATTATTTACTTGATAATTACTACCCAATATGAAATGAAATGAAGCTTATTTAATAAATTTTAATATTATCTCTTACTACGAAGAAAAAAAGTGTCTTTATGGGTGTCAGGCACCCATAGGAACCCACGTGCACATGCCTATGAAATTAACTCATAATTGAGGAGTGATAATTTTTCGACTTATTCTAATTTCAACTTTTTCGGTGGATGGCTCATGACAGCTGCTACACAGTCAGGAATCGGTATATGTGGTTTTTTTGAAGAATTTATGAAAGAGGATGATTGGGTATGGGTAAAGTACTCACCACTGTTTAAATCTAATTATATTTAAAGTTTCTTCTGGCCTTAGATGTGTTCATTTGGAAGCAGAATAAAAAAAACCTGTAGCGCAGCAGTACTCTGCTAGAAAACCCATTTTTTCAATTTTCGTCTATAATATAATAAAAAAAAAATTAAAAAAAAAATGAAAACTAAATTAATGAAATACAGAAAAGCCGTAACCTATTTCCCCGTAAATAAGAAAACAATACTTCAAGCAAAATGTGGAATAACTTGTCCTGAGAGATATTCTCACCAGAAGGAAATTCAACAGAATTTAAGCATGTTCAACCACTTTGTACATTAGTACGGGTAAGCCAAAACCAAGGCAAACACTGGCGATTTTAGAGCTGGTTTGGGTGGTTTATATACGGCTTATTTGCACACACACAACACACGTACGTAAGATAATACGTACGTTGGTGAGGGCGGCCAGGTCGCATCATCCCCTATCGAGATAAGAGATGGCTGGCCGGTTTGTGTACGAATTGTGACATCATCTTATTGTGTCACAATTCAGTACTCGTACATCACCTGCAAGTACGTACAGGTAATTACCATCGAACGTATTTTGTGTGTTTAACGTCACAAGGACAATTGTTTGCCTGCCCTTTGGGGTGGCGACTGTTGTCAAGGGGTCCAAGCCCCTATACCTCATACGGTAGAGTCCCCACAGCTACTCCCCCCCAGTTTTTGCGCCGCAAAAATGATCAAAATGCGCAAGGCCTGGGGGGACATGCGGGATTAATGCCATTTTTGATCGGCCTCCCACTTTGCCAGGGCACTGCCTACTGCGGCCCCAACACACTCGTAAGATTCCTTACAAGCCTGTGCTTGGGCCAAGTAGTTTGCCCGGCTGTGCTCTCCCCTACACCTTGGTGGTTGCTTTTTGGTGAAGGCGTAG
Source organism: Ericerus pela (assembly GCA_011428145.1). NCBI lineage: Eukaryota > Metazoa > Arthropoda > Insecta > Hemiptera > Coccidae > Ericerus > Ericerus pela. Next base: position 453,733 of record WOFM01000621.1, read on the forward strand.
GGATGATGGCGGGAGTGAGGAGGCAGCGGATGTTTGAAGTGTGGCTGCCTAAGCATCGGGGAGTTTGAATTCCCTGCTGCCAAAGCAGCCATCTTCGCCTTTTTGTTGGCTGCCCTCTCCACTGTAAATAGGAATCTCATCGGTTCCCTGGTCTCCGTTTGCTTCAGCTCCGGCGTCTGGGGTTCCATCGTCGGAGTCGGTTCCGGTAGAGTCTAGGGAGGAGAGATGACCGGTGGAAGTGGAATCGTCATCTCCGCGAGAACACTCTCTACGGCTGGTGCCGTGTCCATCAGGAGTTCCTCCTCAATCCGATCAAGTTCCGACTTCTGTTCCAAAATTTGCCCAGTATTCTTGGCAATTTTGGAACTTCTAGGTTCTTGCTCGTGTTGTGGAAGATTCGGGTTGGTAGCGACATTAGAATGGTTGTAAGGAAAACGGGGAGCCAAAAATATCGTTCAGAAAACACGTCTGAGAGCTCAGACAGTTCTGAAATGGGTGAATTTACTGCTATTTTTGATTTACCATTACAGTTTCATTTCATTATTTTCACATCTTCTTATCAGCATGTAGAGGGGATAGCGCTTAAAATTCTCGGCCGTATGCAAGTTTTCCGGTTAAGTTCTGATTGGTTTAAGCAAAGTTATGCCTGAAATAAACTCATAGAATATATTTTTCGAATTTTAGTACAAAGGAATCTCCGCTTGTGACGTCACAACGTTGAGATTATTGTTGTATTTAACGGTAAACGCACGTTGCGATGTTTATTTCCGTATCGCATGTGGATTTGTTTATTCCTGTCGTTTTCTTTTTGTTGGCATTCCTCGTTTGCTTATCTCCGGAGTTTCTTTTGTCTCACGGAATTCCAATTTTCGTCGCATATTTTTTAGCGGGTTTCAACTTACGTAGTGGACATTACTTTTTTGGGAGTAAATTTTATTTTCTTCGCATTAACCTCTCAGACATGCGAGAAGGGTGGGAATTTTTGCATTTTTTACTGCCTAAGGGCCTGCCTTTTTTTGTGGGCATATGGGGGCTTCGGGATTGAATGTTTTGGTAATAACATCGTCCGAAAACTTCACAGACTTTTTTATTTTTGGTGTTTTCTCGATTTATGAATTTGTTGTTTCACATTTTTCTACAGATTCTTCCGTATTTGTTTGGGAATCTGTCTGGATATTTTCTATGTTTTCCCTTTGCAACCTTTTTATTCTTTTATCGTCACTTACCATGTATGCAGGCTTCAATCTGTCAATTGAAATTGTTTGAGGTTCGCCTGCAATGAGTATCACAAAGTTTTTCTCATCTCGTGATACTACTTTGTAAGGACCGGCGTATGGTTTCTCCAGCGCAGATCTCATTTTTTCGTCTCTAACAAATACGTGTGAGGTATTGGCCAAGTGTTTCAAGATGTAAATCTTGAGCTGGCCATGGCGAGCTGCCTGTTCAAGAAAATTGTTGGCATCATTTCTTATGTTTTGTACCATGATTTCGGGGCTAACTTCCTTCGATTTTGTGAAGAAGTCCCCTGGAAGGCGTAGCTCTTCGCCGAATGCTAATTGCGCTGCAGAATAACCTGTATCGGTTTGTAGGGCAGATCGAAGGCCTAAGAGGATGGTAGGAAGTACTTCTACCCATCTCTTGGTATCATGGGACATGATAGAGGCTTTGAGGGCTCTATGCCATCTCTCTATTTTGCCGTTGGCATGAGGATGGTAAGTTGTGGTATGACTGTGTTGAACACCAAGCTTATTGGACAGATCTTTAAAGAGCGAGCTCTCAAATTGGAGACCTTGGTCCGTAATTATGACTTCTGGTACGCCATACCTCGCAATCCAGGTATCGTATAACCTTGCCGCTACTGTAGGAGCTGACATCTCATGTAAAGGGATTGCTTTTGGCCATCGTATTGCCCTGTCTATTATCGTCAACAGGTATCTGTGTCCTTGAGATGGTGGCAATGGGCCTACCAAGTCCATATGTATTGTTTTAAACTGCTCTGTTTGTTTGAAGGATTTGAGGGGCAAGCGAGTGTGTCTTCCTACTTTGGATTCTTGACAGTTCAGGCAACTGCGAGCCCATTTGTTGCAGTCAGACTTCATTCGTGGCCATACAAACCTTGCCAAAATCATATTAGCACTACATTTTGGCCCAGCATGTGACAGATTATGTACACTGTTGAAAGCCAACCTGCGATATTTTACTGGTAGAAATGGCCTATTCTTACCTGTACTGATGTCACATGTTAATAAAACATCAGTACTGGGAATTTTTCGCTGTCTCAATTTGAGAGTAGTATCATCGTTCGATAACAACTCTTGCAATTCTGCATCCTTAAGCTGTGCTTTAGCTTTTTCAGCATAAGGTAATTGGACAGGAGCCGAGATAGCTTCGATTCTACTCAAGGCATCAGCTGGAGTGTTAAGTTCTCCACTTATATACTGAATGTCTGTAGTCAATTGACCAATGTAGTCTAATTGTCGTGCTCTTCTCGGCGATGCTGGTTCTGCTTTTTGTGTGAAGGCATATGTTAGGGGTTTATGGTCAGTATACACAGAAAAACATCTACCCTCTAATTGGTGCCTGAAATGCTTCAACTCAGCAAAAATTCCGAGCAATTCCCTATCGTATGTGCTATAGTTCTTTTCTGTTTTTGAGAGCTTCCTCGAGAAGAAAGCTAGCGGTAACTTCTTGTTGTCTTTATCCAATTGGTACAGGGTTGCACCAATAACAAAATCAGATGTGTCGGTACTCACGCATAATGGAAGACTTTCGTCTGGGTGAGCCAATAGAGTTGCATTTGCCAGTGTATCTTTGATTTTCTCAAAGGCCTGTTTGGCTTCTTTATTCTATTCGATTGGAGTTTTGTCTTTCTTTTTACTTGTCTTAATTAATGCAAACAGCTTACTTTGTTCGGCTGCTGCATTCTTCATGCAACATCTATAGAAGTTCACTATCCCCAAGAAACACCTAAGTTCAGCGACATTTGAGGGCTTTGGGAAATTCAGTATTGCCTTCGGTCGAGACTTTGTAGCCAAGGAAGTCAATTTCGGTCTGTGCATATAAGCTTTTACCTACGTTGATAGTAAGCCCGGCAGCGTGTATACGCTGTACGACAGCTCTCACATTCTCCTCGTGCTGTTCACCACCTTCAGAGCAAATGCAAATATCATCCAAGTATGCATATGCAAACGGCAATCTCCCAAACAGTCCATTGATAAATCTTTGGAAAGTTTGTGCTGAGTTGTGAAGTCCAAACGGCATTCGAAGGTATTTGAATAGTCCAAAGGGGGTTATAACCGCTGTCTTTGGTACGTCCTGGTCGGCCATAGGAATTTGGTGGAATGTCCAGTTGATGTCTATTTTGGTGAAAATTGTTTTACCCTTCATATTCGCGTTGAAGTCCATTATATTGGGGACTGGGTAGCAATCAGGAACTGTTTTGGCATTTAAGGCCCTGTAGTCTCCAACAATTCGCCACTCTCCACTTGCTTTTTTGGTCATGTGGATAGAGGAGCTCCATGAGCTTTTTGAGGGGCGGCATACGCCCTTCTTGATGATGCGATGGAAGTACTCTCGTGTCGCTTTGAGTTTGTCAGGCAGTAACCTTCGTGCTCTAGCATGGCAAGGCGATCCTTTAGTCTCTATATAATGAACTGTGTCATGTTTATAGGGAGGATGCCTGAGAATTGATGGTTGGGTGACTCCAAGATAGTCAGACAGCATCTGTAAGAGTTGTCCGTTGACTTTGGTACAGCTGGATATATTTATGTCCAGTCTGTAAGCTAGTGTTTTGCCATCCACACAATGTTTAGATTCACTATCGATCAATTTGCCATTTTTGAGGTCAATGATCAGGCCATAATGTGCAAGGAAATCTGCACCCAGGATCGGGTTTGGAACATCTGCAACCGTGAAGGACCACGTCATGATTTTCTTGAGTCCGATGTCAACTTTGCTGGTTTCTAGTCCATAAGCTGGAAGGTTTTGACCATTCACATTACGGAGATAGTATTTATAAGGGAGTACTTTTTGGGTTTTGTTGACTGGTAGTATGCTCAGGTCTGCTCCCGAGTCAATTAAGTACTTTCTCCTGTTCGTCCTGTCCTTAATGAACAGGCGGCATGAGTATTTTTCCGAGGGGTCTTCGGCCACATAGATGGTACCTTGTTCTAGTTTGACGCCTCCTTGGTATAGGATTTACCCCCACCATTTGCATCTGTTGTTACATTTGGTGGCCTTTGTGCCAAACCTGTTATGGAAAATGCAACTTTTATTATCCTAATTTCGAAACTGGTTTTTGGGAGATGATGTTCTCGAGGGAGTTGAACTCAGACCCCTGTTACTGGAACCAGATCTGCGGTCTCTGGACTGGGACTGTCGTCCTTTGCTATTGCCACTGTTGTTGTTGTTGCTTCTACTTTTAGATCTTTGTCGCCAGCTACTATTGGATTTTGTGGAGCTTTGGCCTTTGTTCCTTTTTACTTCATCAGTCAACTGAGCTATTTGAGCTCGAAGTTGAGCAATCTCTACAGTCTCTGCAGATACTGCACTGACCACGGGATTTGACCTGGTGTATTCGAGCGCATTATCTGCGGATTTTGCAAGGAAGTCCAAGTCTGCGGATGTGTTTATCACGGTTGAACCTATGGTGGCTAGGCATTGCACAACACTTTGGGGAAGTTGTTTGCAAAATTGATGGCATATGACAGAAAGGGCCACAATATTATCCGCCTTCTGCCTCAATTTTGCCTTGAAGATTGAGGGTTTATCGTCCCTCATCTTCATATCACCCATCACATCGTCAATGATTTGGTTTTTAGTTTTACCAAACACATTTCTTATCTTCTTGACGAAGCAGGCATATTTGTCTTCTTCTGTCAAAGGGCATTCCATGATGTCCTGAATGTGGCGGATTATCTGTGGGGGCATGCCTCCACAGATGTGTAGATACCACTGGTTCAGAGTTATATTCTCCATCTTGAACCTGCCTTCTAATAGGGTCAGCCATAATTCTACCTCATTGGGCAGAAATTCCGGGATCTCTATCCTTCATCTGTAGAAGCTGGGGTTCTGTCTTGGCTGTAGCTGCAAAAGCTGCATAATTTGTGCCAAGACTTCAAGCGTCAGCTGTGGCTGAGCACTTCCTCCTTGCGATGGTTGTGGGTTTTCATTTCCATTGGGTGGTTGGACCATTGCTATGTCTTTCTGATGACAATTGTATTCCACAGAACTACTTCCTTCCTTGCTGGTCGAAAACACTGGCTCCTGTGTTTGTAGGCCAGGTGTTTTTGGGTCAGAACTTTGGCTTAAAGTTTGACCACTTCTCAACGTTTTTACTGCTAGTTGATCTTTATTTATTGCAGCTCCCAGTCGTGCTAATTCTGGGTGTTGAGGGCCTTCTTCAGAATTTGGTAAATTCTTAGTGTCGAGTCAAAGTCTGGGGGGTTTGGGGATGAGTCCAACCTTTTTCCTCCAGGTCTACTGTCTTGTTTATCTTTGTTTATATATTTTAAAGAGAGGGTTGTAAGTTCCCACTTCAGCAGACTCTACTTCTACGACCCAAAAAGGTGTGTTAGTCTTCCAAAAATTTATGTATTTGCCTAGCAAGCGAGTATCTCGCCAGCACACCGCGCCAAATTTTTGTAAATGCGCAACGCACCTAAGAACACCTCACGACGTAGCCAAAAATCACGTCGTGGTCACCACTGTGGAATACCTTGTTGTGAGAGATATTCTCACCAGAAGGAAATTCAACAGAATTTAAGCGTGTTCAACCACTTCGTACATAAGTACGGGTAAGCCAAAACCAAGGCGAAGACTGGCGATTTTAAAGCCGGTTTGGGTGGTTTATATACGGCTTATTTGCACACACACAACACACGTACGTAAGATAATACGTACGTTGGTGAGGGCGGCCAGGTCGCATCATCCCCTATCGAGATAAGAGATGGCTGGCCGGTTCGTGTACGAATCGTGACATCATCTTATTGTGTCACAATTTGGTACTCGTACATTACCTGCAAGTACGTACAGGTAATTATGATCGAACGTATTTTGTGTGTTTAATGTCACAAGGATGATTGTTTGCCTGCCCTTTGGGGCGGCAACTGTCATTGAGTGGTCCAAGCCCCTATACCTCATATGGGTGAGTCCCCACACAACACATTCAACTTGCAGTTTTTAAGTAGATTTTTTTCAAAAATCTACTTTTTAAAATTGTCTGAGTATTTGGACCCAAGGGTGGGAGTAGGTACATTTATCGTTTCATGATTTTCTGAGAATTTTGTAACAATTTTTTAAATTTTATTTTTATTTTTTTAATATGTACCCCTTTTGAGTTGAGTCCATTTCCAGATGTAATTTTGATCGGATGGTTTTGAAATTTGAAACACTTATTTGGATTCACATTAGAAATAATTCTATCATTTTTGGTTTGGATTGGGCGCTTAGTCCGTCCAGTAGGTCAGTTTATATACAAGTTCTATTGAACTGCGTACAGATCGCAATTTTCAATCGATAGGCTTGAAATTTTGTATACATATGTGTTTTAGGTCAAGGACAGTACTTAACTAGTTTTTATGCGAATAGGCTTCACGGTACGTCTGGTAGGAGCGATTTTGTTGCATTTTCGGCAGATTAATGACTCCAAAAGAAGTAATTGTCAAGCTATAGTCCTATAGTCACAAAATTTGATACAAGTATTGGTTTGAAGTATATCTAACAAGATTCTAAATTTGGTTTCTATTGGTATTATGGTACATTCCCTGGGGCTGTCGGAGGTGGTAATTTTTCATGTTATCTCGATAAAAGTTGAAATTTTTTCTTTAATAGTCACGAAATTTTGTACAAACATTGCCTTCCATACATGAATCAGACCTACCAATTCTGGTTTTGATTGGTTAATTTTTTCCCAACTTATTAGCTATTCAGTGAAATTGTCCCTCTTTTACCCTTCTCATAATGGTCCAGAAAAATTCATTTTCTTGGCTTCATCGTGAAAAAAACTCGTTTTAACCTAAAAAAAAAATCCGATATCAGCAAAACGTTATTTTTCCTCGTCCGCCAACCGCTTAATCCGCTTATATCGTCGTAACCAGCGCCTAGACAACTGCACTATATTTCGCTTTGCAATGTGGGAGACGTTTTTTACATATAATTTTTTTTTTTTTATATTATCCACAATTTTTGTCTCAACAGGAAAGAGAGCCATCGAATTATTTCCTAAAATCGTTCTAGTCAGAACTTGAAATAATTTTTCATTTAAAAAAATGATTTTTGATTCAAGGATTTAAAATTCAACGAATTTTATTAAGACAAAATTCAACAAAAATTATTCAGACAGAATTCAATGCGCATGGCCAACTGCAAATGTTTCGTTGTTTCCATCCTAATAACGAATTTATCAGTGTTGCCAGGCCAGTACAAGCTAAAGCGCTGCGAAGTGGGGCTCCGGGCCCTGTATTATACGTACCCATAATTAATTATATGTGTAGGTATACGTGAAAAAAAAATTAGGTCAAAATGGGAAAATGGTACCTATCGATAGTTTTCTTTTGTCATGAAAAGGAAAATTTTCGTCACCCCCATCCCTAATCACTCCGTAAGATTAGTTTTAATACCCCGTTCGTTTGTATACAAACTACGGATAAAAAAATCTAATTTCATTTTTAATATTGACTTTTGGTCGAGATGTAAATGCAATATAATATAGTAGGTACACAGATTAAATAAAAGAGAATGTAAAATTTACTCGAAACGTAGACTAATGTCCGTACTTTTCAGTAGCCCAGATAACTGAAGATTATGAGAGGTTCTTTGAACTAGAAAAAAAAATCTGAATATCAACTTATTTTATGTTAATTCGAAAGGTGGTCTTCGCACAAAAATACCTTTGTTTTTTTTTTTTTTAATTTCTCGAGGGAGTTGAAGCTCAACACCTCCCTCGGTCACTCCCCAACAGCAACTACGCCACTTGGTTCCAAGGTAAAAATCATGAAACCGGTTTTATTTATTTATTTTTCTTGTTACAAATTCATCAGACAACGTAGAACTACCAAAAATAATTATTAACATTCGTTGGTTGAAACATTTCCTCGCTGCGTTATATTAACGTTGAACGTATTCAAATTACACCATACATAATTTTTTGTATCCGTATGAAGAAAAAGACATGACGTAAAGTATTGTTAGTTTGCGTGTGTCTGTACTGCAGTCTGCAGGGTGGGGACAACGGTTAAGTTATTTTATTTTTGTTTCATTTCTTTCGGTTTTATTCGACCATCTCGAAGTTCAGGGTCTCTGGCACATTCTCTAGAGCACAAAGATAAAAGCATATCCATATTATACGACATTTTTTCATGACCACATGTTCGTAGTATACCTTACCTGTGAAGTGTACGTGAATAGTTTTGTGTTTTGTCAGCGTATCGTGCGGTTCTTTGTGTTGTTATGCTTACCTATAGGTATGGTACCTACATTGTATTTTCGTACTTGTTGCTTGGTCGTTGCAGATGATAAAAGTTGTGAATAGTTGAACCGGTATTTGATTTGAAGTGTTATTAGTTTTTGCGTTCAAGTGGTGAAAACTGAATTTTGACGATTATAACTAACCGAACATAGCCGGTGTTGAGGATTATAGTAGGTAGGTACCTTTTTTTTTATCCTAATACCTACCTATTTCAGTTCAATATCACTTGAACAAGCTACATCGTTAAACGATCTTTCAACAGGATTTCTGCTTAGTTGGGTTGCGTAACTAAAGCCCTACAAATACGAGTCTGGCTATACGTCATTTTGTATCCTACAGCTCAAAAGTGAATTCGTTGATATGATATTTTACGTTACATTAGAGAAATTTCATGGTTTTAGATTTTTTTATTAATTTTATAGATATTTTTCATTATTTTACTTGGAATCTATGTTCGCCCAACAAATTGAAGGGCCAAAGAAACAACCCTCTTATTATACACAATTTTACAAGATCAAACTATATAATCAAAGTTATCGAATGTGATTGAAAAAGAACCATTGCTTGTAGAAAGCTGAAATTTTGAAAAAAACATTAAAATTGTTTGGTAAAGATGCTGTGAAAATTTTGCTGAAATTGTACTATTGGTTCTTGAGATAAAGCTGAGATTCTGATTGGGTTATGTGAATTTATGAAGTTGGTGATTGTTCTGAGCTTGAAGACCATTATTCGAACATTTAGATTTACACCACCATTATTAAACGTGTAAAATAAACAGTAAACATGAATATTGAAACATGAAAATAATCAACTTATCCGAAAACAGATTACAAATAAAATGATATTTTACATCAATATGTTGACTACGACGAGTATTCCAATGACTAGATTTTATAATAGCGATATAGGTACAACTCAGATTATCTTCAAATAAGTATTACACATTTATTATGATAATCAGTATTAAAATCTGATGCGTTAAAGCCATAAACCTTCAAGCCATAAACCTTCAGACACAACATCGCATATGGCAATTAACTCATTTTTGGTACTTGACAAAGCAACAGAAGGTTACTTGCAACTACTCCAAAAAATGAGATTGCTAAACAAGAAAAGCACAACAACTAGAAACAGATTTTCTAGTCATAATACAGTTTGCCCAATAGGTGTATCTAACTAAAAATCATATTCAGTATTACAGTCATATGTTAATTTCAGGTCTCTGGTGGTATAAAGATATTTAAAGACTCTAGTTAAATACTTGTAGTGTTCATGTTTAGCTGCACTTTGAAATTGTCCAAAGTAACTTATTGAGAAGCAGATGTCAAGACAAGAACCTAACATGATATACATTAAACAACCTAACCTAGTAGCTGTTGATACTCTTTAGCTGTTTTTATGTCAACTATATTCGAATCTCTTTTCAGCTTCACACAAGGTTCAATCAGAGAAAAGACCAGATTGCAGTATTCAAGACCAAAATGCTTCGCTACAGACTCGATTAACAATTTTTGATCAATTGTTAAAATTCCTTTTTCTTTTTCATAACTAATATTTAGTCCATGATAGCTACTAACATTTTTCATATCTTTACTTTTAAATTTATTACATATTAAGGTCTTAAAATGGTCGATGAGGTTTAAATTATTTGATCCAATTAGAATATCATCCACATATGTTAATAGAAACACAGTCTCATTGTTCTCCCAAAATCCAAACAGACATTCATCGACAGTAGCTATTTTAAATTGTAAGGATTTCAAAAAATTTGAAAACATTACATTCCACACTTTTGGTGCCTGTTTTAGGCTGTATAAAGATCTATTCAATTTTAAAACATAATTTGAAAGGTGAAGGTCAAAATGAGCCCCATAGGGAATTTTGACATAGACAGTAGCCTCAAGAAGACCATTAAGGAATGCAACACAAATATCTATTAAATAGCCTTGGCTTGTTGATATTAACATCCAGTATTTACAAATCCAACCAAATCATTAATACTTTTACATTTGACATACATGTTAGGAGAGTAGGAGACTGTATACAATCTCCAATCTATTACAGAATTACATGTGAATTCAAGGAGAAAATTAGGGCATGATTTGAAAATTTTGAATAGCATGCAAACCTGAAGCATTATCGGATCAATATCCATACCATTTTGGTATAGATGCGCAGGAAACTCGGAGCAAAACTCTTTCACATCAGCAATGACAAAATGACAAGAGGATTAGCTGGAGACTCTTGTATTAATCATTAAAAAAATATGAATACAGAAAAATGATTCTTTAAAGTATGTATTTTGCAAATAAATTTTTGACAAACTAAAAATTCTTAACTTACAATGACACATGTCGAAGAGTTTTCAGATATGCAAGTAAGCTGCAAGTGACTGCTTGGTGGCAGAACTTTGCTGATGCTAGACAGAGTCAGGTTGAACTTGTAACTGGTGAAATGAATTTGATAATGCATTTTCCACAGTAACTTAGAAGTGTCTTGTGGAAGGAAGTTTTTCCAACAGGTTTACATGTTATGACGTCATGTTTGAAGTTTGTCTATTGTTTGGTTGAACTTATGAAATTATAACTTTGATTTTTAAATTGGTTTGTGGCACAGTGAGTAAGGATGCATGCTAGAATGCTGCAGGTTTTGGGTTTGAATCCTGTGTATTCTTTTGAATTCTTTTATTCTATTTTCTTTCATTTTTTTCTAACACTTTTCAGCCATGTGTGTAGCTGATGCGCGCAAAGCACATCTGTTTCTTTTTTTTTTAAATACTTGTTAAGTAAGCGCTGAAAAGCGATATAAAAAACAAAAATAAATGAAATAAAAAAATTCAAAAGAAGACATAAGGTTCTAACCTATGACACATAGCACGTTATCACACGTCCTTATCCACTGAATCATAAGCTAATATGACAAATATTGCTATAATTTAATATATTCAACAAAAAAATAGACAAATCTTGGACACTCTCTTACCAGTTGAACCTCAAACATGACGTCATATATGTAACCTGCTGAAAAAACTTCCTTTTGCGAGATGCTTGTCAGTAACTTCGTCAGTATTAAGCTTAAAAACATAAAAATTATATCAGTGGCAAATATACAACAATTTTTACCATACAAAAATTATTCAATATGATTTATGAATGTGAAACTTACTTTCATTTCATTTTGAATTATTAGACACACTTATAGGAAGCTTTAAGTAGTACAAGTTTGTTACTACACTTTTTTTAACTTAGTGCTCCTTCCATTATTTATATATATTTCGCTGATTAACCATTGTAAACGTTGCTTCGTAGTATTATATTTTATTTTGTTTTACAGTTAAAGCCTACTCTCAATGCCATAGGCAGTTTTTAAAATAAAATTTTATTTAAATTGAAATAATGTACTTTATTTCTCTTTATACAGCTTAACGTAGGCTAGTGTTATTCGCGCATCCAGGCTTAATTCCATCAGTCTGGCCGCAACATTATTTAAAAAAAAAAAAAATGTGCTAAAAGTTCCGCACTTTTATCCATATCGAACGGAGCTCCTAATATTCGTATAATATCCGAGACGTTAGAGACGAAATGAGAAGACGCTTGGTTAGCAAACTAGTCGCAGTAGGTAGCCTAGTCATTAAATTTCGAAGACTAAAATATTTGTCTTGCCCACTTCTCCCACGTGCTACTGCCAGTCACCTACATCCGTTACTCAGTCCAGGCGATTGAACCGCGAAATAATATTTGCTTCCAAATCCAAATCGTTTGCGAAATTACGCCGGAATATTTTTATACACGTATATGTTTCGATGCGAATTGTTTTTTCAAAATTCTTATATATGTATTGGTCATAATAATGACTGATTCGGATTTCATATAACGTCGAAAATATGGATGGGATGGAAGCCAAAATATACAAACACGTCCAAAAAATTCAGTGAGTTTATAGCATCGACCCGTCGGCCATTCCGCTTTTAATGGTAAACATGTTTTCGAACTGACCATGAATTTTACATACTCGTGAAGTTCATTTGTTTACAACAACAATTGACGAAGACGAGAAATGTTTCAGAATATGTGCAGCTGTGGGAAATTTGGGATATATATATGGGCTATAAGTAAATACCTACATTATGAACTATTACACGAACGTACGAATGCGAGTAGGTACTTCGTATGCACATATTTTCTGTGGTATCTTGTGGAAAAAGTTCAGTTATTGTTCGTGCTGGTCAGAGAGGATAACCGATTTGTAGAGGTATGTAGCCTCCAGTGCTTAATAAGTATATTCACTAATCAAATATTAGTTGAGGTAAGCGATAACGTGACAAGAAAATTGTTGTAAGGTGCGAAAATGTTAAACTAGATGAAAAGTTCAAAAAAATAAATTGAACGATTTGGTTTTGCGTTAGTAGCTCACCTCTCCCCACACAAATCTTAGTCTACGTATACCAATACTTACTAATTTTATGATTTTCATTAACAAAACAAAAAATTACAGTAAAATATGAGGTAGATTACATGAATTTTCATCGCCCCCTGAAGTATTATATATGAGTCCACCATTGTTTTTTGTCTTGATACAAAATGGACGAGAATACCTCAAAATAATGAGACTTCGCCATATCCTACGACGAGATTTGATGGCTAATACTCGAGAAAAATGTTTGAAATATTTTCTGATGACTGTTATGGTGTTTAACGTATGCCATAATAGCTCCCATTAATGTTGATATTGTCCCTTCTATCCGATTGCACCCACGTGGCCACATATCATCAGTTTTCCAGCGAGTATAGTCGAGTTTCCTTCCCAATTCATCGCTTTTGTTACTCATGAATCCAGGATCTCCAAGAGAGAGGGGGAAAGCGTACCAAAGGTATCGGGCCCGGTCTTTTTCAGAGGACCTGGGAGGGCCCAAATTTTGAAATGGCTATATCTGTGAAGGTGGTTTTGGCTCGTCAAATTCTCCAAAGCTGAAAAACAAAAACCAAAATACAGTTCTACAGCAAAAAAACGCCTGAAAAAGTTTTTTCACTCACTCCTCTCGCGAAATGGCTTTCTCAGTTTATAACCCATTCTCAGAGGTAAACTCTGTAGTAGGCACTAAGAGGGCTCGTTAGTTTACTCCTCGTTGGCCAGAAATTTCACTTTTGAGGCCCGGCATGAATTAAGATGGGAAAAAAATGTTTTACAATTTTCTAGATGTTTGAATACACCAGCAGTGCTGGATCAAAGTAAAATTCACCCCTTTGCAAATCGTTCAAGAGAACACCACCTCCTTCTCAACCACTCTCTTCTCGCCAAAAAATGAGATAAAAAAATTTATGGACTTGTAAGGAAAATGTTACAAGAAAATCCGAAGTAGAAGTACCTAATGGAACATACCTATTTCAAACTTTGGGAGTTTATAATCTGGGCCTACCTACTCATATTTTATTTTTTCTTTTAGCGGACTTTTATTTAAAAAAAAAAAAAAAAAAAAAAAAAACTGTTGCTTTTTGAAATTTTTTTATTAATTTGTTCGGCATCCTATGGTAGCCGGTATTAATTTCCCAGTTTGCCATAAGGTGGATATACGTATGTATGACACGATATGGCAAAAAAGTGCTCCACTTGAAACTCTGTTTCTGAACCAGTTCAACTATTTTAAAATTTCTCCAGCAAGTCTTACTGGAACTATTGAAGGTGGCGCACATTTACTTTATCATAATATGTTGACTTACTGCGTCGATTCCGTCTAATTTTATTTTTAAAGTTGTTTTTTTCTAAATGAAAGTACAGTCATGGAAATCCATTCGATCGAACCAGAATTGCGAGCAGCAACTTTTTTTCATTACTAATTAATGATCCAATTGCGTCCGAAACGGCGCATATTAATTTTTAAAATCCATTGTCGGTATGCACTAAGTCTGCACACATATTCGTATGTATTCGATTAAAAATCGTACGTCATAACATATATAATTTTGGCATAATTAATCCGTATGAAAGGTTGTATGGTGTGTGCGGGGCGGAGGGAGGGACGGATAGTTCGCAATTCACATTTTAAATTACAGCGCAACTATAATTTTCCAGGAATCTTCGACAATTTAACAATTCTCTATTTTATTCGATGTACATATTATCTACGTTCTATAAATTACGTCATCCCAGAATAATTGGTATCTGTTATGACGAAACTCGCGCGACTGCTGAAGCTCTCTACACTTTATTCGGAATTTCCTATGTTTTTACACTTAGTCATTTATTTTTATTTTTCTGGTTTCGTTATAAAAATGTTGACCATTTCTAAATTAGGTACAGAAATACCTGCAACTGTCTAGCAATATACGTGTTCGGCCAACAACGTTTAGTATATTATGAATCGTTGTTCTGAATATTTTTTAAAATTTTTTCAGTGATCTATCGTTCCATTTGAACGAGTAATCTTGTGGTTCGAAAGCAGTAAAATAATTTTCCAGTTATTTGCGAAATTGAAAATTAATAACGAGAGTGAATGATAAAGACCGTCAAAAAATTAGATAAAATGTTTTACGAGTAAACTGGTCGTCGACGTGTTCCCTTTTTGTGTTATCGGATAAAAATAACCGTCTTTTTTTTTTTTTTTTTTTTTTTTTTAACAATTTTTTGTGTTGGTTGAGCAGTAAGTATAGCCCGAATAGACATAGAGTGAAGCGAATGAACAGTTATATTATTAACATAGGTATACCTAACATCGAGTAAAACGTCTCCTATTCTCGTGTACGAAAGCTTTTATTGGTACCTATAATGAATAATTTATACTTTTCGAACTTTTTCATGTAGCCTTGATTAATTTTAGTTTTGTAATTCATTTTTTAGATAAAATTGTGTTTCATTTATATACGGATAGTTCGTGTCTACGTGTGACTCACAGAATGAGTACTGCAGTTCGTAATACCTCATCGGCCGGTAGTCGAAATTCGATTAGTGAGGAGGTGCCTTTGACAACGATTACTCCGACCCGGGACATTGATGATGGCAGTGGTCAAGAAAGGCGCAGACGAACTCAAAATACGCTGCCAACGAATAAAAATGGCGATGTTGAAAAAAATTCTACCGATGGTGTTGCTGATTCATACAATCCGGAAGTAGCTCTTGCTAATAATCCGATATTGTCCGAAGTGAGTATCGAGTAGTACTGTTGTATAGAGTATTATAAGTAGGTTATATAAGAATACCTATAATATGTGTACCTGCACTAGCTCACTGTATTATAGGCGTGCATAGTGGTGGAGAAATTGATTTTTTCGAAAAACTCGCTTAGGTTTCTATTGCCTAAAGTTTCCAAAAATCTTTTCATTGAAATTGCTCGATCCTTGTTCTTTTTTGGTTTTTGCTTGACAGAATATGAACTAGAATGTTTTGAATAAATTTTTTAATATTTTTCCCAAATAGGTAGCCCACCTACTTATTTAGTTCTGGTTTGATGTTTTCATTTTTTCGTATTATCGATTCACTTCCACTTTGATTCCTTTTTATTTAAAAAAAATATCAATATTCAGTTCTGGCTTGGTTATAATGAAAATCATTTTTATTACTCTTTCGTTTTTGGGCTTAGATTTGAATTTTGTTTTTGGCGACTTACAAAATGGTGCAATCGCTAGCAACAGAAACGAAAAAAAAAAAGGTTCCCCCACAGTATATGAACTGAACCATATATCTTGTCGAAAATCTGTTTTTCAGATTTAGATTCCTATCGGGATTTTCTTCTGTCATCAAGAAAAGTAAAAATTAATTCAGTTCTAGTTGGGTTCTTACATTTAATTTGTTGTGTTTTCATTTTGGTTCCTATAGGTACTTATGTATGTTATATATTTTATATCTAACAGTTCGTTCACAAACCGCTAGTTTTATAGCAGCTGTATACACCTAGGTACTAAAAACGATATTTCGCTGGTAATTACTCAAATTGGAAGTAAAAATTTGGCTAGTTTATGCATTAATGTGATGTTAGTCAAGTTGAAATGAATGAATTAGTTGACAGTTGGTCTGTTCGATTTAGACAAAAAGTGTGCTAATACTGCACATTCTCAGTGGTCTCTTCTAACCTTCCCACAACAAAAAAAATCGCGAAAACTGATGAAAATTCACAAATTTTTTAGTGAACAAATATTATTTTTCTTGACTAAGGCAACGTCCAGACTCCTATGACCTCCCTTATACATATACGCCCTTGATACTTACCATTTTTACATAGTGTAGCAAATCAATCGTAGTGTATCTATGACTTCCACTAAAGTGTTAAACACTTTTTGCCCTAAGTACAGGACGTTTTTTGAGAAGCAGGAGGCACCGCCAGAACTTTCATAGTTGATAGTGCATCTCGGAACAAATACAAAATATTCGATAAGTCATATATGTGCCTTGTTTCCAACAGTTACGGAGCTAGATAGGCTTATAACCTCTTATATTAAAATTATGACATGAAAGAACTTATAGTCTACTTTAAAATTGTGATTTTTCTGTGTACGCCCACAGTACTCAACCACGAGGAACAGAAAAGGCCCTCTTCACTTTTATTTTATATCTTAATTAACATCATATATACAACTAATTTGAGGAAAACGGCTAATATATTGGTAGGTAGCTTTCTTATAGGTGCCTAAGTAGATAATACCTGCATACGTCTTATTTAAATTGAATTTTTTAGTACAACTTTGGGAACTTATAGCACTTTGGGGTACTCGACAGGACAAAAATGAAAAGGATATTTTTTGTTCCTTGTCGTGAGTTCTATGGGTTCGCATAATCAAATGATAGTTTTGGAGAGATATTTTCTTAGCATCATACTTTCAGTATATCAAGCCCCTTAACCCTTGAGAAAAAGACACGTGTTTATTTAAAATCATCATTTATTCTAAGGCTGTGGTTCTCAAACTTTTTTTTGTCTTGCCCCCTAATACAGCGACTATATCTTTGCATCCTCTTGTCTCAATACGATAGTGTACGTCATTGTGTCATTTCAAATTAATTTTAAATTGTGTTGTCTTTTTGGTTTTTTTCTTTTGGGTAGTGTCTCGTGCCCCCTTGAAGTTCGTTTGTGTTTCCCGGGGCAGGCGTCTCCAAGCGTAAGGACCACTGTCTTAGGGTGTTTTATTAAACAAACATTTGGATGGCTTCTTAGAGAACACCCTGTTTAGGTAGTGTGATAACCGAACAGATGGTTTAGGCTAGACTATCATTAGCTCAAAAACTAGCCGTGCGTGAACTACGAACTAGGCTTTTATGCGTTCCAGAGTTCCTGAAAAAAAAAATATTTGGATGGTGTTTTTTTTTTTTTTTTTAAGAGATTCATTTATTTGGTTCTCGTCACCATACCAACAACCCTGACTGAATTCAAACTGCCATGCTTTAAGAAAATATGATTAGGTATACTTATTGCTTTTTGTGATGTGTTGAGTAGAAAAGATTGTATATATGTTCAATTCTCTTTTATTCCAAGTTAAAATTAGTCGAATTTTTTACTCGCAGTCATTTTCACTAATTTGTGGTTTTCCATAAATAAATATTTAGTAAAGTGTCAACGTCAAAAATAGGAAACAAATTCAGAACCAACACCTATTTTTTGGCGTTACAAACCTGTTTTTTTTTTTTTTTAGGAAGTAGGTTAAATATGATTTTTTTTATTCTTCATCTTACATATAAAATTTTGGAACAATCGTTTGTTTATTAATAATATTTTTTAGAGGCTTACAAATGATACATTGTAACCGCCATTTTTTGTTGGGAGCATATTGTATTCCTGTACCCCCCCCCCGTTCCTTGTGCCATTGTCTATAGCAGTGCCCGTCTAAAACGTCCACTTCATCAGTTAATTGTATTGATTTGGCCTATAATACCAGTAGCCTACACACATTATCTATTTAGAGTACGTGTAGGCATCATGTGAAAGTTGATAAGAAAGTATCCGGTTTACACGTAATATAACTCCTGTAGCTGTAGCACTACTATGGCCAGAAATCACTGTCCTATTGCAGAAGCTTATTCTGCCTATTTCAAACTTGTGAAGTTAAAAATTCGTGAAGGTAGGTGCTATAGGTAGGTTTATTTCAATCTGAAATTCCAACACGCAACACTAAAAATTTGGGTGTTTTTTGATCAAAAATTTACCTATTAACTCGAGGAATACACACCACAGTGGTCGATATGTCTCTATAATATCATCAACTTGCCTACGAAAATTTACGATCTCAAAATTAATGTATTTAGCTCACTACAGATATCATTTAGGTCTCAGTAAGAAATTTCGGGCTCGGAAGTGGGGGATTAATTGAGGGGCCCTCTTTAAACATTAACTTGAAAATCACCATTTATTTCAAAATTTAAAACATGAGAAAAAAATGGTGTCTCTGATACCCTTCTCCCTTTTGAGACCCTGATAGTCATTTGTAGTCAGCTCATATTATTTTGTCTCATTAATTAGAATACAAGTTATACATATTCACTCTTGTTCTGCAAGCGAATCCAAACTACTGGCTGAATATGTCAGATATATCTACAGATTTTTGTAGATTTAATTTGGGAATAATTAAGTATTGGTAGTTTTATGGAGCCGAAATCAGTCCTCATGGTGGGGAGTATTATTTCCACTGAAAAATTTGGAATTATAGAAGATAATTTGGAACGGGTAAGCTACAGTAACAACATCTTCTGCTCAGAAATGAAGTTCGTTTTTTTTTGTTTTTTTTCTCTAGCAATATTAAGATGTTTAAGTCCAGTATTATAGAATTATGACGATGTGTTTGAGTGATACGAATTTACGTTCTAAATTCATCTGAAAAATTGTTGCTTCCAATTTTTTGAAACATTTATTTATCAAAGTTTTTTACTTTTCGTTGCCTTTGTCTAAGAGAGAAGTTGTAGTGGCTTAATGCTGATTTTTAGAACTATCAACAACTAATTCTTTTGTTTGCTTTAATAGTGTCGAATAGTGTGAGAATAAAAAAAACGTAAAACATTTAAGAAAAAAGCAACATAGTTAGATAGTTTTCAGTTATTCGTCGATACCACAGGTCAGTAACCTTCGTTAGTAAATTGAAAATTTTTGTACTTACTTTTCAAAACAATTATAGATAAAATTTACCAGTTCAGTCATGATAACTGAATATTTTCTCGTAGTCGCATTGATTAACTTTATTACCGCTTTACTGTGGATTCATAAATGTCACAATTTATTTTAAAAAATTTAAAATTTCTTAAAAAAAATTATAAAAGAAGTTGTAAGCTAACCTACCTAATAATCGAGTTAAAAGTCGAAAAAATGTGTATTAGTTGTAAAATATAATCGCTTTTAATATAAATTTTTCTTTTGTGTGATACTTCATACATTTTAGTTATATACACCCTTTCTTGTACTCTGTACTTCATTTGATTTTCTTATTGCAATTATAGACACTTCTGAGATGTAACTTTGACATCATCTTCTCTTTTTTGTTAAATTGCACATATTCTGCGAACCTCAACCTCTACAGAACTACTTAGCAATGAAATATCGATACATCGTTATGTTTGCAAGATACTATCCATTTTTTTCTACAATTTTTTCAAGCTGTTAAAATTTCGTCTTTTTTTAAATTATGGATGAAAATTAAGTAAACTGGATTTTCTAGCGAAATATTGCTGCGTTACTGTTTTTTTTTTTTCGTTTATCTCATAGTAAAACTTGAAAATTTTATTAAAAAAGACGTATAGGTACGGGTATGTCAACTCTCACTGAAGTGAAAAGAAGTTATGGATTCGATAACTTCATTGAAGGTCTGAAATAGGACGAAGAAAATGGCAGTCGTATAATTGTATTAATTTATTTACAGGTGCCGGAAGGTTTCAATGTTTATCGAAATAAGAAAACTCTGACTCAAGGGCTGATGGACATTGCTTTATTTTCAGCCAATGCGAATCAGTTGCGTTACATTTTCGACCACGGTGCTACCAATAAACCATTTTTCTACATTGCAGCGTCGTTAATTATTATCAGCTTAATTTTGCAAGTAAATATATACGTTTTTTATTTTTTTTAGGTGGGTTTCGTAGAATCTACTTATCGCATAGGGTGGCATGTCGCGACATTGGGAAAATTTAATTATAGATTTTCCGATCGTGGTTCTCTGCGGACCCATTAAAAGTTCAAGTACATATGGGATATAACAAAATTTGTCAATAAACTGGTGGGCGTAATTTTCTACGGATGGGGACGACATTTGGCATGTGGATACTTTGGGTCGAAATCTTGGTCATGTTTGAAGATGGCATCCTCTCATTCGTTTCAAAATGGCGGCTGTTTGAATTTGAAATTTTTAGGCAATGAGGACTGGGGATAATTTTTTACGGATCGGGACTAAATTCGGCATGTGCATATTTTGGGCCCTATATCTCGCAGTCAAGTTTAAAGATAGGCAAAATCCGCTCATTGGTTTCCGAATTACGGTTTTTTAAAATTTTTATCATGGTACAAAATTTTTAAAACCTATAATGAATGCAACCCGCAATGCACACAATTTCAAATTGTTTGTATTGCCGGTTGCATTCATCATAAGTTTTAAGAATTTTGTACTACGATGAAAACTTCAAAAAACTCTAATTTGGAAACTAATGGGCCGATTTGTGCCATGTTTGAACTTGATCGAGATATAGATTCAAATTATGCACGCACCAAATTTTCTCCTTATCTGTAGATAATTACGCCCTGACCCCGCATTGTCTACAACTTTGAAATTCAAATAGTTGCCATTTGGAAACGAGGGAGAGGATTTTGGTCCATTTAACAAAATTTGAAAATTCTGTCTATTCTGGACAAAATCTATCTTTCTGGATGGTGATTGGTAAGCCATTGGAACTTTTTAATTTTGCAGAATTTTTGAGAAACATTATAACTATTTTTATTTATGGTTATTATTACACGCTTTAATTGGAGTTACTATATAGTTCATCCAAAGAGAGTTGATTTTAAATACGAAACGCAACCCGTAACTACTGTACAATTTTACAAGCATTATTTACTCATTATTGCCAGTTGAAATATGTAGGAATTCGAGGGAATACGAATTACACGATTATCTACCTGAAAATATGAATATTAATTTGGCAACATTATTTTAGGGCGCAAGGAGATCATCTTTCGTTGGACGGACTGTAACGCGACAAAATCTTCCATCACCTCTTAGAACGAGAAATTATAGATAATAATGTTATTTTTTGGCAAGCATTATATTTTTCAACGCATCTGTTCTTTCATATAAAACTATTTTGTAATTAGGTGAAAGAAACCTTTTTGAACTTGGTTAAATTTCACGAAATTAAGAACAGTTGATTTCTGTTTGTGACGAAATACTCGTGTGACGTGCGGTCCCTGTAAAAAACGTTAGAAACGAATTCTACGAAAAATGGGTGAATAATCATAGCATTCATTCGTTATTATATAATTCAACTTATTTGTGAGTAAGTTGGTAATTCATTTTTTTTTAGATATTTCGATTTTGATGGGTGTTCTTCCGTTTCAATTTTTGAAGGATTATAGATGTTCTCGTCGCCAGGGGCAGACTACAGGGGATGAGATGATGATTCCGACCCCCTGAAAATTTAGTTTGTCAAGGTTCAAGTTCCATCAAAAAATTAAAAAAAAAACAAAAAACTGAAGATAGTGAAGTGTCTGTCTGAATTATTATAAACACATAGTTTATGGACTAAATAATTTTCCCAGACATTCGATTTAAAATGAATTTTTTTTTCTAGTCGAAAGGTCGTACCTTTTAAAAGTACCTATTTATGATTAAAAAATTTTAAATGTTTCTTTGTAAGAAAATTGTTAACTGGATGTCTTAAATATGTCCCAGTTTACAGAATTCGCCCCACAAGAAACATTGTTCCAGCACTGCCCCTGCTCAGAGCTTATCTTCTTGAACTTTTGAGAAACTTCTTCCATGGGTGGCGTTTAATTTTTTCTCAAGTGGTGCTTAAAATATTTTGAATGTACTTAAAATTATTGTTTTTGGGAGGAGGGGCAAATTTTTTTAAACTTATCATTGAAAATCTAAAAATCTTTTGTAAATTAAACGCTGATTTAAATTAATTTTGATTTATTTTCCTGAAATATTCACTTTTTCTTTTTCACCTTCATTTTACCAGTGAATTTTGGCAATTTATTAATTTATTTATTCAATATGAGTAACTGAAATTTTTGTTGCCAATTTCTTACGGAGCCAAAATTATTTTTTCTGGGAGGTATCACCCCCTGGCCCACCTATACAGCTCCACCACTGTTTCGTCCTTTCTAGAATTTATCGAAAAGGTTTGAAGTTGTCACATCTTATTGATGTCTTAGTTTGGAAACATCAAGATAAGCGGTAAGCCTATATAGTTTTATTACTATGCAATCTGCATTAAAGTTAGTTGATTAGGTTCTTATCAATTGAACCAATTAAAAATCTTTTAAATAAAATATTTTCAACCAAATTTGAGGTAAAATCAGCAATTTATTGACTTTTCTGCGTCCCTAAATCATTATGTTCGGTTCAAGTTCTAAGTTTTAATGTTTTTTACGCTTAAAAAAGTCAATCAATTGGTGCAATTTGTTATACTCGATAGGTTATCGCAATACCTTATTTAATTGATTAGTGTACCTTAGGTTTTAAGTTAAAAAACGTATTATTTTCGCTCGCGAAAATTACTTTTAGGACCATTTTGTTTTTCGGAACATTCCTAATACGTAGTGGTTTTTACTATGGGGAGAGGGGGCAGTTGCTGGATACGTTTTTATGCTGAAAAATAAATGATGAAAAAAAGCGACCCCACAAAAAAATGGCGTTTGAGGAGACATCCTCAACACAGTGACTTCACAGCACTCCGGGGTGTGGCAGAAAATTATGTATTTCCTTACAAATTAATTTTTCTAGATAGTTGTTGAAACCAAAAGCGTAGATAAGCGGCTATCCTGGAGGTTAAAAGCTTAATAAAAAAAAATAGTGTTTGTTGGTGGAGTAAGGAGTCTGTTTTTCCAATTCAGGATTCCCAATGAGTGTTTTTCCAAAAAATTTTATCCTCATCAAGGCCTTTTCCGCAGTCACTTTTTATAATTAATATTTTTTCAAATAAGATAAGTAGGTAGGTATATCTACTTATCATAAAAATAAAGGAATTTAATTTAAATGCTGTAATATTATAATTAGGTTATGTGTAAACGTCAGCTTGAATTTAAAAACGGATACTACATCCAAGCATTTGCGAGTATATTGTCACAGCCCTATTGTGCCCATTGTATGATGAAACAGCTTGAAAAATATCCCAGCCAGGAAAATGTGACGGAACACAGCTACAAATACTACCAAATCTTGCTCCCTATTGCAACCTATGATTTGAGACTTTTTTCCAACTCTTGCTGAGGCACACTATTAGCACACTGCTATATATCGCTACCTCATTAAACTAGGCACATTACTGGCACATTGCTACATGCAATGTGCAGGAATACTAGGTAGTAAGATAGAATTTTTGCTACCTAGATTGCTGCTTTATTTATACCTTATTACTATCAGTACATGCTACTTAAATATTTGGTCCTACTAATTTGAATGTCACTCTCCAATTATTTTTAAAATTTGGTAAATTCATTTTACTGAATGTTGACAACTTAAATACCAAATTTGGAATATTAGAAACAATTGAGAGCCTAGTAATTCTGTATTGAAATTTTGTTTAAAAAAAAAAAATTAGACAACCCCATCCATCCATTTTTTATATTTTCGACATCATTTTTTCCTTTTGTTAATTTACTGATTCTTCCCTACCTCTACCCACCAGTAGAGTACAACATGACGAATCCTTCACGCAGAAACACTGTATTATTAAAGGACACGTTCATCTAACATTTCTGTCCTTCTTCGCCTTTTCTTACCTACTTCAGAGAAATTTCACTTGCCTTCTTTCCTTTTGTTCACAATCACTGTTTCTCTCTGTCTTTACATATGGTAGTTGGCGTGATAAATCTACAATGCATCAACAATTTTATTCTACACAGTAAGGGTAGTAGTAAAGACACATTAGCCTATACTTTTTTTGCCTTTTTTTTCTTACCTACTTTTTTGATTTCCTTGTCGTTGCTGGGTTTTGATCACTGGACTGATGAGTTATTGATCTCCGCTTTAACCAACTGAGCTATGGCTGACGTATTAGTTGTAGAAGATATTTCATTTCATTAATTTATATTACATATTGTCTACTTTAGCAATATTTTAATTTGTAGTAATTTTAATGAATTGATTAACAGGGAATTAAAAATATTGCCTATAAATAAGAAATGAAAAAACTAAATTTTCACGTCATCTTTTCATGTGAGCTCATGATAAAAGAATACAAATTGAACTAAAACTGGTATTCACTATTTACATCAGTATTATATGTTAAACTAGGTATCAGGTCAGAATATTCAAAATTGTTTGACTGATTCACTCTCTCTTTGAAGAAAAATTTTAAGTGCAATACCAAATTTTTTACTAAAGCTGCTCTCATATAAATACTATCTTCCACCAACAGTGGTTTAGCCCTAGCACAATTTTTCTTTGGGGGGAATGCAATAAAAAATTTTTAAGCAACAAGCAAATTGATAATCATTTTTTTAAGGCATGTGAGGTAATCAATAAATTTTTGGGGCTTTTGACGCCAAAACTCCCCCATTCATACACCACTGCCCATTAAAATTTCAGAACTCCGCATTCCTCTCGTAGTTTTCTTCTAATTCATGAAAAACTATGTTAGCCATGTTTTACTGGCATAGTTTTATCGCTTCTTTACATTTTATGTGAAAACTATTTGAGCAATAGTGACCCAATTATTCATCTGACCTGTTACTATCGAGAATTCGTGTAGGCTAATTAATCTATTATATGGGATGATAATTATTTTCAATTTAAGTATTGTTCGAAAGAATATTATTTTTCAATCAAAATTTTGTCTGACACAAACCAATTAGATTCAACAAAATGTAAACATTTTCAGTGGATGATTCCTCAAGTATCTACGTGAATATTGTGCAAGTTACAAACTTTTCAAATTTTCACTGATAAATTCCTTGCTGTAGAAGCCTTTTTTGAGACAATTTTTTCAACAAGTGCGATTCAAAGGTAAAACCCCCTTGGGACAAGTTGGGTTGTTGTGAAAAATAAACGGTTATGGTATCTAGTCCAGCCTTCAATCTAAACATCCATGTGTGATTGGTCACTGTAGCACCTATAGTTTACCAAAAACAATGTGTCACAGACATAGGTACCACTTCTCACAAACTTATTTATTTTTACCTAATTTTTATCAAATGTGAGCCTTAGGCAAGAAGGGGTGGCATCAAGGCCTTAAATTAATGATTAAGTCATAGAGTAGAGGTTTCAAGTTATCTACCCATATTATATGAATGTCCATTGCAGCACTTATAGTTTGTCATAAACTACATATAATAGACATGTCGTTTCTCAATAATTTGTTTCATCAACTTTCTGAACATACACCTCAAACAAGTAAGACGATGTTATATCAAAAAATCTACCCCCCAGAAAAGCTTTCTATTTACGCCATCGGTTATTGAAATCAAATTTAAGTGGCTCATATTTTGCTATATCAAACATGGCTATTATTAGTCAAATAACTAGAAATTGTGTAGGTACAATGTACACTGCTACCCCCTGTTGCTACATCATTGATGTCATCAGTTCTAAGTAGAAATAATAACTAAGTAAGTTTCAAATTTATGCTTACCTATAGCATAAAAAAGCAAAGACAATCAAAAAACTAGAATAAACATGCAGGGGTATAACACTACCCTCTATGTTCATTAAGGAACAGGATAACACTTAACAGGTTAATACATAAATGAAAAAAATACGTAGATAAAAGAGAATCTAATATAAAATGCAACAATGTGATTTTATCCATATAATTTGCTATATTCATCTGTAATCCTTAAAGGATGTAATTATGCAAAATCTAGTAAAGTAAACCTTTATTTTCTATCATTTTCATTCATAACCTCCTTTTTTTAAAGTTGGTCAAAAATTGTGAACCAAAAATATCATGAACAATAATTTAAATGTTTTATTTAACTACTCTTTTGATTCGTAGCCTGTAGTATGAAATTAATGTATTTTAGTTGAAAAAAAAATGTATATACATATATGGATAGGAAAGATATCATCTTTTCACACATGAGGACAAGTGCCTTTAAAAAACTGCTTAAAATAAAGTATAGATACCACACCTAATTCAGTGACATGCAGAATACACATTCTGGAAAATGAAAATTACCTAAAATTATTTTACATGTGAAAATTTATAGCTTCTTCCCCCCAAGGTAAATCCTGCATACACCCCTGCTACTCTCTATTTTAAATTGAAAATCCAGCATAAAAGTATTAACGAAATTTTCATTACCCCCTACGAATGATTTTATTATATTCATGGGGCTACTTTGAGTTCTGTAGATATTCTTGATTAGGCTACTATACAAATGGGTTTCTAAAAAGCTGTTTTTATTACAAGTTTGATTTTAATGGTGTTATAAGTGAAAAAGTAGTGGAGGGGCACATTTTCCATATTTGGCAAAGAAGTAGCGAGTAGGGGATAATATTTTTATTAATTTCAGATTCTATAATAATTTCATAAGCACAACAAATATTCATTTTTGTAATTAAATGTATTGGATTAATTTTTTTAGTAGCCATTAAACAATGCGCTTGGTAAGTGCTGTTTAACTTTTATTGCAAGCTGTTTTGTTGTCTGAAATGTTTGCAGAGTTCTCAAAGAAATGTAAAGCTGCTACCATTCAATACTCATAATTGTTCCATCACTTTGGCTTCAGAGTGCTAAACATACATTTGCTATTTCAAACTAGGTAGCAATTTTGGAAGCAAATTAATGGAACTTTGCTTCATACTTGTGCCACAAACACACAAAAGCTTAGAATACAATCGCTATTTCAAACTAGGTAGCAATTTTGGAAGCAGATTTATGAAACCTTGCTTCGTACTTGTACCACAAACACACAAAAGATAAACATACAGTCGCTATTTAAAACTAGGTAGCAATATTAGAAGCAAACTATAAGAACCTCGCTACATACTTGTGCTACACGCACACAAACTTTCAAAACCATGTTTTTACACAACAATTTTTCAATGTATTAAGCAGATTTGGCACTCCACTGCGTCTTACTACTATCTTTTTCCTGGCTGGGTATGATCTGTTTTCTACTTTTCGAATCAATACCAAATAAAGCTCGAGTTGCGTTTATTATTCCTATTTCAAAATATGTCATAGGCGCTGGCTTTCTAAATTGGTCGTGGGTGCACGATGTAGGCGCGTGAAAAAAGTTTTTGGCCCCATTTCCCTCAACTATTGCCCCATCCCCTCACTTGCACTTCATCAATATAATAATCACAGAAATTTGTAGGGTGTAATTGCACCCGCACACCTACGGAAGTCGGCACATATGAAGTCTGTCATTACAGGCATAGGTTGCGACATGTTGGACCTCGTACTTCAATGCGTTCTTTGACTACTGAAAAAACATTCTAAAAAAGATTCTTTGTACGCCCATTCTTGCTTATTTTTTAAAGGTGCATACACGAAAGACAAGCCAACTTTTTTGTTGTTTCGACCATCAACAGTTCCCAAGGTAGTGAAAGTTTGAAAAAAAAGTGCCATACTGAAGGTACCATTGGCAAACCACGTTGTGTATCTGACCAGACATCGCAAATTTTTAATTGTAGCAAATATGATTATTCGACAGCCGTCTTCCGTATCCTCCTCGTCAATAGAATCGTATAACAAAAAGGGCTTTCCTACAAATGTGAGTGAATTGATCTGGCATATCTCTAAAATTAGCGAGTATTGTTGGGTTAGAAGGAAAGAGTCACAACCTCACACAAGTCATGCTTTTTTGTAAGTTTGGATCAACTACTGAATGATGCCAGCGGCCAACACCGTCACATACTTTACTTGTTTGCCACCAGATGGCATTTTATGGCTTAAAAATTGCGTATGCTATGGAAATTTATTTCGGTAAAAAAAACGTGTCTCTTTGTTTCTTAATATGTTTAAAAGACGTAAAGACCCAGGGCTCTGGGGATTCGTGATTTTAGGGAAACTGTACCCCAACCACTTGTGGTAGTGGTATTTCTCAGGGGAGGGGTTATAAGGGACGGTCGAGAAAATGTAGACCTCTTTCTTATGATCGAGCTGTCTACGCCTTCGGTTCAAATCCTGCAGTATGTTTTAAGATTAATTAACAAGTGAGGCTTTCCACATATTATACCTTTTTTAAATTTTCAGATTGGTGTTGGTCTGCTGCTTCTCATAAGCACCCAGTATAGTATTAACGTTGAATGTCAGCGACAAATTGCGTACAAATACGGAAACTACGTTGTAGTTGGAATTTTTTTGATTACCGTAGTCAATATATTTATTGCTGCGTTTGGAGGCCCAGCTGTCGTCTTTCCTGCGGCCGTTGCATCTTCTCTACCATCAGCATCCATCATTAGTAATACCACGGTTGGCACGTAGTTGCAATAATCAGGAGCAAATACGTTGCAATTCATATTTTCAATTTTTTTCTTATATAATAAAACAAAACAAAAAAAATTGAAAAAAAATTCTACGATTGAAAAGCGTTGTTTGAATCAGCATTTGAGATAGCTCTATATGGACTTGATTGGCGTTGTTCGCTCGATTTCAACGCATTTTGGCTGTGCCTTTTTTTGTATCAATATTGATAAATGATTTTCTATTCACTTTATCAATTAATTTTCCATTACATTTTAAAAGGAGTTTTTTTTTTATTCTAAATTTCGGACCGATACGTACCTACTTAACAATATATTCTTATTTTACGAACAGGAATCTCAGTTCAGTGCATTTATATCGTTTCTACTAACACGTATTTATTAATTTTTTATAGTGTCCTCTTAAGTACAAATTTAGTAAAACTTTATTTTGAAAATATTCGTTTGACAAATTTTCATTTTTCAACAAATTTTTTTCAGATTCTCGCGAAAATCGAACAAAACAATTATGCAACATTGATAAAGCATAATTTTTCTCTACTAAAATCGCTTGCCAACTTGAAAGAAATGTTTTTTAATTAGAAAGTTTAAACGTTACAAAATTTTGAGAAAATTTTTAAACTTTTGATGAATTAAGTTTGTTTCTTTGTCTCCTCAAAAAAAGAGAGAGGAAATTACTGAATGTGGTTTCTTTTGAAAGCACTTTAGAAGGAAGATACCTAAAAACTGACAATGGCATAAACCTCAAAAAATTCTAAGAAATGACAAAAAACAAAAAACAAAAAAAAACCATATTTATATCAACAAATATTGGTCACAAAAATGTGATCGTTTTTGAAGAAAAACTAATAATTCCATAATTTTTTCGGGAAAAATTGGTTGTTTATATTGAAAATATAATATAATTAACCAGAAGTAATTTTTTTTCGTATTTCTCTTTAATTGCTTCTCCTTGACGGAAGTTGGAAGCTTTACTTTGAATCGTCTGAAATAGTACACAAAAATGGGGAAAGCGTTTCACATTAGCTTTGTTTTATTTGTCAAAAATAAAGACACTGAGGTGACACCGAAAGAAGCTTTTCCGCTACATTTGAGTCGATTCGATTCCGCTCGTTAAGAGTGGAATAAAGCCCTTTAGTGTCGACACCGCGTGGTAAATAAAACAAATTTATTGTGGAACACAGAATAATTTATAACTGAAAGACATTAAGCTATAGTAAGAAAAAAAAACAACAGTATCACCGTTAAAAAATAACCAGGATTAGTCATAATCGATGTTCAATAATTAGGAAAAGGTGAAGTCAAAGGAGAACATTAAACATTTAACATCGAGAAAAATTTAATTGCGACTTCTATCCTTTCAGGATTATTTTTGGATCTTGTGGGTTGTAACGCCTCGAAAATGCAGTAACAATTTCAACAAAATATATGATATATAAGTTTCATGTTTTTCATGACGACAGATTTTTTTTTTGTTGTTGAAGTAAATTGTTTTAGTAAACATCACTGACGAAAAAAATACAAATTTATGGACAAAGAGAGGCTCAAAATCAAAACTGTTTTTTCACTTAATTCATTAGCATTCATGAATTCAAGCTACAAATTACACTGATGAAATAAATTACATACATTTTTCATTGGAATTATCTGCTGTCACAAATGTTGTAAGTAACAAACCAGAAAAGTTCGGACAATGCTCCTCCAAAATATTCAGTTCTCATTAATTTGGATAAAATGCACGCAAAATAAAATAGTAACGAAACAAGAAACGTATTTAGAATATTCATAGAAAGTTTTTCTGATAAGAAATGTATACATATTTCGATACTGGGATTAATGAACAGAGATAATGAAAGAAGAATTTATCGAAAGGATATCGTAGTTAAAGTAAGAAAATCTACACTGTAAACACACTCGATCACGAATTCCTATTTTATGCGTTTAACAGTTCCCAAGCATCGTCTTCATCCGTCCTTTTCTTCGTTTCTTTAATTTGGATAGGATCGAATTTCTGAAAATCGTCGATTGGTTTCGGTGGTTTCGCTCGACTGATTTCTGTGTTTCGTTTACCAATGTTTGATTCCGTTTCTGCAGGAAGGTTGCTTCTATAAAGATGAAAATTAGGTTAAGAGAACGAAAATGCTATTTAGGTCGATTCATTACCTTAGTTTTTTTCTCATTAGCTAAAAATAAATATTTTAGGTACTCGAAAAAGAGGAACTTGAATGAAATCTCATGGCTGAAGAATTCTATAAATGTGAAATGAGTTTTCACGAAAAATCCAAACGTAACAAAAATACCCAAATCAAATTTACCTGACACGAGACAAATTTTCGGATAGTAAATTTGATTTTTCATTTTTCGGGCCGGACGATGAACTCGGAGCGTTTTCATAACTGTTTTCATATCTGTCGCTAGAATGATCTTCATTTTGGACGGCAGGAAGGTTGACATTAAGACCACCGATTTCTTGGAAACCTTTTCGACTGATTTCACTAACCTGATTCGTGAAACAAATATCATTAAATTTTGAAACACATTAAAACAGCCAACAAATAATTGGAATAAAAAAGACGCACCTTGTCACCAACAGTCACGCTCAGTTCAGATACTTTTTTTGATGCAATATTACCAAATTTAAGAGCATTTTCAGTTGCTTTGGAGGCAAACTTGGAGGCGGAAACCGAAAATAAAGACCAGCCCTAGAAAAAACAACAACTTACACTTAATCGTTTGAAAAAAAGAGAATCCCACAAATATGTCGAGATAACTGGGAAAAAATAAAATTCACTGCTTCTTTGGGTATTGATAAATTCAACATTTCTAAAGAAAAATGAAAGTAAATTTATTTGTAAATGTGACTGCAGTTTAGAACGGGGACAAAAAAGTACTCTTTTACCATTTCTTTGGATGGTTTTCTTCAATAAGTAAGATGCGATTTTTCAGAGGTTCCCATTTCGAAAATTCACACCATTTAACCATTTAACCATCACTTGCTCTCAAAATTTGAGAAAACACGGGATACAGGAACACAATTGACAATTAAATGCACAAAGAGACTTTTTTTTCACGCCAAATATCTAAGTTTTGAGGGTATCAATAAACTTGTTATGACAGGAAACAAAACAGAGAACGTACTTTTTGCAACACTCATCCAAAAAGAATGTTTTTTCATGCACCTAGACTAAACCTAAAGAAAGGAATTTCAACAAAATTTGAAAAAATATGATTTCGCGCATAAGCCCTTGAAAGTTGACTTTCTTCCACGGTTTTATCACTTTTTACATGGTTTGATTTTTTTAAATCAATTTTTTTTGGGATGGGTGTGGGGGAGGTGGTTGAGAACAGATATAATTTTTTGATTGAAGAAAGTAAAATTAAAAATGATTAATTATTTTTCAGTTCTAAATAATAATTTTTTACTGGCGAATTTTTTTTCTTTTCTTTTTTTTTTTGGAGGGGGGAAAGAAGGTCGCATTTTTAACAACTATTTTATGAAGATTTTCGATGAAAATCTTCATATTAATTTCGATTTCATGAAACGACCTAGGAGTAAGATGGGTACGTTTTTCGTTCCGTGACCCAAGAAAAATGAGACCAGGTCAAATTTGTACTATACATACATTCCATTGTTTTGTTACTACGGAACAAGTCACAATGTTTTTTTGATAGTTACGAAATTGGTACGAACATAAATAGTTTCGTACCCAACCAAAAACCAGATTTATTGATTTTGGTGTGGATCGGTCAGACTATACTTTCATTTTTATTCGTTTTTGAGGCTTTATATCTCTAAAATGTTTAATGTTTCACTAATAGCTACGAAATTAGGAAGAAATATTTAAATGATCTATTCTAACATGACACAATTTTGGTGCGATCAGCCAAGCAGTACTTCTGTTATATCCAATTAACTTCTGATATTGGGCTCTGTAATGCGTAATCTTCAATCAATAGCTACGAAATTTGACTCAATCATTACTTATGATCCTTGCCAACTTAATGTAATGTAGGTTGTGATTGGCTAGTTTTTGAAAACCTACATTTTCTAGTGAAGTGATTATTATTATTATTATTTTCACATTAAAAGTCAAGAATGAAAGTTTATAATACGGCTTTTATAACTTTCCTACTTGGCTGAAAAAATTAGCGTCACTTTCTAAACTTCAGTCACAACAAAGGTGTTGAATTACAGTTGTTAACGATGAAACAGCGTTGTCTAACGTGAAAGCCTGAGCCTGCTTCATGGCATTATTGTCGTTCGATTCCACACTGTATCCGAATCCAGAGTATTTTCCGCCTTGACTTGGAGGTAAATTTCTAAAATGATTCGAATTACTACAAATGAGTTCTTATCGAAAATGAATAAACGTAATAAAAAATGATACTTAAACATACTCGGGTCGCATGGCATTCTCATTTTGCAATTTCTCAAAAAATGCTTCCTTTTCGTTAGCTAACGACCCACTATTCTGGTAACTATCAGGCGAATATGCTGAATTGGTATTCGTGACGATAAGGTCATCTTCAATATTGCGCTGGACACTTTTTCTCTTATTCTGACTATCTTTTTTTCGCTTTTCACTGTGTTTGCGCGACAAGTAAATCATTATTTTCAAATCCAAATTTCAACAACATAATTACACAAGTGCGATAAGTAGAAAATAACTTACGAACTACTATCGGGAGCTGGCATAGTCCATTCTTTACCTTGAGCGAGAGATACGATCTAAACAAAAATAAATAAATTAAAATAATATCTTTGAACACTGACGACCCTGCTATTATTCACCAATTACAAATAAAGGGGACAAATATTTACTTTATCTCGATAAAGAGCGGCAGCTTTGGAATTGTAACGAGTTTGAAGAGGTAATGTGTCATCCCAATCAGTTTGAGAATCGAAGAATTCTCGGGCACGGCGGTTACCACCAACCTGTCCTCAAAATGATTCCTTATTAAATTTTCATCAGAATATTTGTACAAAAATTGTTGCTGTTAATTAATATACCTTCATTTTTTCAAGTTCGATATCTTTCCACTTGTCCATAGTAATAGAACGAACAAATGATAGGTGTACACCGAGTCCACGATGTTTTCCCGAACATTCGAGACAAATCCAAATTCCATAGGTGACGGATGCCCATTGAGGATTGTGCGTGCCACATTCGAAACATTTCTATTAAACGGAAGGAACCACAAATTAAACAAAAAAAAACTTCATTAGAAACAGGGGTACAGCATGGGTGGATATAATGAAACTAAATTTACACAAAAGTGGAACAGGTTGTAAAATTTTAGTATAGTGGTGGTCCATTTTTACTTCAGGAAGAGATTCGAAAAATTCAAACCAACAACGAGAAATTTTATGATAGGTTGATTTGGCACGAACTTGAATAATGATTTTTTCTTCACTTTGCAACTGTAATAACTTTAGTTAAATGAATAACATCTTACAGAATTGTCATATTTCGGCATTAAATCTTGTAACACTCGTCTGGTTCGAGGACTGGCCATGATATTATTTTTCTAAATGAATTATTTGAAAAACTATAGGCACATAACTTAAAAATAATTACGTTAATGTAACAGGGAATTATAGAATTAAATATTTATAGATAAAATTAAAATTAAAACTAAATTAATTATCTAAGATTCTAGGTAGAAACGGTGGAAATACATAATTAGGAACGATGAACACATCGAACTCATCGAACACATCACAACATTTACAACTCTTGAAGGTATTGCAGTGTAGCCATTTAATAAATTTTCTGATAAGAAGGACGAAACATCCAAATCGAAAAATTGGCTTTGTTTTTTTTCGTTCCAAGATACTTCCTCTCGTTTTCACATCTCACATCAGATCGCATCACTCGTCAGTAATCATCACTTTCAAGTTTAATTTATTTATAAGTTCAAACTTTGAAGTTAGTGTTTAAGTGTATATCATTTTATTTGTATGAATTTATGATTGTGTTATAATTTCTCATAAATTATTTTTCGGAATGTGGTGTATCGATCTATGAATTTTGTTCGTGTCTTTTGATTTATGAATTGGGAAAACAAATTCGTGCATTATGGAAGATATCTTTCACTGGTGTCGAGAAGGAAATACTTTGCAAGTACGAGTCTGGTTGGACGATACTGAAAATGATATGAATCAAGGGTAATCATTTTTCAATTGTTGTTAATAATTTGTTCAATTATTAATGCCATGAATATTTAGAAAATATTGTCTTAGTAGAAATTGACGCTGTTCGTTTAAACTTCCTTATATGGTAATTGCAGAATGTTTACTTCATTATGTTCACTAACCTTTCTCATTGTGATGTGCGTAGGTTGTTTGGCGAGTTGTATCGATTTTTTCTATTAAACTTTATGGTGAGAAATCTCATCAAATCCGTCTGTTTTTCATTTCGTGTACTATTTTATTTGACTGAATTTTGTTTAGCATATCATGAACTCGAACATCTATGTAGTGAAAGAGTTCTTTGAAATCTCTGTTATTTTTTATCAATTAGAATTTATTGTATTTCAGTGACGATCATGGCTTCAGTCCATTACATTGGGCCTGTAAAGAAGGACATTATAAAATTGTGGATTTATTATTATCCAGAGGGGCGAGAATAAACGCTACTAATCGTGGCGATGACACTCCGTTGCATTTAGCTGCTGCTCATGGTCACCGAGACATCGTTAATTTAGTATGTATTTTTTTTTATGATCTTCGTTTTAGTGAACAGTATTAATGAACAAGTTATTCATTACAGTTGCTGCGCAATAGAGCTGACATTAATTTCACCAATGAACACGGCAATACTCCTCTTCATTATGCTTGTTTTTGGGGATACCAGCAAGTGGCCGAAGATCTGATAGCTCATGGAGCGATCGTATCGTTGGCTAACAAAGATGGAGACACACCTTTGGATAAGGCTCGAGGTTCTTTGGCGAAACGTTTTCACGGTTTGTTGAATTATTGTAATTTTTGATCAAATTTTCCTTTCATAGAATTTATGACTTATCATATTCATTTTTTTTTTCATTATAACGAGTGGTACCCTCGCAACAGTAAACGGTATCAGTCATAGAGAAGTTCTATCAGTCACAAAATATAAATATCATAACCACTT
Source organism: Ericerus pela (assembly GCA_011428145.1). Taxonomy (NCBI): domain Eukaryota; kingdom Metazoa; phylum Arthropoda; class Insecta; order Hemiptera; family Coccidae; genus Ericerus; species Ericerus pela. Next base: position 489,885 of record WOFM01000621.1, read on the forward strand.
TATTTCGATCGTAATCATAATTTTACTTGAATTACATAATTTTAGTTATAATAATATAACTCGAACTTCCAGAGCTTGCTGTTGAAACTGGTCAAGATTTGAAGAAGATCAACTTTAGAGACCAAAGCTGGTTAGGATTGAAAACTCGAAGTCGTAAGTTGTGAGATTTTTATTAGTTTCATTTCTGTTATAAAGTTTTCATTTACCTTTGCTGTTGATTTCAGGTGATGCTACTCTTTCACGTCACAAGGGTATTAATCTATCTGATTTGTCGTTGCACACTAAACTTGGAACGTCGCACAGTGGTGAAACATGGCGTGGACGTTGGCAAAAGAACGATATTGTTGCGAAAATATTGAATGTACGAAATTGTACCTCTCGAATTTCGAGAGATTTCAATGAAGAGTATCCCAAACTGAGGTAAATCTAAGACGTGTTTTAGCTGGATGTCTCAGTCAGCGGATTAGGCACTGCGTTATAAAATTGGCTTTATTGCATGAAAATAGTGAATTTGTGATACGTATATTGATGTCACATAAAATACTCATTGACTTTTTGTCCTTTTATAATTTCTCAATTTTTCTTATTGTTGTTAATGTGTGTGTCTAGTCTCCATCCACCCCTCCTGTCATCACTTGTTATTTTCTTCTGTTGAATATTTTACATATTGCTGCGATGTTGGTCTTTCTTGTTGCTAGACTTCTTTGTTCGAGATTCAATGTATTTTTTTTTCCTTATTATTTTAATTCAAATATTATGTTCTGACAATTCCTCTGTGGCGACTTCCTACCAGTGGTGACGAGTGTACTTGTGCATTTGCTGGTATGTCGTGTGGCCTGTCCCTACATTACAAAAGGCGAACATGTTTTTGGTTCACAAGTTAGTAGCTCACCACTGCTAATCTTATTTAATACTGAGCAAGGCTCAAACACACATACATGAGGTCTATACGTAGTTGTACGCCTGTGCATTCAGCAGTGTCCTACAAGTGGTAACCCTGATGTGTGAACGCAGTTCAGTTATTGGCAAACAGCCGATCGAGTAAGTAGTAATCTTCTAGACTCCCTCTTATTAATCGGCAAACAGCTGATCGAGAAGGTTGTCGTTTTTTTTAAAAACCCTCTCATTCATCGGCCAACAGCTGATCAAGTAGGTTGTAGCTCTGTTTCCTCTTGGTAAAAATCATCTTTATCAAGACGTTCATCGAGTGTAAGCTTGATGTGGCAGAACTCGGATGCAAGTCCTAAAGTTCTCGCATCCCCTGGTGGCATTGCTTCTCCAGAAATGAATCGATGGCAAACCAACCAGCAGGATATTGATAACCTCATCTCCCCTCTTTTCTCTGTTGTTATATCCTCGACAACACTGGAGAGTGGGAGATTGTGGAGGGTAGAGGCCACTTACGTACTATCCAGTACACTCACACCTCCCCTAGCTACTGGGACAATCACATCGTCATCAGCATTTGTCTGTTCCTCCACCAGCCCGGTGTCCTTTACACTACTTATAGGGAGAATGTCCAGACTCCTGTTCCAGCAGGATGAAGACCACACCCTGCTCAATTTATTGCCTGTTCTGTTTGAAATCCACCATCTGGTGTGATACTTCCGTGGGAAAGAAATGACCATCTGTCCTGTCCAACCATTGCTATGTGATCTTCCACAGGTACTCACATCCTAGCAGTTGATCTACTGCAAAACTTGTAGCTTTAAGATTTGTATGGCCGAGGTTACAATCAGATATCCTTAACTGGTCAAGACAGTGTATGGCATGTTAAGCGATCAAAATAGGCTGTCATACTAAGGCACCTTTCCAAGCCTTTCAACCCATGGCCCGCTTTAGACACATCCACCTAGATCTCGTAGGTCCATTCTCACCTGGCTCTGGTTCTCTTCATTGTATGATAATGATAGACTGTGCCACAAGATGGCCCATTGCCATTGTGACGATGGATGTTATTGTAGAACAAGTAGCCACACTGTTTGTCCAGTACTGGATCTCGAACTTTGGTGTCCCCAAGTCAATCACCACAGACCAGGGACTCCAGTTCAAAAGTGCACTCTTTACTGCTGTTGCACAGAAGCTGGGTATACACAAAATATCTACAACTGTGTACCATCATCAGTCCAAAGGTAAAGTGGAGCACTGGCATCGCACCCTCAAGGCTGCAATTATGGCTTACTGTTGAGACTCACTGCTCGCCAATTAGCCTGCTGCTTTCCCCCTCATACTCCTGGGATTGCGCACCACAATCATCTCTGATCTTGGCGTTTCATCAGCACAGCTCGTCTACTGCGAAGGCTTACAACTCCCAGCTGACTTCTTTGAGGACAGTTCACCAGGCAGTGTTGATCCCAATGACATCACACCGCTGGTAGAACGCATCCACAAAAGTACAAATGCTTTTATACAGCAAATGTGTTCCCACAGAGATCACAAAACCTACATTCCCCCTGACTTGCCTACAGCAAAGTATGTACAGTTGCGCACTGATACACTACGCAGATCTCTCGACCCTCTATATGATGGACCTTTTCCCATCACAGAGAGGGCAGATAAGTGGTTTGAGATTGACATGCATGGTAAACGCAACCGGGTTTCCATCAATCACCTCAAACTGGCTTATCTCTTCAACATTGAAGGTAACAGTGCCGACATCGATGACTCTGTTTGATTAGATGATGACATGAACCTACTACAGCCACAAAATTTAATCCCGATTTGTTTCACCTTCAAACGACAACAATCGGCAACTAAATGGCCAAAATCAATCAGATAATTCAATATCGACCACACCTACAGTTGATCCATCAAACAAAAATACGTTCGATCTAAATACAGATCAATCTGATACCGTGCTATTGCCAATGGAATTTGACGACTCACCTCTTGCCGCACTTCCCTTTGACAATAATTCACTAAACAAGTTATTCTCCCGCACTGACTCGAATTCAAATTCTGAAAAGTGTAGTCAAGAGGAAATGGTGCCGCCTGACAAAGACAACCCCTCTTCATCACCTTTCAAATGAAGGACAACTCCTCCAACCTGCAAACAGCCTGTTCAAACAACAACAGCATCACCTTCTTTATTGCGCCACCCTCTTCGTTCGTGTTTACGAAAAGAAAGGTGGTAAAATCTTTGAGAGAGAAGACGAGAAAAATTCATATTTGATACTTGCTGATATCCCAATGCATCAGTCGTATATAAAGCATTTTGGAAACAATCGCTCTTCAGGACAGCTTAGCCTGTCAACCAAGTCGTAGTTTTCATATGCACCTCATGATTACTCCTTGGTCTATCACCTATTTGACATGAGCGATTGTTTTGATAACCTATTGGAGGCAGATTAGGAAGAAAATCTTCCTTGCCCTGATCCATCACTTATGGAACGCGGTGATCTTTCTCCCAATTCCTCTAACGCTTCCACTCTATCTCCTACTCCTCTTCCTCCAGCTGCTTTGATCGACTTTGATAGTACGTTGAATCTTGAAGACAGCTCCGTTTTCCAGCATCTGGACATTTTTGTCACAGATGCTCTTCAAGAGGCACTCTCTGCGAGTGGCAGCTTGCCGCAGGATGCTGTAACTATGGTAACAGTGTACCCATTATTGTAGTGACACTGACCACGATGACTCTAACATCGGGCTCCAGTACTCCCAGAACTGTAACGGCTTTGGTTCGAATGCATGGAATCCTGATGTCGGCTAGCGAGTCTGCCCCTGTTGAGTCGAGGTAGTTGTGTGATCATGGCTGTGTTGGTGTTTCTTCCATAATCCTGGATGGTCCTAGGACTTATACAAGACCATGGTTGATTCACTCCACGACTCAACTAGAGGTAGCTTTGATCTCAGCAATGGTTGTTCCCTGTGCTGAATCCCAGCCTAGTACGATGGCTCCTTCTCCTTATACTAGTGCAATATTCAGCACTCATTGGTTGCTGGAACCCAGATGTAATGTCATGGATGCTGAGATTGTGGCAGAGAAACCACCCCCTTCATGTCTCACACAACTGATTGATCCCTTTGCTTCCCTAGCAACAAGGAGCAGACCTCGCACTAAGGTGAAGGTTGGGTAAACCACCGCTGCGGGTAAAACCAAAGTGGTGACAAAGCACGCCATAACAGTTGCCAGCCTCCCCGTCAAGCATACAGCTAAGACGGGAATAGCTGTAACAACTTGTTCTCAGCCTAGCCAAGTTACTACTCGCCCCACCTCTACAACCACTATGCCTACAACGTCTACCACGTCAAAATCGTATTGCAAAGTAGTGGCCAGCATTCCTCCTCCTCTTGTGTGGACATCAACTCAAACTGTTGAGTTGACATAGGCAATGGTAACACTGGCCCATACAACTCTAGCGCCCAAGCCAACAATCGTTGACAATCCTGTCAACGAGTTCATTGCCTCTCTATACTATCCTCAGGTCTCAGTAAAGCGAGATGCCCAAATGCTGCTTCCCTGTCAGGTCAAAGCAGCAGGTAACTGAGGTCAGGCTCTGCCTCAATCTCCTCCCGCAAAGCGTAGAAGGCACCACCCTGGAAAAGTGGGTAGTGGCAATTTGATGTGTACTCTACGCCCTCACAGCCTTACCTATTTCAAATACCAGTGACAATGAGAAGCCAGTAGGATTGATCATATTGCCCCATCATGCAAACCAAGCAAACTATCTGCACCCTTGAATCCTGTGTAGACTCAGATTCACTACTGAGCAGATGGCATACCTCAGATACTTTGTGGTGGCAATAATAGAGGCCCGTGACACACACTTAGTGGCCGCTCTCGCAGCAAACCCACTAAACCCTGCCAGCATGGTGGTTTGACCTCTGCCCAGAATACCTGTTCTGCCAATGGTCCAACCTCTACCCATGCAATACAGCAACGTTTATCCAGCATTGAGCATACCAAGTTCCACTCTCCCAATTCCAGCGTTGAACACCCCAAGTTCCACTCTTCCTATCCCAGTGTCAAACCCTCAAAGTTCTGATCTTTCAGCATCAAGTCAACAAGACTCTGCTCCCTCTCCTTAGGTCGAGACACAGCTTGATCAATCTTTGCGCAGACGATGGAGATGACGTCCTGTGCGCAAGAATCAACCCTCTGGCGAGACTGGTGACCAGGAGATGCCTCCAGCCTAAAAATCCACGAGAATCTCCAAATCACCACACTCGCGTCTGGCACGTGTTTATCATTGTCTGTTTCCCCTGGAAACATACTGGTGGAGAGTAGTGTGGCAACTTCCTACTAGTGGTGACGAGTGTACTTGTGCACTTGCTGGTAGGTTGTGTGGCCACATTACGTAGGGCAAACACGTTTCTGGTTCACGGGTTAGTAGCTCACCACTACTAATCTTATTTAATACTGAGCAAGGTTCGAGGTCTATACGTAGTTGTACGCTTGCACATTCAGCAACGTCCTACATCCTCCATTGTCATAAAAATATGGGGTTTAATAAGGGCCATTTCTGGCTTATTCTCAAATTTAGAATTTTGTTTTTTGATGGTATGACCGTTAGTTGTATGAAATTAAGTCTAATGCCCAGAATTCGAAGAAAAAAGTATGTCTGTTTTAGTAGGTGTGTGGTTGTGTGCCTGTGCATGGTCCAAGAGAATCTTTTATTTTCAGATTTCATTAAGTTATGTTTTAATATACCACTGGACATGTTTTTTGAGGAGCTGAATTCAAATTTTATGTTAATTTTATCATTAGGTACTTCGGGTAACACTATTTTTGTTTTTATTTTAGCTATAAAATGCCTAATTTTGGACCAATAGGAATGTAATTCAAAACAAATATTTATTATGAATTATTCAAACATGTTATTGATTTTGATGCGGATCAGCTAAATAGTATTTACAGTGCTGCTATTTTAGATATTATTTTGATTATAAAATGCTTGATTTTGAACTCATAATCATGAAATTTGCAAAAAATATAAACTATAATTTATTGCAACATACTAGAAATTCTGGTTTGAATGAATGGGAAGTTATTTCAAAAAGTTGATTTTTAATAAGATTTTGAAGAAGATGATTATTTTTAATTGTGTAATTTTACTTACGAGTCACAAAATTTGATAACTTTTTAGTGATTAATTTTATAATTTTCAAAAACCAACCTTTTCTAACGGAGCTAGTTAGCTGGTTTTGTGTTTGACAGCTATCAAAATGTGTTTCACAATAAATGTTTCAGTCCACCCTGTTGGTACTGAAGCGTGCTTTTTTTTTTTTGAATATTATGAGTCTGACATATGACCCTTAATGAGAATGAAATGATGATTTTATTGTTTCAACTAGTGCGGATTTTGTTTCCAAAAAAAAAATAGTATTCAATTTTTTGAGCTGCTATGAACCATTTATTTTCTAATTCTTTTTATTATTTCTCACGATCTTTTTCTTCACTATCCTGAAGAGTGAATCCATATATTAAGTAAAATTTTTTAGTCTCCTCCCCCAAATGACGCTAATAAGACAGTTACCGTAGTGCAAAGGCAACTTACTCTTGCGCCCACCCAATTTTACTTTGGTGGTACCATTTTATATCGGAGGCCTAGTTTTGGGATGTTTCAATTATTGTAAGTGTATTCTCCAACAGTACCAAAGTTTGTATTGCCTACCATTGGAAAACCAGTGAACCGATCTTGCTTAAATTTAATACTAACCTTAATAGTTTTTAACTACTTACCATAAAAATAGGTTAAAATTTTTCAAATTACGTGAGAGTTGTCGGTATGGCAACATGAAGGGTTTGCAAAACTTTGAAAGCTCCTCCCTCTGAAACCATTCGATGAATTTCAAAAATTTCAACACAAATCTGTAGGTCTTAAAATTTTCGAACACTATCCCAAGTTTTATTGTCATGGGTCAAAAAACGTGTGTGATCACTCTCCAGGAAGTGAATTTGAGTATGATTTTGCGGTAGGAGGTTTTGGTAAAATGAATGCGAAGAGATGCTTAAAAACTGGGACATTCGTCTGCTTATTATTCATTGTAGTTGAAATTATCATGTTCGCGCACCTTGCGTTAATCGCGTAATTAATTATCGAATTATTTTTCAAATTTATTTGTAGAATATTTTCTCATCCGAACATACTGCCTGTAATTGGTTGCTGTAATTCGCCTCCAAACCTAATTGTCATCAATCAGTACATGCCGTGGGGCTCGTTGTACACTCTACTTCACGAGGGAACAGGTGTCGTGGTTGATGCTGGCCACACATTACGTTTTGCTGTCGACGTTGCTCGTGGTATGGCTTATCTTCACAGCCTAGAGCGGATTGTGCCGCAGTACCAACTAAATAGTCGACATGTTATGGTATGCGAATACGAATATGAAAATTATTATAAATGTTTATTCTTGTCGTCTTTACTGCTTGTGACACACCCTGATTTAAATATATTTTGCTCACGTCATCGTGAATCCTGCTACTTTTTGTGACACATATTTGAGTCAGCTGAAAATATTTTAATCTGCTCGTATATACAGCGGAGCCACCTTTTAACGAATTTTTATTTAACGAAATTCTCCGTATAACTAATTTTCTTTGAGAACCGTGACATTTTCTTTCAAAATTGTTTTTATTTAGCAAAAAAAAGTCCATTCGACAATACAGAAATTTTAGTGAAGAATAGCTATATTTGCTTGGCAAAAAAAGACATACTGCACTTATGTTCTTGGTTCTCAATGAAAACAAATTCTGTTAAAGTAAATTCTAGCTAAACCTTGATGTTAAAATTCTCTTCTAATTCTGCGATAAGAATTGCTCGTCACCTGAAAAATTTATAACTCTAAAATACAACAATAAAATTGAAAGAACGTTTTCGACGAGAAGGGAATGTGATCAGTGACGTAGCAAAGAAGATGGATATAAGTGTTCAACCCGCCTTCCACAAAGCCAAAAAAACCTTCAAAACTTTCCCTCGGTATAGTGACTGACGAACGAGTCTTCCAGAATTTAATGACTGCTCCCGAAATCTTAATTTCGCAACACCTCTGTATGTGATACCAGTACGATCGAGATTCCACTGCATTCTCCCTGTTTGTACTCAAGAAGTTAGATTAATTAAAATCCTAATTTTAAAATTTAATTTATGATTCAGATTGACGAAGATCTGACTGCCAGAATCAATATGGCTGATGCCAAATTCTCGTTCCAGGACAAAGGACGAATTTATTCTCCCGCATGGATGTCGCCAGAAGGTAAGAATAAGATTGTAGTATTCTTTTTATTGTCTTATTATCAAATTTCTTAACATTTTTTGATTTTTTGTAGCTTTGCAAAAGAAATCTAGTGACCGGAATCTAGAATCTTGTGACATGTGGAGTTTTGCTATATTGCTATGGGAACTAGCCACCAGAGAAGTACCATTTTCCGAATTTTCTGCCATGGAAATTGGATTGAAGGTGGTACTTTTGTATTTTTAACTTTTTTTTCTTTTTTTTCACTAATGTCTGTCGGTTGATTTAATTAATTCTTTTTAAAATTTTTTCAGATCGTAAACGAAGGTCTGAGGGTGGTTATACCGCATAACGTATCAGCGCACATGTCAAAACTGGTAAAAATTTGCATGCATGAGGAGCCTGGTAAACGTCCCACCTTTGAAATGGTCTTACCCATTTTGGAAAAAATGAAAAAATGAGCTTGACGGTATTTTTGTTTTTATTAATGAACTAATCAACTGACACATTGAGTAAGAAGATAGTCTTCCAGCACTATGTATTCTAACTTGATTCAAACAATGAATTTTTCGTTACCTTCATGTTTCAGCTATTAATATTCCCCTATTTGTTTTTGTAATTTATATTTTAGTTATTATACTTAATCATGCATCTTGTATTTTTTCATTAATATAGTTTTTCACCTGTTATACTTAGTTTTCATTGTTGAAAATGGTCCGTGTTCATTTTGTCAAAACTAATGTCATGTCTTCGTTGAAGTCTACAATCGAATCGAAGAAAAAAACAAACATTAGAAGTTATTAAGTTTTCGCGTCTAGAATAATGGATATTTTTACATGGTAGTCTTGAATTGCGTGTACATTTTGAGTTAGCGCATGTATCACAAAAAAAAAAAAAAAAAATGAAAAGTTCAATTTGTTCTTCAGCTTGAATATTATAAACTCTTAATGCGTCTTATCATGCCTGATTTTCATTTAAATGGTTCAAGTGTGAACAATTTGTTTTTTTTTTTTATTTTTTATTCAGTAGTATCTCAGCTAGCACCCTAGAAGGTAGGCCACATACATTTTTATGTGAATCTTATGGTTAATACACAAGTTCCTTGTATATTCCAAAAAATTGGTAGAGGTAAACTATGTCTGTTTTAAATACTGATATGTACTTGCATTATTTTTTCACGTTTCCATTTAAACTTTTTAAGTTCCTATTCAAAGCTTCATATTTCGAATCCATTCAGTCATTTTTGCAAATATCACGCGATGTTTTGCTTAAGTCAGTAACGTAAGGAAGGAATTTTGCCATCTCTAATTTTTCTTTCCAAGAATTAATATTAAACTTTTTTTATTGAATCTATGTGATGATGATGATATTTTCTCTAATTTAATGTGAAGAAATCATTCCAGAACTTGAAAATTAAAACAATGATGAGAAGTAAAAGTATGGCAATCAGAGCGTACCTTTTGAAGTAAGTATTTTGCTTTGTTTTTATAAACGCTATCCTTGCGAATTTAAGTGATGTCTTTATAAGATGTATTCTAAATTGGTGAATTCAAGGAAAACGTCGAGAATACGCAGAAGGTATGCTAGGGTTGCCTACTTTTTGGCCGACATGTCTTGACATTAAAAAGTACATTGGTCTTATGGAGCTTTATTGGTCCAGTACCATATGTATACATGTATAGTAGAGGTTGAGAAAGCACGAAAAACTCGAGACTTACAAGATATTAATGAAATCATCGTCAGATTTTATTTACGGCATTGAACGCAGAATTATCATCTCAATAGTTTCAAAATTTGTGGAATATATAAAAAAATAGTCTGTCCGTCTTGAGGAACCGTTATGATAATTATTCATCTTGCTTGCGCGAAATGTTTAAAAAAAATTATATCCAGTAAACTGATTATATCAATATATCAATACTATAGCGCTCTCTGTACCAGTGATTCGGAATGTTGTTGCTGTAAATAATTTCAACAAGATTTTCTATAGATAGCGCTACTATAGGTATTCTGATATTAGGATCTCGTTGGGCCTGTTTTTTGAATTAATTTGAAATGGAAACCAATATCAATATCGAATTCCTGTTGCAAATTTCGGGTACAAAAATATGTTTTTCAAAATTTTATCCAAAAATAGATAAAATTTCGAATATCTCGAAAACGAGCGATTTGGACGAAATTTTTCACCCTCTCGACGATACACCCTCGTGGAGATTGAAGCTGAATCTTTTGAGGAAGGGCGCACAGGAAGGGATTCTTGGGGAGGTTGCCCATTAAGAAAGGGCTCTTTTTCGTACCCAAATAAGTATGAAAAAATTATAGAGGGGTGCAAGGCCAATAGAATGTTTTATAATATTTTGAGTAAGTAGGTGCACCATTCGCAAATAGCTGTTTTAAGTACGGATTTTCTGAGAGAATCTACTGATAGAAAACTGATCCGGCGATAACATCCCGGAGTGGGGGCGAGTGCATTTTTCATTTCATGACCTCGGGAAAATTTTGGTATTATTAACTGAAATTCATTATTATGTATAATATAATACAGTATAATGCATACCTACTTATATCTATGGATAATATATGGTACAATTAAATGAGATTTTCTATCAAACGCACAAAAGGTTACAATTTTTACTCGATAGTCATGAAATTTGGTACAAATATTTGTAGCTGGACATAGACAACCTCTATTGATTTCAGCGCGGATCGACCACACAGTGCATTCCGTTGGTCGGATTGTGTTGAACTTTTGTTAGTTCAAAGGCTCTGTAGGGACTCAACGGTATGAGGTAAAGGGGCTCGGACCCCTCAACGACAGTCGCCGCCCCAAAGGGTAGGCTAATAATCGTCCTTGTGACGTTAAACCACACAAAATACGTTCGATCGTAATTACCTGCAAGTACATGCAGGTAATGTACGAGTACCGAATCGTGACATCACCAAACAATGTCACAATCTGTATACGAACCGGCCAGCCATCTCTTATCATGATAGGGGATGATGCGACCTGGCCGCCCTCACCGACATACGTATTATCTTACGTACGTGTGTTTGTGTGCGTGCAAATAAGCCGTATATAAACCACCCGAACTGGCTCTAAAATCGCCAGTGTTCGCCTTGGTTTTGGCTTACCAGTTCTTATGTACGAAGTGGCTGAGCACGCTTAAATTCTGTTGAATTTCCTTCTGGTGAGAATATCTCTCACGACAAGGTATTCCACAGGCTCCAAAATGAGTAACTTTTGAGAAACATTCTAAAATTTTTACAACAGACGTTGATTTTGAACGATTTAAACATCCTATCATATTTTGTAATAATTGGTTGTACAGTTGTACGGTTCATATGTTTTGGTGCAAACAGAATGCTCAACAGATATAAATTTGCATGACCTGTTGACACTTGAAGAAATATTAACTGCTTAATTGGTGATCTGAAAATAAAGAAAATGGATAGGTATAGGGTTTTTTGTTTTTTTTTTCAAGGTTTACTTAATTTATTTGAAGATTTTTACTAAATCGGCTTAAATTATTAAATACTAAAGGTAATTGAATTTTTTTTTGTTGTAAATTTAAGAGCAAGTGACGTCTAAATAAATTAGAAAAAAATTATTGACATCTCTATTAACTGCAAATACTTTAATTTCAGCTTTAAATTTGCCTTCGACTATATAGTATTGGACCAGTAAAGCTCCATAAGATGTACTTTTTAATGTCAAGACATGTCGGCAAAAAAGTAGGCAACCTTAAAGTAACTTCTACGTATTTTCAACGTTTTTCTTGAATTCACCAATTTAGAATACATCTTATAAAGACATAACTTAAATTCGCAAGGATAGCCTACACAAACACAAAGCAAAATACGTCAAAAGGTACGCTCTGGTTGCCTATTTAGCGCCGGCATGTCTAATCAGAAATCATCTTTCTTTACTGATTCAGTACTATATAGTCAAAGTAATTTGCATAGGATCAAATGCATTTTTATACATGATCACCCATTCAACGCCTTCAACAAATTTCCTTCAAATGTCAGCCACTTTGGTTTTAAATCTAAATTTTTCGTTGTTTCAACCGAATGTCAAATTAAACAGTGTTACCACATCTATCCTAGCAAAAGTCGTGGGTTGACAAAAGCCAAAGTGTTGGAGAGAGGCGCTACAGTGCTTATATACCTACATAGAGTACCACATGGACAATACTGAGGAATATTTTAAATGCTTTTGATCGGAATTTTTATTGGGTGCCTCATGAGTGATTCTCTAAATCTGAAATAAGGATACAACTGAGTACGACTAAGAAAAACCTCCTCTTACAATTTAGCTAATCTTCAATAATATTGAAAGAGCTGGGGCGCAGAAAAGTAAAAAAAATAAAAAAATAAAAAATTGGAGAAATTGGGATTTAAGATCAAAGTGGCTGACATTTAAAGGAAGTTTGTTGAAATAGTGAATTGATGATCATGAAAAAAAAAAACAACATTTTATCCTATAGAAATTCAAAGCTTAAATTAAGGTATTTTCAGTAGAATGATAGCTACAATTTTTTACAAGCTTTTATTCTACTCACTACTGCGATTTTAATTTGTTACATGACACAAAATTTGAAAGATTTTTTTTTTTTTGAAGTTGAACTTCCTTAGTTTTTTTTTCAATTAACAGTTTCAACAGTCTTCTCTAGCCCCCCGCATGTGTTTGAGTTAGATAATCTTTACAAATGACTTATTCGAGTAGGTAATGAGTACAACAATTTTCCATCGTTAGATTTTCCTATTCTTGAATTTTTTTTGGACTTTTTGGACTTAGCTACCGCTTAGCTCCCTCAAATATTGAAGATAGGCCTAACCGTGAGTGGAAGTTTTTCTTAGTCTTACTCTGGTTGAGTCCATATTTCAGTTTTGTTGAACAACTCATGAAGCACCCTGCATTGGAATAGGCACACTAAGCAAAGAAACCATTTTATCATTTCTCTCGACTAAGAGCCATCTGCGCATCAGTCATTGATTTTTTTTTCCAAATTCATTTCATCAACTTTTAAGATTAAAAAATTATTTAGGTACAGTACTGCAACTTTATTTCTATTGTAAATTAGGATCTCACCATATGGTAAAACAATATATAACACATTTTTATTGCTTTAATACAGAGATTCATTCACATAAACTGTACAAATAGGTAGGTACTGTATAATGAAAAACAATGTTGACCCTGCAAATACATAATTTCTATAAAAGTAATGTACCTACTTACACTGAGGTAAAACTACTTATGCATTTTTTTTTTTTTTTTTTTTTAAACGCGTAATAAAACATCTAGAAAATTTTAAATCTGACTTCCTTAGTCTAACGTGACTATGGATATGTATAAAAATTCACAAACCTTTATAGGAACTTTAAAAAAAAAAAAAAAAAAAAAAAAATATGAAAAAGTGTTTCTTAATTTTATATTTATTTCGAATGACATTAAAAACTTGAAAGCACTCCACAGGTATAGCAGGTAACGATACAACTATCGTCAGTGTTTTTTTCGTGGACTTTTATCCGACTTATGGACAGATAACTCGTAGCTGGGATTTTTCTTCTTTTGATTTCTTTTATCTTCACAAACTATACGGAAGAAAAAAATACAAAAAAAGTTAATAGGTAATTTATGTTGAGATTTATTAAGGATCTTCAAAGCGAGCAAGGAAATAAATGGGGGACTGAGAAACTTGGATTTTCACTACACGTTACATGGGGTGTTTCACATCGGGCGAGTTTTCAAAGCTACCTATCCTATATCAACCAGCTACTTCACCAGTAGTTGGCTAGTAGCAGCTACTAAACTACCTACTGAACTAGATTCGTGTCAATGGATACTCATTATAGGTACAAGCTTGATACGATACTAGCTCACTATTCACTAGTATTCAGATTTTATGCCAGTTGCAGTTCGACTAGATAAGACAGTTTTAGAAACATGAATGATGTCACTTAGCAGGTAATCGTTCACTTTACAGGCTCGTTTATTGATACTTAAACAGTTAGGCTTCAAGACTTTTTGAACCACAATCCACGATCTGACCCAGATAATTTCAAACGTGATTTTGCTCATCTCTGCAACTGATGTATACAAAGTAAGTCTAAAAACCAACTTGCAGAACAAGTGTCGCACAAATTAATATAAATAAGAAGTCGAAATAAGCAACCTATAAAAAAAAACAAAACTCCAGCACAGCAACACTTTGACGGAAAATCCAATCTGCTGATTCACATATACAATTGAACAAACAAACCTCAATTCCAAATGCGTGAAAAAATTTAAAAAAAGTTAGGCTAAAAACGAGTTTAAAAAAAAATACGTTTTTATAATTTGAAGAAGAAAATAATGTGTATGTGTTGTGTCGCAACACGTGAAATCAGCGCTGAAGTTGGTCATCCGGTGTACTTCAACAAATTGAGTGAGTAGAATAAAAGCGTATAAAAAATAAGGCGCGAGTTCCAATGGGAACTCATGAAGGATTGATGTGTAAACGTAATGGTGTGGTTATGAGCGTGTGCATTGTGCACGCACACAACCACACACCTACATGCCAACAGTTACAATTTGTAAGATGGATGAGTTACGATTGTAATTTTCATTTTAGCCCCTACTAGAGTACTAGACCGAGCGCTAAGATGTTTCCACATCAAAAATTGATGGTTATGGATATGTAGCAAACATATCAATCTATCAAAATTTCATTGCTACAGTACCAAGTAAAATCAGTAAAATAACCTCTGCGCCATAAATACAGAAATGATATCTCAAGCAACACAATATGTGATTGCTTTTCTGCAGAAATTTTGTTTTGTTTTACATTTTTCTCAAAAACTACTGAATCAATTGACATCAAAGGCCTATCAGACCGTATGTCCTAAATGTATAATGACTACCTTTTCTAAAAATTTCAGCCCTATCCTTCTGGTAGTTCAATAAAAATCTTGAACATAAATTTTTGGCAATACATAATTATTCAATTTACAGGGTTATTCATGTTATCACGGATCATAGGAAATTAACATTGTGATGCGTGATAAAACGAATAGGTACTGAGGCGTCCCAAATCGATTGCCTTATTTTAAGAGGCAATCTGAAATCAATTTGCTCATAAAGTCAACCTTTAATGTATGGTGGTATTTAAATGCTAATGACGTCACAATGTCCTAAAACTAGGGCATCATGCAGCCAAAACACTGAATCGAGGGGTCTTGATAGTATGACTTCAAGACATTTTATTTTTTTGACTTTGTCGATATCCTACGGCTGAATTCTTCTTGACTTGAATTAAGCTTCTTTGCACACAATGGAACACAGTTTACTATTGTCTTCATATCTCAGCAAATTAATATAACAAATCAGCAATAAGTAGGGTGGTGTAAACAGAAGAGCCTAATGAAGTTTCAATCCATAAGAGGTTTGAAACTTACAAAAATGAACAGTAGAATTATTTTGTCAAAGACTATAATTACAAAAGAACTATAGTGTCAACAAAGCGGAATAAAGCAGTGTACAGCAAAAAAATAAAAAGATACAAAAAAGCTATTGTAGACAACAAGTAGGGGAAACCATCAGAAAATACCTTTGTCTTCACCTAATTGTTTGTCTTCATAAGTGATGGTTGTAGTGGTGTAAAACACTCCTATCATGAAACTTTAGGCTTCGGAGCTTTTGGCTTGTATGAGAGTGAGGTGAGGGAATTGACAAACATAGATGAAGTCAAATTCACTATGCACAAAAGAAGACTCTACGCGGCCTTTAAAATGATAGAGCAAAGCAATTATCTTGAACTAAGCTTGTCTTAAATTTTTCTTCAACACACCAAATTTCCCTCCTAACAGATGCCAGGAACTCCATCTGATCGTATTGTTGACTGAAACTTCACCTCGTAGTTGTTTCTAAAAGATCGTCTTGAATTGCGATATGAAAATTGACAAAATTAGAAATGTTGTCACTACTGATTCTTCATAATGAAAGAACACTCCTAATTTGTCTTTTGTCTTCAGTTGAACCTATCCTGAATATGAACTACCATCCTAGTCTTCAAGGTAGATCAAGCTGAAGTGAATCTACATCCTTAGATGGTACACTTAACAATTGCCTACGCGAGGACTTTAACTTATGACTTGAGATATGGATCTGCTACTATCCGCCTACACAAGAAGGACTGCATTGTAAAGACAAACCTAGTACCGGGTATCGCCAGAACAAGAGTGAGTAAAAATTAGAATTTGTCTTCACAAGTTAGCTCTTCTCGTTGGCAAGATTTCCCCACTTATTGTCTGCTTATTGCTTCTAAACATGCGATGTCGATAATACATAAAAAGCGAGAGGAAATTAATATATATGCAACTAATAAAATTAAAGATAGCAAATATACATGTTGACATACAATAGGCAAAGCGCACTTGGATGAATGATAAAGTGAAATATAATAAAATGTAATATGACTGCAAATTGTAAGCAAAGCGTGGAGAAGCAAGAGATAAAGCAAATAAGGTTGGCTGCATTCATGATGTTGATGAATTTTTACTTTCTATTAAATTTGTGTTCATCTTCATATATTTCATGGCCCCAGTCTGTCGGATCGAACCAAATTATTTGTCAAAAATTGTCTAAATCTGAATGAGTCGATATTGAAATAAAATATATTAGAATCGTCTGAAAAAGAATTGAATTTTATTTCTGTTGTCATGTCTTCATCTGAGTATGAGTTCAAATTCGGATATTATGATGTCCGAATTCGAATTTCATTTCTGAAAAGCTGTCTTCAAATTGTGACGTCATTATCAAGTTCAAAATAATTTTTATTTTTAGTCCAATATCTCGGACTTCTCAGTACATAAGGTAAATATAATACGATTCTCATTTACATTGCACAAAAATTCAGAAGTAAAATACATGAATAAAATAACAAAATATACAATTAAGAAATAAAGATACATAATGTAATATTAATAACTAAAATGAATATTTCAAATAAATTGTTCAAAATAATCACCTGTA
Source organism: Ericerus pela (assembly GCA_011428145.1). Classification (NCBI taxonomy): domain Eukaryota; kingdom Metazoa; phylum Arthropoda; class Insecta; order Hemiptera; family Coccidae; genus Ericerus; species Ericerus pela. The sequence goes on from WOFM01000621.1 coordinate 507,076, forward strand.
GCCGTGACACAATATATTAGGGGTCTTTGCCATGACCACTAAGGTTTGCTGATCTCATACCACTAGATTATTTCTTGTGGGGGTCACATGTCTTGTGTGATTTACAAATACATAATTGATCATATTCCATTGTAAAGGGACTTTGCAATGCTTATTAATCGTATTATCTTGATTCCTTAATTGTGTATTTTGTTATTTATTCATGTATTTTACTCTTGAATTTTGGTGTGACATTAAAGATGAATTGAATTACATTTACCTTACTTATTCATTTTATCATGTACCACAATGTTAATTTACTATGGTGCGTGATAGCATGAATAATATGGTATAAATACATTTATAGAAAATAGAAAAAAAAATTAAATAAAAATTGGGAAATGGTACTATTTTTTTTTTTTTTTTTTTTTTTTTCTTCGTAACACAGACAATTTTTATTATACCCACCTCTAAACTATTTTCAAAGTCAATATTAATGCCTTGTTTGCAAGAAAACTGGATAAAAAGCAATATACAAAATAATCAATACACAAAACAAGTGTGACATAAATAAACGAGCAACATATGAAAAAAATTATTGGTAGGCTCAGTTTGAATTGAGCATTGAGTTAAAGCACAGGGTTACACCTAGCAAATCAAATATTTTACTTATTTAACTGAGCTAAGTATTCAAATTGGTGTATAATAGTTCATTTAGTAAAAGTGAAACTATGACATCTTAAAACACATATCCGATAATGCATCATCTGACAACTAGATAAAATGTGAAAAATTTGTCCCAAGAGTGGTTTAATCAAAAAATGGATTATAAATTTGAATTGAATACCTCTAGAAATATATTCAACGATGCATCACTCATGACTCAACAGTAGGTGGAGTAAAACCCCATTAATTCCTTTTTCAACGGACAAGAAGAAAAAATGTGTTCTGTGGGAAAATGTGATATATGGGAAATGAAAAAAAGCTTAAAATTCAATAAAACAACTAAATTATCAATAAATTAATACAATTTTTTAAATATTTTATAAGAAAAAAATTGAAGGGGAAAAATATTTGGATATAATTAATAATTACGTTTGTTCAGTATACTAAAAAATATGTAACTTTCAGCACTTTTTGAAAATTGAATGCTGAATTTGGAAAAATGTGGTACTAGTCCTTTGAAAAACCAAGTCGGACCTGACTGAAAAAAAAGTATTACGTGGAAAACTATCTTATCCGGCAATGTCTTAACTGGAAACTTTTACACAGGTTTGGAATAGCAAATCAAGGGACCAGTACAAAACAGAGTATACGCTAGGTAAGTATCTCCGTTGCGCAGCGTGCACGCCATCTACCAGATTTTTGTTTAAGAAATGGGATGTCTTATCATTACTCGTAAAGTTGTGATTTTATATAATTCTATCAACGTATTTTTCGATAGTATTTGTTTTGTGAAAGGCAATGTGTATGAGAAAAATGTCAACGTCTTTCTTCCTTTTGCGTGTATCACTATGTTTAGCAAGAGACAGAACTTGAAAAACTTGTAAAAAACCCATTGAAAAAGCAAATATTATAACAATAAAAAATAGAAAAAAAAGAACAGCATATATAGTAATGTAATTTCGTTGAATATTTGAAAAAAGTAAAAAAAGGAATATATTCTCACTCATTTTTCTTTGAAAAAAAAGAAAAATATATAAATTCCAAAATAAAGTTTTTTTCTTCTTTATTTCTAAAATACGACGGTATCTCACACCTGTTGAAACATAATTTGTTAATTTTCATCTTAAAATAATATTCTTGTTTTCATTCTGTTCTCACAAAGATAATGATACTCCTGCCATTAAACAAAGGCTATTGGTACAAAGATGTTCCAATGGTAGTCAATTTGATTTTGATTTTCAAAGTGATCAGAGAAGAAAATTGCCCCTACAAACATTGCTTAAATTATAGATGGAACTCTAAATATCCATAGTGCGTGGTAGTTGGATTCAATTTTATTTGGTTTTTACAGCCGATAAAATAATAATAAAAAGAAAAAAGAAGAGTAAAAGGGTAAGTCACCCTCCTAAGCCTCTCTTGTTGATGAGCAGTGGTTTGTTTGATGATATTTGCAATTTTAATTTAATGTTTACACCAACCAGATTGACATAATACTGAATTTATCAGATTAAAAATAAAGATGGTGAAATATTTACTTCCACCGTTTTTAATCGGTTAAAAAAAAAACACCTAATAAACCCACTCATATTATACTAAAAATAGTTCGATTTTTTAAAAATTGTATGTTTGCGGAAATTGTAGGTATTGAAAAAAAAAGTGACAGGTACCTAACACTGTAAGCTATTTTAAAAGTGATTTTCAATTAAGGAAAAAACAATTTTTTTTATTATGAAGTATTATTGGTTTTTAATTTTTCAGTAATATTAGGCTTAGAATTCTTTCCTAGTTTTGACATGAAAATTTTTTACACTCTGAACTAACATATATGCCTATTATTTCAAAAACTATGAGCGCTCAACCTCATATGATTTGTTAGGAAAGTGATAAAACACAACACAACAATAGCATTTGACATCAACCACGTTTACTTTTAAAAGTTAAATTATTTATTTTATTCAAATAATATTTTATTTTATCGACTTAAAATCGAGTGATTAAATGAAAATAATAACAAAAACAAAACACACATTTGACCATTTTATATTGTGGAATAATAGCAAATTATATTCTACGTGACTTATTTTCTCGCACATCACAGTTGTGCAACACTGTTTTTGTTGTATTATTAATCTGTGATATTTGTGTTTGTAACTCAACTGTGGATTACTATGTTTGTATGCATCTCGTCGCTCATCAACCTCGTAACATCAACATGTCCGCTAATATTATGTGGAATAAAATTCGTGAAATAGTGAATATTTAGTCTTTTTATTTATGTGTTCGTAATGTGTGTTTCTAGTCGTCATTCAATCTTTTCATCAGTGTAGGTTTTGTCGTTGCTTTTCGTGTAGTTCGATCCGTTGGCAGTTCGTATTTTCTCACATATATGATATTAGATTTCCAACCATCCCATTTCTTATAACTTTTGTCACCAGGTGGCGCTCTTGGAGGTGCTTACCTACCATATAGCAGAGAAAAATTTATAAATATGGCCAAAGAAATTAACTTAATGATATCTTCCATCAGTACAGGGGCTTAATGGAGGGTTGCAGAGCTGTCCTCAAAAGGGGCCCCAGTTAATTTTTGAAAAAAAAAAGTACAGTAAAAATTAGGGACTTTAAATTCTCAGTAACGTTACTGCAAAATTGTGCAAAACACTTTTTTAAAGTGAAACTCAATTGAAGGGAAGTTAAAGTGACATTTGTGAATATGGGCCTAAATGTTGCTCAGCCACAACGTTAGTGCAGATGATAGCTACGCAAAAATGCACTATTTGCACAAAAAAGTAATCAAATATCAAACATAGCAGAGTTCCTTTTTCTGATTTGTCCCATCTTCAAAAAATTAGCAACATTGCAGGATGTGAAAACCTAGCACATGATATTGCTGCGAGGTGTGAGTCACAACTGCTTAGTGATGTTAAAAATTTTGATAAGTACGTATGGATATGTATCGATATGTATCGATATGTATTGATACTATAGAGGATGAAGACTGGAGATGAAACAAGAATGAAAGATTTAAGCGAAGTTCCGTCCAAGAAGCGAGTGTATGTTAGTGAAGATACATAATTTAAGCAAAGTACATTTAAGTGAGATAAACGAATGTTAATGGAAATGAACAAATGAGCGGCGGAAGTGGTAAAGCAGTGTAGCCGCGAATAGATATAAATAAATTATGTATTTGTGTAATTGTGTGTTCGCAGGAGTGAGAGAGGAGAAGGATTGGTGGTCTCAACACTCCCCTACAATCTTTTGAACCGATCACGACTGCGGTTGTTACAAAAGTGTTTTAAAATTTACGGAGTTGTTACATTTAATTAATTCATTATATGAAAAAAATAATAATTTAACATGAATTGAGAAAAAATTGTATAAAAATGGTAAAATATGTGTATATAAAAAAAAATATGGTAACTAAATTGGACAAGTATGGTAAGTAAATGTTTAACATATATATATATATAAGATAGATTAATTATGGTAACATGCATTTTTTTTTTTTTTATTAATAGGTATGACGATAAATAACATGCAATATATAAGGTAAGTTTATTTGGAAATAAAGATTTTAACTAATAAATATTAATGTGAAATGTTTTGTTTTGTGCTGTTGCAGATATGGATCTAATATTGGAGTTGACATTTTATGGATCAAGATTTGGGGATTCCAGGATTTTATGGGTTAGAGAAATGTGCTGCTTACTGGATAGAGCTTTTGTGAGTAAGTCAGCTAATTGGTCTTCGGTAGCTATTTGTTTGAAAATGAAGATTTTGTCGTTATAGGCCTGAGCAAGACCATAACATTTAATCATAAAAGCTCGAAGACGTTTTTGACCTCCTACAGAAATAACATGTATAACAGAAATATTGTCTTTGTAGACTGTTACAAGAGTGTCAACTAAGAAGAATTCACGGTTGAGGAGCCAAGCAACCTCGATATCCTCAAAAGAATCGTGAAGAGCAATCAATTCAGCTGCTGTTGATGAAGAAGCATGAATATTTTGGCGATGAACGCCCCAATTTACAAGGTCACCGTACATAGTAATTAGATAACCAGTTATAGATTTTCCTTTTTATAATTCTGTTAAATCAATAGGTTGATCATCGATGTCGGTGGCATAGGATGCATCGACATAGGCGGATATGCCTTCGGAGTTTGATCTGTAAACAAGTGCTAGATCAATGATGGATTTCAAGTATCTGATGATTCGACGTACATGATTCTTTTTGGTGTCATCAGAACAATTTTGGAATCTTGAAAGGTAATTCACAGAAAATGATATACCTGGCCTTGTGCCTCTAGATACGTATAATAGTGCGCCAATCATAGATCTATATTCTTTGTTGTGTTGTCGGTTCCATTAGATTTGCTCAACTTTAAGCCTGTCTCTTTAGGCGTTTTGGAAGGGTTAGAGTCACATAATTTGAATTTTTGGAGAATCTTTTCGATTTGTTGTTTTTGTGTGAGGTTTATAATTTGTGATTCTCGATTTCTTTCTATTTCAAAACCTACAAAGTGAGATGGATTATCTATTACTTTCATTGTAAAGTGTGTTTCGAAATGGGTGGTTATTTCATGGATCCACTCAGGGCGGTTGGTTGCTAAAAGAATGTCGTCCTCGTAAATTATCATAAAGGCAATGCCATCTGATTCATCTTTACATTTGTAGACACATCTGTCGATTTTGGATTTAGTAAAATTGGAGGTAGAAAGATGAGTATCTTGTAACTCTATCCAATTTTCACTTGATGTTTTAAGACCATAGATGGATTTTTCAAGTTTTAATAATTTAGTTTTATCGACATTACAACCTAGTAGGATATTCAGATAGATGTCATTTTTAATATTAGAATTAAGATAGGCTGTTTTGACATCGTATTGAACCAGTTATAGGTTCAACATGTTAGTTACAGATACGATCCACCTAATTAACTAAAGTTGCACAACAGGTGCATAGGTTTCAGTCATGGTATATTTGGATCGGTCCATGAATCCTTTTGCTACGAGTCTAGCTTTGGGGCACATTACTCCTCTTTCATTGGCTTTGACCGTAAATATCCAACGTGTATCAATAGGTTTGGCGTTGGGTGGACGATCTACAATTTTCCACACATGAAGGTCTGACATTGATTGCAGCTCATCATTGATAGCCTTTAGCCACTCATTCTTGAAAGGATTTTGATAAATGTCACTAAATCTTACAGGCATACAGTCTTCTATAAATTGTGAGTTCTCTAGTGAGGCTTGTTTTAGCACATTGACCCAGTAGATTGCCTCTGTTTCCTCTTCTAAGGGTTTCACTTGTAATTCCTCAGGTCTACAGGTAAAATCGGCTAATGTTTTCATTTCATCAAATTTTACATCACAGGATTTGTAGGATTTCATTTTTACGGGATCTAATACCTGATAACCTACATTTGAAAATCCGATTAGAATAGTTTTCATTGCACGGGGTAAGATTTTAGGGTCGAGATGGTCCTCTTTATTCTTCTTAGCTTTGACTGCTGATTGCTGTCTCTGTTCTATGGGAACATGTTTATAGGCAATAGCACCAAAAACTCGAAGGTGGGATATGTCGGGTTTAGTCCCGTATAATTTCTCGTAGGGGTAATATTTCCTAAATTGATGCGGGTTGGACTTCTGTTGATTATGTGGGCGGTAGTTAATACTATTGTTGACCATAATTTAAAGTCAATTTTGGCGTCGTATAATATGGCTCTAACTCGTTTGAGTAGGGTTTTATTTTGCCTTTCGGCTATGGCGTTTAATTCGGGGGTATATGCCACACCATCATCTAAAGTGATGCCCTTTTCGGAGAAAAATTGTGTCATTTTTGTATCGGAGTATTCTTTTGCTTGATCTGTTCTTAATAAAGAGATGGGATCATTAGGAAATTTTGTGTTAAATGACAGATAATACTCTTTGAATTTGTCAAAGGCTTGTGATTTTTTATGAATAGGGAAGGCAAGAGTATATTTCAAATAATGGTCGATAAATGTTATAATGAATTTTTCTCCGTTATATGCCTCTTGAAAGGGTCCCATGGTGTCTGATGAGATTACTTCCATTCTTCTGGTTAGTCGAGTTCTCACACCATGGTGACCAAGTCGGGTGGATTTGGCTTTTATGCAGATTTCACATGTGGCAAAGTCATCATCCCTAAAAACCAAATTTTGGGGCATGCCTACAACTACTTTAGATAAGGATTTAAAGCTTTTGCCACTTAGATGACCTAATCTTCTATGCCAAAATGTTTTAGTTTTATTAATATTTTTCTTGTGCTTTCTATTTATTCCGACACTCTCTCCATTTAATTCATCCTCAGATTCGGAATAAATCTCCTGAGGGGCTGCTTCCACTGCAGCATCTTGTAAATTTTGGGTTTGGTCAATGCTTTCCTGTTCTCAATGTGGATTAATAGTTTCAGTCTCAATTTGTTCCCCAAAAATTTGATTTTGATCATCTATATGATCTTCCTGATGTATTTTCGTATTAGGTACAGGCATACACATGAGCTCCTGATAGACTTTCTGTTCATCATCTTCTACAATCTCATAATTTATGTAGTACATGGAACCTCTCTTTGGAGCGGTTATTGTGACTTCTCCAGTTTGTTTATTTATGATGTCTGCATGATCAGTATCAGTTATGATCTTGAAAATTCCTGATTCAATGATTTTAGCACCTGACCAAATATCAAGGCTTAAATCAGGATCGTAATAGACTTCTTTTAAATGAATAGTAGAAAATTCTGCTTTAGAATTGTAGACATTAACGTACATAGATCCGACATGAGTGGTATTTACAAATACACCTTTTTTTAGCACAAAGTGCTCTACAAGTATTGTCAATTTTGCGTATGTTTCTTAATTTTGAAAGATTGTTAACCATGTGGTCATCTGCTCCATTATCTAATAACATCGTGTGGAGTTGGTTTTTTGAGGGGACAGATTTTGATACTGTTGGGGGCTTGGGCCATTGAAATTCTTCGTCGATGTCATCAAAACTTAAGTGGTTAAGATTTGAATGTAACATCATTGAATATTTAACACAAAAATTGGACTTATCATTTGTTTTATTTTGGGGGTTCGTGTTTGTGGAATTTTGGGATTTCAAACTACTATTCTGAATAGGGGGTTGAGGAGTGTTACTAGTGGTAGATTTTTCATTAGGGCATGTCCTTGACATGTGTCCTTTTTTATTACATCTAAAACAAGTAACATCCATTTGGGATATGTTATCTTTTGGAGAATAACTATTTGATTTTTCTTGATTATTTTTGTGATCGTTCAGATAACTTGTCGTTTTGTAATTGGGATTTTGGTTATTAAAATTATTATAGTTTCAAAAATTTTGAAAATTTCTTTTTTGGTTCATGGGTTGATACGATGATTTGGGCTGATCAAACCCGGGAAAAGTTTTATTAGAATATTCAATATGATCACATTTTTCTAGTATCATTTTTGTAAGCCTGACAGTAGTTCGTTTTTCTATTTCTAATTGACGGAATTTGGAGAAGACAGTATCAAACTTTTTGGGTAATGACATCATTAATTGATCAATTCCATCTGCTTCAGATAGGTGGTAATTAGCACCACGTAGTTCTTCCACAATAGTCAAAAAATATTCTAAGAATCTACAGATGGTACCTCTCCTTGGATCGAAGCGAAGGGACTGAAATTTTGATTTTAAAACCATGATGTTGATAGGTGTCTGATTTCAATATCAAGCATCCAAAATTTCAAAAATTTGAGAAAAAATGTCGCATGTTTTGACATGATGAAGGATTCTTTTGTCAAGACGTTCAAAAATGTGGGCTTTGGCCCGTTCCTGAGTTTGAAAGAATTTAAGCCATTTAGAAGTGAGGGGTTCTTCAGATGAGGTGTAAATATAACTTGTTTCACGAGCAGTAGGAAAAATTGTGGAGTGGCAGCCTTTACCAATCAGGGTGCTTATGACAGTTGCACGCCATCCCTCATAGCCAATTCCACAAAAGATATTCGAAACTCTATCGTTATTTTCAGTATTCATAATTAATAAATTGACTCAATAGAAAAAAAATTTAAAAAAAAATTAAAAAAAAAAATTACGGATATCAATTTCCAGCAAATGCCGCAAGAAAAGGATTGCCGTTCCTGTGTTAACCAAACAATGTATTTTAAGACGATAGTGTATTGTTTTGTCCAGGTGTGTTTTTCGAGTAGGTCCACACAGGGCACGAGAGAACACACGTTAAAGATGTGATTGGACACTTCCCTTTTTAAAAAAATACAAAAAATAACAAGACTTTTATAACCCAAGGTGATTCGAAATTGAATTCAATATTCAAAGTAATAAATAATAATGATGAAATTAATTAAAAAGTGAGGGTGTATTGAAGTTAGCTACTTTCAGACCAGGGAATAGGAAAGGAAAACTAAAAAAAAAAAATTTGGATAACAGGGGAAAATTTTGATCTAATTCTGTAGACCGACAAAACAAAAATAATTAGAGACGAAAGAAAAATAAATAAATATGATTAATGGTGATTTGAAATAATTATGCACCAAATATATTATATGAATGAGGAAAAAAAAAATTCTTGAGGTAACTTGAGAAAAGGAGAAAAAAATTCACAACACAGTAAAAAAAATCTTGTAGATGGAGAAAAAAAATTTGAGATTAAAAAATTCAGAAGACAAAGAAAAAAAAAATATTTTCGTATTTTTGAAATAAATTAAATGTAATTGAGAGTAGTGTGTGGTCGAGAGAAATAAAAAATATTCGAAGTAAAAAAAAATATTAAGTATGAATTTGAAAAAAAAATCGTTAAAATATTGGCGACACAATTGTGCAACAGCAAAGTTTTACAAGTTGCAACAAAATGGTGGTTTAAAAATGAAAAACCGCGCCAACGTATTTATTCAATGAATGTTGATAAGAGTTCGTAGGTTTGTTGCACTTAACAAAGGTTGAATGTACATGTTCGAATGAAAGAACAAAACAAGCCGTGCTTGCGTCACAAATTGTACACTCAAAGACAAAAGTGGGTGCAAAAGTTTGCAATGAACTTGCCAAAATTTGTACTTAGTTAAATTTTGAAAAGGCCAAAATTATTTGAAAATAACAGTATTTTCAAATATGCAAGTTAAATTTTGATTCCGAAAGATTAAACAGTGCAAAAATACAAAATACCTAATACACAAAAAATATGAAAAAATTGCGAAAAAAAATTACGAAAAATATGTTTTTTATTACCTGTTTTTAGCGGAAAACTTTTGTTTAATACCTTTTTAACCGGTGATTTTCTGATTTTCAGGTTCATTTTCTGGAATTTTGAAGATGATACTTTGGACAATGATGGTTGAACTGCGCTTTGGTTGTGGAGGACGTACTTCGGTGAGTATTTAAGTTGAAATTTGATGTTTTCATAGATGCCAAATGTTGAACTTTGATTGAGATGATGAATACCAATTTTGATAATGATTATTTTGTAGCTTTTACATTGGTTTCTGATCAATTTCTGATGGCTCAAGGCGATTTATTACCAATTTGATGACTTCGGCAAATTAGTTCATACACAAGCAGGGCAGACACTAATGACTTTACTAACTTTTGAGCAACACAAGCAGGGCTCTCAAACAGTTGAGTAATCGACAAGCCTTGGAAATTTCAAACACTTGGCCGGATTATACAAAAGCAGGGCAAATCCAATTCAGCAAATGATGAAACTCATTAAACGATTACAGCACTCAAATATTTTTCAAAGACAAAAATTATGACTCGAAAAATAAAAAAAAAATAAGTTGGAACTATGTTACCCAACACAAAACAAAAATTACGAAAATGACTAAAAAACATAATTATTCACGAAATATTAAAAGATTTGACTTAGAAAAATTCTCAGTATTAAAAGATTTTAAATTATTTTAAAAAATTTGTTTCAGGTACAAGGGTTGTTACCGAGCGATGCTACCATATAGAGGATGAGGACCGGAGATGAAACAAGAAAGAAAGATTTAAGTGAAGTTCCGTCCAAGAAGCGAGTGTATTTTAGTGAAGATACATAATTTAAGCAAAGTACATTTAAGTGAGATAAACGAATGTTAACGGAAATGAACGAATGAGTGGTGGAAGTGATAAGACAGTGTAGCTGCGAATTGATATAAATAAATTATGTATTTGTGTAATCGTGTCTTCGCAGGAGTGAGAGGGGAGAAGGATTGGTGGTCTCAACAGATACACATAGGCAGCTGTATCGAAGTATCGATACATTGCTCGATATTCACAATACGTATCGATATATTTTATACTTTCAAAATAAAAAACATAAATAAATAAATAAAAATATGAAAAAGTGCGCCAGGTTGCCAGCAGACAGAACAGATTATGAAAGTATATTCTTCGTTGATCAAATTAGTACCTATATTTACAGCTTGTTCGTATTCGAATCTACTCTACTTTTGAATTTACTTGACGTGCCACTCTGGAAGATTTGTTGCTACTAAACTAGACATCTGACTTTCAATATGATACTGTATCGACACGTGTGATTAAAATATTGATACTTATCGATACTCAAAAATGCTTGGATTAAACATCACTACAACTGCTAGCTTTGCTAAAGTGTTTGATGGGCATAAGGGACTCAAACATAAGGGGAGTGGCAGTTCAGATCTGCTACTCTTTTTTATTTCATAATAGAGAATTTGAAGGCTGTTTTCATCCTTTTTTTCTATTCCTTTTTTCTTTTTTTTTTCTCAGAAAACTTGGTCATACCTGGCACCATTAATTCGGTTATGAGATTTCTTTCGTCAGCCGCTTCGCACCACAGATACTCGCTGCGACCAGCGACAAAATCGTCCTCCTCCTCATCCTCCTCTACCTGTTCAATCAAATTTTGGTTGACCATCGTCGCATGCTCTTCCGCATGTTCGGACACCATTTCTGGCAGAATGTCGATTTCATTTTTTGAACTGGACGCTACGTTACTTTGGCCGTCGCTAGTAAACTGCACTTTACGAGATCGCATTGTTTCCACAGACACTGGTATATTCTGGATTGAGAACTCACTCGGTGGACATAGTTCTCGGGCACAGTGACTGGTGCCAGTGAGGTAACTGGTTCCGGTGGCCTGCTGTTGGCTACACCGAATCGACGGCGGGGGAACTTGTTCACGACGACGAATCTACGAACATTGAATCGGTAGTTAGGCTAACAATATGTCATTTATCCGCATCAAAATTTTACTGGCCCGGCGTAACCATGTGGCCTACACAACACACCTAGGTAGGCTACCTACAGTAAAAGGGCCGTTACTGGTTTAACAGCAGGTAAGTACTGGCAATCCTTTAGACTTGGAGGTTCTTTTCTAATTAGGTACGAGGTTAATTTGGCATTGCACCAGTAGGTACCAGCACTGAAAATTCAGTTGGCTGCCGGTTAAGCGTTAAATGCAAAACACTAAATTGAGTAAACGCTGCTAGTTCTATATTAGGCCTACTGACTCAGCACTGCTAGGCAGTACCTAATGTCTAATGAAAAAGGTCATCATTCGGAGTGTGTGTCATCATAGAGTCGATGCTAGTTGCACGTAGGTACCTGGCAACCATCGAACTCAATAACATACTGGAACAAACACAGGAGTTAAAGGCAATGTTATATTTGCGAGCCACTGTGTTAGAAAGAGAGAGAATGAGACTGGCGATGTTTCTCTCTTTGTTTATCAGCTTCTATGCATATGTTTGTATGATTGTATCTTGTTTTTGGTTTTTTTGACCCTTATAACCACATTTTTGTATTTTTTTTTGAGGACAGAAATTGAAGAATACGCAAATAAATATACAATCGAACATTTATCTTTTTTTCATTTTCATAAATTCGAGAGGAATGCATAATTTTGGATATGAATCCCAACTAAATTTCATACAATCTGAGTTATTGAATATAATTACAAGACAACCGTTATTCGCAGAGAGCTGAAGTTTTTATGACATATTTTAGTACGTTTGTTAAAGATTGTGTGAAAATTTCAGCTCAGTTGTACGTTTCAAAGTCGAGATATTGCTGAAATTACGCAAATCCCCAACTAGATTTAATCCTTATCACATGAATCACTCAATCTGGAATTTTAGCGATATCTTGTAAATAAAATGTAAAATTTCAGCCAAATCTTCTCAGAATATTGACAACTAATGTACATCAATATGTATCAATAAAATTTCAACTTGATTTTCCATTTGCTTTTTGAAGTATCACTGAAATTCTGTTCAGGAGTAATTCATGTGATAAGGATTCAATCTAGTTGGAGATTTGCGTAATTTCAGCAATATCTCGACTTTGAAACGTACAATTGAACTGAAATTTTCACACAATCTTCAACAAACATACTAAAATATGTCATAAAAGTTTCAGCTCTCTGCGAATAATGGTTGTCTCGTAATTACGTTCGATAACTCAGATTTTATAGAATTTAGTTGGGATTCATATCCAAAATTATACATTCCTCTCGAATTTATGAAAATGAAAAAAAAATAAATGTTCGATTGTATATTTATTTGCGTTTTCTTCAATTTTTGTCCCCCCCAAAAAATACAAAAATGTGGTTATAAGGGTCAAAAAAACCAAAAACAAGATACAATCATACAAACATGCATAGAAGCTGATAAACAATTAAGAGAGAAACATCGCCAGTCTATTTCTGTCTCTGTCTAACACGTCGGACCGCGTTTTACATCGTGTGTTCGTTCCAGTATGTTATTGAGTTCGATGCTGGCAACATACTGCATCTTTAGTCAATTTCTGTACGGACCAGCGCAACGCGTCTACACAAAAGGCTAATAAAAACATAGTGCACACATCTCTTCACATGCGTGTATATATATATATATATATATATATATATATATACACGGGTGGTTTAAAAGTGCGCAATTGCGTATATCTCGAAGGGGGATGTTATAAGGATCATGCAATGTCGTTGATCCCATCGTGAGAACTCTACATATGTTCATGACCATGGTATACCTACTATAAAGTCTATAGATGAGAGAAGTTTTTTATATACCTTTTAGGAAAACTGCAATTTTAAGGTAGAGCTAAGAAGCTAAAAACTGTTTAAAACAGTGTATAATTATTTCACATGATTAATATTACAATGACTTGTTCATTTTTTTGTTCGGCACTTATTTCTAATCAATCCACACTCGGCCTAACCATTGCCAGCCAATGTATAAATTGCCTAAATGCCCAGGCCAATTGTATAATTTTTCACTGCTTTCACACTTTGCCTAAAATTGTCATGCTTTTTATGAAATGCCTAAAAACTTTTATGCTGTAACTGTAACATATATATTATATAATTATACGTGTACATATTTATGGATAGATATAATTGACTACTAATGGAAAAAATGTTAGAATACTATTGAAGTATCATTTTTGCATGAGGCTCTCTTATTCTTGTTAGTCAAAGAAAGATGAAGAATGCGCCAGACCTTAGCATAGTGGTAATTGTAATGAATGTTCTCACTTGATGTTTTCAAATTCTGAAATGTGGGCAGGAAGTGTTCCACCAAAAAAATTTGGATCACATTTATATTTCATTTATGAATACAACTTTGGTTAGTGTTGGTTGCCAGTGTGGGGAATTAAACTGGCAAGTTACAGGTTTAAAAGTGACGATGCTACCAAACAGCTACGACATCACCGATAGCTCCATGAAGGTGTGGGGCCTAGAGGTTCACATCACCACCACTACTCCCCCAAGTGATGCAGCTACAATGCAACATTACATCACTACAGAGGGTGGATCTAGGTTGCTGCAAGGCGCTAGACACACAAACTGGCAACACAGACTTACGCCATCATGACTCAACACCACTCTGCTGGAGGGGGGAATGAACTGGTGGAGGTGAATATTCACATCACATAGAGGTCACCATTTTTGTAGGTTGCCAGCATGGAGAATCAAACCGACAACATTCAGGTTTAAAAGCGACAATACTACCACACGGCTATGATGCACGAAGGTGCTCAGCCTAGAGATTCACATCTCCACAGTTAGTATTAATGAATTTGATACCTTGCTTTTCACTAACATTTTTCCATTGAAAATAACACATATTGCATATCTTCCATTTTCACAAGCATTTTCTATTGGTAGGTACTCATTAAAACGAGAACTGATAAAAATAACATTACCATCTTATCTGGCAGTATTAGTCCAATACAGTAAAACCTCGATGATACCTTCTCATATATGATGTTTTCCCACATATTATACTCTTTTTTTGTGATTCCTTGATTTGCCATACTGTACAGCTATGTAAAATTTCCCGAGTAAGATGTTGCTGGGTGTAACATTTTCCCACATAATACGTTTTTCATGCGGGTCTGGCCAGGTTTCCTTTTGGAAATTTGGAACATTTTAAGGAAAAAGTTTTTTTGAGTTCTGCCCTCAAAAATCGAATAACCTCTTTCGACCATTAGTGCCATACTATTCCAATTTCAACATTAAGTTTTTATAAAGTACTGAAAGTTCTACACTTTTAGCCATATTCAACGAGTCTTATTACAACATAACTTTTGTTCCATTTAATTTTGCTAGTAAAACATCAAAAAAATGGTGGTTAAAAATGTAGGTAAACAAGGAACTTGAGTTGTATTAGCCCACATAACATTTACCTGGTTGCAAACAATATTTAATAGCATATTATCCATCGAATCGGTTGCGATTTAAGTTACAAAATGAAATTTATGCCTATATCTAGTATAGGCTAAGAAGAAGAATAAAATTTAAAGGATTAAACGTACCGTTTCCAGCAAAGTGTCGTAGTCAGCTGTTCCTCTGCCAGCTTTATATTCTTGGTACTGCGAGAAAACACATAGTACGGCGTACATCTGAAAATGATATTCTTATTTTTGAGTTCGATCGTTGGAGGCGAATGAACGAATATTAATATGGCACACGTAGGTAAGTAGGTACTTTTTCTATGAATTGTAAATACCTATGTACGTACATTGAGAAGAATCACAAATACTTCGGTTGTGAATAATATGGCGGTCACGGGATTGAAATCTGGCTGAAAAATAAATGTATGTTTTTAAATCGGTGCAAAAGTGGTGAAGAAATTTCAAAACTACAAAACGACGTAATGCACGGGTCACGTTCATTAAAAAGGCGGAGCTAAAGGTAAATTTTTCCAAGTGAATTCTCCGACCCGAACTTTTAACTGAGAAAATTGAATCCCAAAACTCTGAACTTTGACAAAAGCATTTGGAACAAGAATTATTTCAGAATAAATATTTATTTCATTCGGAGAGAAAAAAAAAAAAGTTAAAAGTCAGCTTAACAAAAGTAGACTTTTTGTAACGTGAGTATCGGGTCAATGCACAAATTTCGAGAAGAATGTTCGAGTTTTTTTCTTTTCTTTGATTTTTCAAATGAGAAAATACGAAAAATGTACCTATATTTTAACTTTCAAAAGCTGAATAATAATAGGTATATGTATATATATATAAAAAAAAAAGTAAAACTTATGTTAAAGTATAGATAGATATACATAATGTATAAAAATCCGATAAGAGCTGATTCTCGCCTGTTCATTCGTTAGTATAGGTACTTAGGTGGTAATCATTCGATGATATTCACTTTTCTTATCAGGACAACATCAAATAAGTAAAATCAAAATAGTATTCGAATTTAATTTTTGATAGTGGAATCTTGTTGTCCTCATCGAGTACATTAAAACAGCTTCACTCGACTAAGGACCTATCTTCAATACTCACGGAGTTGAAGGGATTCATCGAATAAAGTCTGTTACTAGAGTCGCAGTAGGCAATTCATCATGCAGTTATGTATTTTTGACGTGAAGACTGTATCTGTAAGGAACTTTTTTTCTTATTTTGATCAGAACTATATGAATTTTAAATAGTGCCGACCTCTTTTGGAACCCAGTGCAATTTTAAGGCTAATAAATTTTATAATTTTTCCAAAATATTATGAATTATTCTAACCAACGATTTATGAAAAATTTTTTTTAAAACTCATCGTGGCTATGCAGGGCGAAATTTTCACAAAAATTAGTCCTCATATAGGTAGGATTAGGTTTGAAAGAATTGTTTGGTGCTTGTTTGTCTAGTAGTTTCCGAGAAAACTGAAAAACAAAAAATTCTTGGAAAAATGTTTTTTCCAAGATTTTTAAGAAACTATAAAAGGGATCGGATTAAAATTCTTACCATAGATTTTTATTCATTGTTTTGGGATAGGGCTAAAATTTTCACATCATGTTGTTCTCATATAGGACCAAGCCTGAAAGAAGTTTGGTACCTATTGGTCGTGTAGTTTCAGAGAAAACTGGAGAACAAAAAATTCCTTGCAAGGTAGTTTTTTCAGAATTTTGAAGAAACTTCAATAGGAATAATGTTGAAATTTTCACGATAGATTTTTCGTAGTATGTTGGTGCAATTCTGATCGAGGATTGTTGCACATTTGTTCGGTACTTTCCGAGATAAATGGTAAACAAAACATTGTTGGAAAACTGGTTTTTGCAGCATCTTAAGGAAATTACAAAAAAAAATTGGATTGAAATTTTCACGATAGATTTTCCTCACATCTCTGCAAGCCTGACAGACGTTTGGTAGTTTCCTAGAAAACTGAAAAATAATTTTGGTCCACGGTTTCGAGAAAACTAGTGATAGGGCTGACATTATCACGAAAAGTAACGTTATTTTATAGGCTCAAGTCTGATAGGAGTTTGGTGCCTATTATTTTCGAAAACTGGAACATAAAAAATTCCTGGAGAATTAGTTTTTTCTTAGATTTTGATGAAAGTACGAAGGAAATTTGTTTAACGATAGATTTGTTATTATGTAAGTGCAAGTTTTGTAGAAGTTTGATGCCTATTGCTTTAGTAGCTTCTCAAAAAAATGTAAAACAACAATAAAAAATTGATTAAGAAAAACAAGTTGACTATGTTGTTTGAAGAGCGCAAGGGGTTATGAGCGTCTTTTGTAGATTACATTAATTTAGGTTTTATTTGAATTAATTTTTTTTTTATTTTATTAACATTGTAAATGAAAATTGGCAAAGCAAACTGGGTTTTCTAGCAAAGTATCACTGCGCTATTGTTTTTTGTTTTTAAATTTTACCCTGATTTGGATTGACGTCACAAATTATAAATTTGTTATTATTATAAATGAATGGTCATTAAGTAATTATATTCTCATAGTCATAATATACGAGGGCCGCACGAGGAGGGAGCTGGGGGTGCGACATGCTCCTGTAGCCCAAGATGTGTAAAAATTGATCAATTACATCTCCCACTCAGATGATATTGCTTTGCACGGCCCCTGACAATGAGCTTACGTTACCTACATAAAATATATATAAAAAAAAAAACATCTGCGACTAAGTCAAAAGCGTAATTTTGTTTAGAAGTAGGCAAGTAATCATTTAATTAACAATAAATTTTCTTCATTTTTCGACAACTTTAAGAATAACCTGCGTAATATTAAAAAAAAAAATAAATTCACACTCGTTTACTTAAATGTTAGCTTCGAACCCCTATTTTCTTGAATGATGTCCATAGGTACTTCAAAAATTTGAATCCAATTATAATTTCCTCGAGTTAGAAATCAAACGAAATATTTACGCGGTGTCAATTCTGTCGGTAATGTTGCAATTCCGGTGGAAATGGTTGAAACAAATTTGAAAGGGACTGTCATTAACGCATCAACTTCCAATATTTTCAGTAAATGAAGAAAATATACGAGGAATTCTGCTATTTTCATCGCCAGCTGAGTGAACTCGATTTCTTTCTTCCAAAACATAACAGAACCTAAATGACTGGTAAGTTCGAAACTGTATATTGTAATTTCATTTTCTGGGGTTGGTATTAATTTATGATACGAAAACAGTCACTAGAAAATTTATTATCAAATTTTTCAGTCACTTTGTTTAACAAGTAAGGTGCGATCGGCTACTCGATCAGCATAGTCACTATTTGAGAGTTCTTATTACTATCTTTCAGAAAAATTTCAAGCTGACAGCATAGCATCGTGTGATGTAAGTACAGAGAAATTTTATCACTTATTCAAAAGTATTTTCAGACCTAATCTCAGAAATTTCATCATGAAAATGCATATAGCTGTCGCCTATGTAGGAATCTATGTTGTTGTAAACTGCAACAGGTACATTAATTAAAATTAAATACCTACCTACCTAATTTGAAATTTCTTTGATTTTTTTCCCAAAAATAATGAGCAAATGCATAACTTCTGACAGTTCATCCATATTTTTCCAAATTTTTCCATTTATAGCGCAAAAAATATAAATTTTAAAATTCAATGTTCCGTCGTTTTTAGGCAGACGAACACATTTGCTGAACTAAATACTTCGTAACAAACAACCGCGAATATTCCAACTAAATATTCACCGTTACTTCCGATAACTTAACCTAATTAGTGGCGCTAACGAATACGCAGACAAACAACTAGTCAGCATATCTGTCAGTACTATTTAGGTATGTACCTTAAGTACATTTTCGGTCGATATAAACAATTAGGCACAAAAAGAAGTGACCTGGTAATTCAAATTACACCAGGACTTCACTTGCCTTTCTTTCAAGTACCAGCACAGTATTACTCTGTCTGATCTTGTGAAGTCTGTAGACGTTCCTATATGTCCCAAGTTCGTAGTCCGCTCTAGTGGAGGCGAGACACAAGTATGGATAATATAATTGTATGAGAGAGTTAAGTATAAGATTCCGTGATATGATAATTGTGAGATGTTCATTTCTGAATAAAAAGTAGATAGAACATCTCTACTTATTTTGTTTGTCTCTATAACATTCCGGGCTAGAGACGTAACATTCAAATTTAAAAAAAAAATTCGCAAAAATTTAATCAGTTTTGTAAACTTTTTATCTGATTTGTTGAGAGGAACTTATGAGATATTTTCGGAATGTTTAAAAAATTTTAAAATGTGAAACAGAAAGCAAGATTTTTGATAAGAATTAAAAAAGTGACTTTTATTAACGTTTATTCGACTTTTATTCGACTCTTCGTCGAGATACTTCCACTTATGCCGTTGAATCTTCTAAAAGTGGTCATTTGAAGAAATTGATGCGAAATTTGACGTCTAAATAAACATACGAAGTGCCTTAAAGGGCTAGGGTTGCGAGTTTATAATAGAATAGTTCAACGATATAAATATAAGCTAAATAAAAGTTTAAAAAAAAAAAAAAGGTATATATACATATATAAAAAAAAAATTTTCTGTAACAAGTACCAACTAAAAGCGAATGAAACCCAAATTTTATTGTGAAACTTAGCTCCTGGTTAGTCTTTAAAATGGCTTCAGAAACGCGCAAAATTAGACCAACCTCGCGTTAAATTTTCTCTCGCATTGTCGTCAAAATCGTTAAAATTCTATTATAGGCTAACCTGTGCGCTATGCAGCGAAAGCGAATATTTGGTATAAAAATTTTCCCGTACCATGCCACGTTTATGGCGATGTATCGTACACACGTTTCAGATTAGCAATGATCTCGCCGTCTTTTACCCATTTAAATTGCCATTAAAAATCTATCATCCGGACATGTTTGCTTGAAAATGGCTGGTGAAAGAACCGTTAATAAAGCTTGACACAGGCGTAGCATTGTTGTTGTTTACCTACATTTCCGCCAGAGATTTATTTGCTGAGGCATAAAGCTGCGTACCCTTCTCCTACTCCTCCACCTCCTTCTCCTACTCCTACTCCTTCTCCTTCTCCTTCTCCTCATTTTTCTCCTTCTCCGCACATAAGAATGCTTATTCATATCGTCTTCGCATACGCCCCCGCCCCCTCGCCACTCTTTCTGGATGCACGAACCGACGTGCTCTGTCACTTCGCGACCTGCGGTGCGGCACCGACGGTGATGCGAAAATCGAAATCATTTAATGAAATGGATTTTATTTTACTCACGTCGTCTAAAGAAAGCCAATACACCGAATGGGAAAGATCGACGAACGATGACGTTGATACAATTAACATCCACGGCACTAAAAGGAAACGTATCTCCTGTTTACACAAAACATACATTCTCTGTGGATTAATCGGATAACGTTTAATTTTTGGGGCTTTGTTGAAGGGTCGGGGGAGGGGGAGAGTGGAAAAGTCGGTGAAAATGTGGACTACGTGTGTGGCAGGTGTAGGCCTACGTTTCGGTCGATCGTTGCAACAAATATTACGTGGGCACGTTTGTGAGAGAGGGGAGGGGTATAATTTCGCGAGGGTACAGCGTGGTGCGTATGCGATTTAGTTGCGGTAAGGGGGTATAATGATGGGTTAGTTAGGTGCCCAAAATTTCGTACTTACAAAATGCAATGCGACAACAAGTAGTATGGATGTGAGAATGCCCAACGACGACAGAACCAAAGTCACCACGTAGTAGATCATAGTAACTGAAAGCAAACAATATAGCATATAATCATAGTTTCGTTTACGAGGTTATTGGTTTATAAGGCCGAGATTCGCGAAGGTAGAGGAGTGAGGGCTACGCATTTGGTGGCATAGATGTGTAGTCACTGTGGCTGGGTCCTATTTTTGGACCAAATTATACCGTAATGAGTCAACCTTTATCTGGATTTTAAGCTTGGATTAACTCCGGTAGATAGGTGTATCGTGATGTAGATACAAGAGTTACTGCGCACCTACAGGGCGCAGTATGTTTGACAACAGTGCATAGCACGCTGGAGTCTATGCTGGTGTAGAGGAGGTTGCCAGACAGTTACACTTTGGTGAGGAGGAATGTGACAACGTATTTTACTAGTCTAATGGATGCTAAATGAAACTAAGGGCTAAGGCCACTATAAGGCGTACAATACTGGTTTAACAGTTAAGCCTGGTTCAACTCGTGGTCTCCATTTTTGGAGGGCTAATACTCGAGTTAAATTAATCCATTGACCTATGCAGTGGGCCGTAAAAGAATACCGGGTGGTATTGGTTTAAACAATATCACGGTTAAACACTGAGTGAGTAAAAACCATTTTCTTCGTAGCTATTCGTTTTAATTTATTTCTACCAAATTACAAACACAAATAAGTACATTTAAAGTCAATTAAATTCACTTTTAGTAAGCTTATGTTATGTTCGTTTCATTTGCCGAACCAACTGGCATTAAAACCTCGCGTTGCAATTTCGGGTGGTTGTATTACACACTGCTGTAGGTACACCCACTTTTTTATTAAAATAATAGAAAAAAACCGACGAGGCCATCGAATAGAGTCGGTAGTCTTTAATCTTGAAAGACCTAACAATTTTTTTGTTTTTTTTTTGTTTTAAGGTCCTATTGAATGTTGGGGAAAGAATGCACTAATCCTCGTTTTTGACATTATTTTGTAGATGTTGTCGTACCGTCTTGCGGATACGTATGCCAGTGTGGCGTTTCTTTTTGACGTAGTGAACATACCTTATGGGCCAGTAAAATAGGGTAAAAATGAGGTTGAAATTGAATTATTAATAGTTACAAAATGTTTTAGACTGCAATATATTACGTTCGGGTTAGGCTTTTATAAAAGTGATGACAACTTTTAGTTTTTAAAAATTTGCCTGCCCAACTGTAAGCGATCAACAGTAAAAGTATAGTCTGCCCAGCGAAAGAATGCAGTCAAAAACACGACCTTGAACACAATTTTTACTTATTTTCAGTGATCCCTAAACAGCTTTTCGTCATCCTTTTGTTTCATTAAAAACAAAAACAAAAAAAAAATGAAAAGTTAAAATATTGCTATTACATTAATCAAAAAATTTCAATTTTATTTTTTTTAATTTAAAAAGAAAACGTCCATTTAAAATTAACGTAGGAGAGTGGGAAAAAAACCAGTATTTGTAACGTATATTTTCATCTATTTTTAGAAATGACGAACATATTCATCCACACATTTTCGAACACCAAAAACGTAGATATTTATCAACAATAAACATCCTATAACTCTTTATAAACAACCAATAAATTACCCATTCGATTTATAAATATAGATATACTTTCTGTATATTCATGACCTAGTTGTGCTTGTCCCTCGAGTACTTGACGAGTCAGCACAACCCTATAATAACAACACCCTACCTCACTTAACTTATCCGACATGTACATTTTCATACCCTGAACGAGTATATAATCCCTCAATTCAGTGGAAAAAGACACAGTTCCTCGACAGCTACTTCTAAGTACCTGGAACCTCTCTAGTAGAAGTCTCTAGTGAACAGATAGCCTTGTTTGTTGAGTTGTGATTGTATATGTATAAATATTAACGTATTATTTTATGTACTGTGATGTACAAATTATTATTTTATTAAACGTGTAAACTCACTCGTGTGTTTTAAAATATTATTGAGTCTCTAACATATGTTAAGGTCCACTATAGTTTGTGGATAATAAACTTGAATCTATTCTAAAAGTATTACTCCTTTTATAGTACGTGATATTTCGTGTATGGTGTAACATCGAAAGTGGTTCTAACTAGGTACTTTACCACCTCTTTTGGCCGTTACAGTATTGGCACCCAACTGGTCTGCTATTGCAAATCGAACTCTCGCTCTAGTACCTATTTTCCGGAGTTGCTGATCCAAGTTGCTGTTTCAATTCCTCTGATCCGAAGTACTTTGCTCTAACCTTGAAAACTCTAGTTAAGTACTCAATGAGAAATGCGTAAGGCGTGCTCTTGAGGAAAGGAAGTAAAGGTTATTTGCGAGTGGAAAATATCAGCAGCAAAAAGAAAATCCGAACTTCAAAACCAACAAAAGGATATTTATTATACAAAAATTAAGAAAAAACAGGTGTATTTACAATCAAAGGTGAAGAAGATTTTGGCATCGAAAGCTGCAGCGGATCAATCAAGCTCATGTTTAAACAAAAAAGAAAAAACAAAGTAATAATTAATATTAATTATAACTCGAGTCCCTCCCTTAAAATTAAGTTTTGTTAAATAATATTAAGTTGCGAAAAAAGTTTTTTTTATGAATGAAACTTGGAAAATTTATCTGAACTCAATACTACTAAAACAAATTTAATTTGGCTTATCGAAGCTAAAAACTTTGAACTAATTAACGTGTGTCAAAATTTAAATATCAAAGTTGATAAAAAATATTTTTCTCGTATAAAAACCCAAGAGGATATCCTATTAAAAATTAAATCTAGTAAAGAAATTCAAAAATTATCAACCCCTGAAAATATAAAAATAATTTTACAAACAACACGAAAACCTCGTGAACAAATTCCCAAATTAGAAAATCCTATAATAAGAAAATATTTTAATCCCCTTACTACGTCAACTCCACTCTTGGAAAATTTGGATAACCCCACACCATTTCCAAGAGTTAGGTCAGCTATTAACCTTGCTGATATTACTGAGTGCTTAGAAAAATCTGACAAAGATTTCCTCAGCCCAGAACTTGAAACTAGAATCTTAGAAAATTTTGACATTCCCTTAGAAAATAAAATGACAGGAAAGCCTGCTGTAAATGTCAGACCTTCCCTATATGACCACACCCCAACTGAAGATATCGTGTCATTTTTAATTGGATTTGAAAATGAAGTGGAATCATTCAATTGGGATGCTAACATGAAATTTAAAAAAATAAGAATTGCATTTTCTGGCCTCGCTAAACAAATGTTTGAAGACAGAAATCAAGCAAACCCCGAATGCAACAACTGGCAAAACACTAAACAAAAAATCCTGTAAGTCTTTTCTAGAACCAAACCTCAACTACACGAAATATTGTACGAAAGGAAATATAATGGTGAAGCTGATTTCCCTGGGTACATTATGTTCGTAAAAAGAATTTTAAAACAATTTGAACCAGACATTACTGAAGAAAAAATAATTGAAAAAATAATGCCTAACCTTCCCGAAAAAGAAAGAGTATTTTTAATAAAAAAAGAACCAAAAACAATTCAAGAACTCGATAAGGCCTTCTCTAAATACTTGGAGTTTAAAGACAAAGTGTTTGGACACTCAGATCCCCTCCTACGGAGAAAAATCAAACTTGAAAAAACTATTGAAGAATTTAAAGCTGGAAAAACGGAAAAGAAAACCGAAAAAAATGTAAATTATTATCATCTGATCCACTCTGGAAAGCTGAGATGGAAAAAATGAGCGCTGCGATAGCGAACATCTCGAAATCTCAGGAATCCAGGAAAAATAAAAACCCCCAAAATAAAAATAATAATAATGAACAAAATAACTATAATCAAAACCAAAATCAAAATAGAAATAATAATAATAATAATAATAATAATAATAATAACAATAATGGTAATTGGAACCAGAACCAAAACTGGAACCAAAACAATCAAAATAGAAATTGGAATAATAATCAAAACTTTAACCCTAATTATAAAGGTAGAAATTTTAACCCAAATAGTTGTAGAAACAATTTCCCTAGAAATAATAATGGGTACTACTCCAACAGAGCTCCGAACTGGAACCAGTTTGGCCTTCCAAATTGGAACTCAAACTGGAATAACGCTCCAGGATGGTCTGGTATCTCATTTAATACTCCCCAAAATTCCCCTTATGTGGCTGCAAATACTCAAATGATTGCCCCTCTGGCACCATTGATGGGAGCCCCACAACAACAAAATTACCTCCAAACATCAAACCCCCAGGCCTGCCAAAATAATTGATCAAAAAACTAAGTGTCCCCCTTACAGATGATTCGTCAGCTGTAAGGGATGTCTTGAACAAAGAATCGAAACAGGTTAACAATGTTAGTGAGGAGAAATTTCAAAATAAAGGGTACTGCAGAACCAAATGTAAATTTCACCTCCCTTTTGCCATTTGTGGTAAACAGATACTTAGCCTAGCCGATCCATGTTTGGAACAGACACTAATAGATGAAAAAGTTTTAAAGAAAGTCAATTTTATGGAACCAATCCTACCAACAAAAATAAGATTTCGTGGTGTGGATAGCCAACCTCTTGAGGTCATAGGAGTAACCAATGTGACTTTTTCCATTGATCATTGCATTTACCCACATCCCACCTTTGTTGTCCAAAACTTGGTAGAACCGGTCATATTGGGTTACGACTTCCTGTCAACCCATAAAGCCAAAATGGACTTCTCTAAAAACAAATTCACTTTACCGTGTGGTGATGAAGAGCGATGTTTTGACATGCCTGAATGCCACAATTACCCTATTGAAAAGGAAAATAAGTTAGGTTATGCTAAGCCCTTTAAATATTATGCCCCCCAAACTTTTAAAACTGAGGCAAATTCAGTGCCAATTTTAGCAACTTTGCCTGAGCACCTGGAGTTTCTGTGTGAAACATCCATGGAAGAAAAACATAATTTCTTTGTAATTGTATCAGAAGACACGATAGCGGCTGTTAATCACAATAACAGACCTCACGTGATCTATAAAGGCGAATATTTAGGAAAATTTGAATTAAGTAGCGCAGTAGAAATTAATTCCTGCCAAATAGAAAAAATAACAGAAACTACTATCTTTAAGGATAATCGAAGAAATCCCATCCTGATTAACCCAAATCTTTCGCTTGAACAAAATATAAAAATGTATGAAACAATTAACGAATTTAATAATATTTTTATGGGAAAAACAGACGAAGTCTCTGTCTGTAAAGTACCCGAACAAGTTGTCCGTGTAGACGATAAAACCCCACTGCGGTGTAGAAATTTTAAATTCTCACACGCAGAACATGAGGCCCTACATAAACTGGTCGATGACCTAGTAAAAGCAGGTGTCCTAAAAAAACAAAAATCAAAATTTGAATCCCCAATTTTTGTAAAAAATAAACTAGATGGGTCTACAGAGTATTAGTAGACTACCGAAGAATGAATCAAAGAATTATTATGGATAACAATCGTGTTCCTACGATTGATATTATTTGGCCGTACTTAAGAAATAAAAAATGATTTACAATTGATTTAAACAGTGGATATTTACAGATTCCTCTCACAGATGAATCTAAACAATACACTGGAATAAATGTGGATGGAATTGGATATGTATTCAATTCTACCCCAATAGGCCTAAGCATTTCTCCGTCCATTTTCCAAACCATCATGGATGATATATTCCACGATATATTTTGGAAAAAAATGGTATGTTACCTGGACGATATTTGTACTTTTGGAGAAACTTTTGAAGAATGTCTCGAAAATACAAGAGAAGTGCTAAAAAGATTAAACGAAGTAAATTTAAAAATAAAAACAAAAAAATGTCAATTTGCAATGAACAAAATTGACATTTTAGGACATACTGTCCGATATAACGAATTACGCCCATTAAACAAAAACATTGAGGCTATTAAAAATTTAAACCCCCTAAATACGTTAAAACAATTACGATCATTTTTAGGATCGATAAACTACCACAGAAAATTAATCTCCAATCTAGCTAAAATTACTGCCCCTCTTACTGATTTATTAAGAGGAACAGATAGCAAATCAAATGCCAAAATTAAATTAAATCAAGAATATCTTGAAATCTTTGAAAAATTAAAAGAAATAATGATTTCCAAACCTGTATTGGCAATTTATGATCCAAAATTGGAAACTAGTGTAGAAGTTGATGCTTCGAAAATCGCATTAGGTGCAGTGCTGCTGCAAACTAATCCTGTTACGAAGCATAAACATCCAGTTGGATACTTCTCAGAAAGAGTCCAACATGCCCAGTCAAAATTATGTTCTTTCAACCTGGAAATGTTGGCAATTACGAATGCACTAGCCGATTTCTGTGGATACTCACTAGCACTATGCTTTGTAGTATATACGGACAATAAGCCTCTAATTTATCATCATAAATTCAATACTCCAAGCCCAAGATTAATTAGATTAATCTCAAAATTAAACGAATATAGTTTCCAAATTAAACATATCGCTGGAAAAAATAACTGTATGGCTGATATGTTGTTTAGTCCTCATGATGAACGGACGAAATTACGTTTGAAAAAGGTGAATTTTTAGTAGATAAAAAATATGCTCTCCACGATGAAGAGAAAAATGTGAATACTTTATGTAGAATTCACAACGACAATTTTGCCCCATTAAACCCTGTGTTTTACCAAATCAAAATACGTGGTACTACCCAAGTACTATGTCCCAAAATTATTATTACCCCCCTTCCCCTGCATCAACTTTCCCATATTGTCCCGTGGTACAAACCACAATCCCACAGAATGAATCTAATCATTCCCAAAATTGTCCCAATCAAACTACAAATGTAGTCACCAGATCTGCTCTTAGAAGAGAGTCAAAGCTCGATAATCAGATTGAAATATCTCCTTCTGTGACTCCCGACTCCCCGCAAACGTCAAATCCCGATATTACATCACCTCCCCAAATAGAAAACCAAACTTCTGAACCCCTCCAAAAAATCAACTTCCCCGAAAATCTAAAAACAATGCAGGAAAAAGACCCGCATTGGAAAAATGTTATTTCATTATTAAATTATAACAATATTAAAAAGGATAAAAATAAAATACGAAAATTAAATCGAACAATACAATTATACTTTCTCGATAAAAATAATGTTTTAAAGAAATTACCTAACCCAACCTCATCGTATGATGAAGCGGTTACTGTAATTCCCGAAAAATTAATTCCGGTAGTCCTTAAAAAACTACATGACAATCCGTTGTATGGAGGTCATTTTGGAATTAAAAAAACTTTAAAAAAAAATAAAAAACCAGTTTTTTTTTCAAAAACATGGTGCAAAAAATAACAGAATATGTATTGTCATGTCATGAGTGTCAAATGGCACAAAATTCCCCAAAAGAGGCTGGCTACCTCAAACATATAGAAATCAAAAATCCTAAACCATTTTCTCATTTAGAAATCGATTTCATAGGGAAGTTTAATACCGAGTATGAACACTCGTACGTGCTTGTCGGTGAAGACAAAAGCACAAACTTTTGTACCATACGCCCAACAAAAAACCCAAATGCTCAATGCGTAATTGAGTATTTGAAATCTATTTGTTACATGTATGGCACACCAGGAAAAATTTCTTGCGATAACGGAGGTCATTTTGCCAATGAATCCGTTCGCAAATTCTGTGAAGAGAATAATATCAAAATTATTTACTCCTCTTTTTATTCCCCTCAATTGCAAGGACTCGTTTAAAAAATCAACGGTGTCATTAAAAAATCACTCTCGAAATACGACCATTCAAATGAAAAAGAATGGATCGAGACTATTAATAAAATTGTCTTTGCGTACAATATAAGTCCGATTGAACACTTAATTAATAAATCCCCATTCTACCTACTTCATATTTACCAGAAATACCAGACAACTCTAAAAATAATATAACTCGTGAAGAAGAAATTGAAACGCTTCTTCAGATGAGAGAAAAATTGCCGAGCTTAGCAAAGAAAGCATCAGAAAAAAACGCAAAACATTATAACGCACACCACAAGATCATTGACTTCAAGCACAACGACCTTGTTCTGCTGCGTCAATCGAAAAACGTTGCGAAAAATAAAATGAAATACACCGGACCGCATAAAATTGTTAGAAAGGTCATGGATCTAAATTACATAATTCGCATTAAAACAGACGATAAAACTGCATACGACAAAACGGTGCACGTCCGACGATTAATCCCGTATAAATCTCGGAATAATAACGAAACAAACAGCGAAATAAATTCGGAAGAAAACCGTGAAAATCTCGAAACCCCCATCCCAACCCAAATTTTACCAATACCAAGGGGTTGCCCTCGGAAAAAATAAAAGTAGATGTGTGTAAAGTATATTACCTGCATCTACATGTTTTTTCATTCACAATTTCCTCACTTTTTTCTCTCCCTTCTCTCTCCTGTCTTTCTTTCATTTCCCCCCTTATTTCTCCCGTCCTACTCTAGTCATAAAATTTAAAATACTAGAAAAAAAAAAAAAGTAGGTATAAAAATGTGGTTGAAAAAACTCACCAATAGCCCACGTCTCGGAATATCCCTCTAGAAACTCCTCTAGCCGTTCTCTCTGGGTGAACTGCTGGTTTCCATCCACATCGGGGACGCATTTCCTTGATCTCGAGCACCATCTGAAGATCTGCTCTCTTCAGTGGAAATACTTTCTTCTATCAAAGGGGTATTCCATAAGAAGGAGTAAACAGTTGATTCGGACAGCAGCCATCCACCACGAAAGGACATCGCTCTGTTGTACTCGGTTGCATCATAATGACGCTGAAGATGAAAACCGGCGGTGGAGATCGAGAGGTGTAAATGAGGTTTATAATGCTGATTAATGAATCGGACAAAGCAAACTCCAGCTGTTCCGAGCAAAAGATCGCTGAGATAAAACTGGTCGAGATGGACATATTCTATGGTAACCTTCTTGTTGGTCTGTTGTGATACACACAAAAGACCAACCAAAAGACCGGAAATTATGCCCAGCCCGACCAACCCTCGAGTGTCTAGATTCCCACAGAAAACCAGTTTGAGCCCAGATGGCCAAAATTCAACAATCATTGAATGAGGGTAGAATATGCGAAGCTCAAACAATAGCTTTTTGGCATATTCTTCCGATTCAGGATAACAAATAAACCGAATGAAATGGCTCCAGAAACCCAAATCTTCTTCGATGACTTCACCAGGGATCCGTGACGGTTCGAAGTCATTCAAGAAAGCACCATGGTCGGACACAGTAGACACGCGATAAAATAGCGAAAAAAGACGATGGAGCGAAAAATACAAATGTGGCTCGCACTTACAAACTTGAAATTGTCGAATTTTGGTGAAATCCTGATCTCTGAGAAACCAGGTCTCATTAGCCTCAACGACTCCTGACGACATGAACATACGGTCATTCATGTACACAACCAAAATTTTTTTTAGAAATTTTTTTTTCCTTTTCTCTCTCCGAATTAAAATTAAACAACCGCACAAGTCACCTCACTAAAAACGTGGCTCCGTGAACAGCACCAAAAAAATAACGAAAGAAAAAAAAATATATGTGGCGCAAAAAAGACAGACAAATCAAGAACGAGCAAACGCAAATCTCAAACTAATCGATCAAACTTAATAAACTTTATACTAACCACCTGACTGAAATTGGTAGCTCGAACGTTTGCAAAAATTTCTCTCCCTTGGCCCCAGCATTCTCATTTCATAACAAATTCCTAAAAACTCATAATCTAATTACTCATAAATAATTTGGACGTTGCATTTTTTCTGTTTCAGAAAATGTATACGAATCTACTTTTCTATTTCGCAATAAGTATTTCTTCGATTACTATTGCGCAAAGAACATCGTCTGACACATATAGGATTACAACGGCATCAACTGGCGCTTATTTTCAAGAAATAAGCAATATTTTTGTATATTCTAAATCTGCCCCAATAATTTACTCTATTAAGTTAGATCTGCATGAATCAGCAGACAGGCTATTAGTAACAAATTTTAAACACCAGTTGTGTAATGAAACAACCTGGAAAAATTGCAAATATGCAGAAATGGCAAAACGTCTAAAAAACGCAATAAAAAACCTTAAAGAACAAAATACCGCCATGATTCAAGACTTCTATTCAACGCCATCCTCCATTCGAAGCAAACAAAGCGTATTCACCACGATCAGGTCCTTTTTCAGAGATGCTCTATGCTTTTGCTGTCGAGTGCTAAACTTTAGAGATGGACGAAATTTTCTGGCTAATGAAATTTGTTTGAAAGAAGAATACGATATTATAAAAAATCAACTTTTGACCGAACATGCAGCGTTAGTAGATACGTCCACTAATCTGCATAGTTTTATCGATCATACAAATAGTTTTATGACAAAATTTGTCTCGCATACAAACTCTTTTATGGAAAATTCTCTAGAAGAACATGAACTACTAATCTCTGTAAACTATATACAAGGATTCTATGATAACTACCTTATAAACACGCTAAGACTATCAAACATCCTAATGTCTTGTAAGTCTCATATGATCCCCTCCTCAATTATTTCAAAAGAAATATTAGGAAAAGACATACTAAAACTTTTGGAAATTACAAAAAATCTAGACCTTGATCTAGCCATCCCCATTAAGGATATTCAAAACTACTATCATGCTGAACTTGTAAACTGCAACTTCTTTAAAAATACCTTAGAATTAGAAATCAAAATTCCCCTAAAACAATTAGACTCTAAATATGAAATTTACGACTTCATTCCACTCACATTCAAAAGTCATTCTAATGAACTGTACAGCTAGGATCAAGAACCATCTCAGATTATTCACGAAATCAGAACAAACTCCGTACGTTACATCAGTGGAACTAATCTCCACTACTGTAACTCTGATAAACCATTATGCTTCCTTCCGTCTAATAGAGGAAGTGATAAATTATCTTCATGTGCAAAGAACCTTTTCTTTCAAGACTTAAACCAAAATTTATTACATTCTTGTTCATTTAAATGTAATCTGAATAATAACCAAACTCTAGTACACCCTATTGGACACACCAAATTTGCTATTGTAAACTTCAATTCCCTTGTAGCAACTAATTCTATTACAAAAAAATCCGAAAAACTAAAAATCAATAATAACTCCCCCGGAACCTTTATTCTGGACGTACCTAGTCATATCCAAATCGAAAATATTGATGAAAACAATAAAAACACAGTAATTATCCCAATAGAAATCCCCTGTCTCTCTGAATCACTGGAAGAGACTATTAAAATTGAAAATCATTTACCACTCCTTTGGACATATTTTTCCGATTCTACAGAACCTTTTGACCTTGCCATAGACCTGGCAACGACAAAGGTCTACAATCCCAAATGGAAAAATTTTGTTCCCCACACTGTTCCCGTTAATGATTTGGAGAACAAAATTAAATCCATTGAACTACAAATACCCGACCAAAATTTTAATGATTATCTAACTTTTGTCAATGGGATATTCTTATTGTGGTTAATTACAATCTCGGTTATTTTAATTTTTATAATTGTATATTTAAAGTTAACCTCCCATCGAAATTGTGCTAATTTAACAAAAAGCACAGCATTGTAAAAATTACGCAAAATAATACAATATACTAATCACCTATATACCTAAAAAAAAATTTGTTACTCATAATCAATATTTGTAAAATATTTTATTCTAAGTATATATTCTCGCATTATATGACATAATTTTAACCATGCATAGTTAATAAGAATTTTTTTTCTCTTTTCTTCTCTCTTTCGTACTTGTTGGATAGATTTTGGAAAATTTTTTGTCCTGATTTTTTTTGTTCCCCCCGGTGAATTGTGTAACGTATATTTTCGTCTATTTTTAGAAATGACAAACATATTCATCCACACATTTTCGAACACCAAAAACGTAGATATTTATTAACAATAATATTCCTATAACTCTTTATAAACAACCAATAAATTACCCGTATTCGATTTTATAAATATAGATATACTTTCTGTATATTCATGACCTAGTTGTGCCTGTCCCTCGAGTACTCGAAGAGTCAGCACAACCCTATAATAACAACACCCTACCTCACTTAACCTATCCGACACGTACGTTTTCATACCCTGAACGAGTATATAATCCCTCGATTCAGTGGAAAAAGACACAGTTCCTCGACAGCTACTTCTAAGTACCTGGAACCTCTCTAGTAGAAGTCTCTAGTGAACAGACAGCCTTGTTTGTTGAGTTGTGATTGTATATGTATAAATATTAACGTATTATTATATGTACTGTGATGTACAAATTATTATTTTATTAAACGTGTAAACTCACTCGTGTGTTTTAAAATATTATTGAGTCTCTAACATATGTTAAGGTCCACTATAGTTTGTGGATAATAAACTTGAATCTATTCTAGAAGTATTACTCCTTTTACAGTACGTGATATTTCGTGTATGGTGTAACATCGAAAGTGGTTCTAACTAGGTACTTTACCACCTCTTTTGGCCGTTACAGTATTCTCAATACGCCAACCTATTCAATAAAAAGAAAAGAAAAAGAAAAGAAAAAGAAAAGAAAACGCAACCATGTCTCTCTTCCCCAAATTCCCATAAATCGACTACAAAGAATTTCATTACTCTCTACCCTCACCATTGTTGTTTTTTTTCTGTTTTTCTTTTGCTTCTCCTTCTTTTCATTCGTGTAACACTGTTTTCGTCACTCAATATGCAACGAAACACTTTTACTACCCATGTATAACGTCCCTATAAAAGTTTCACTTCAATAATGCAGAATAAATGAAAAAAATTTTCCCATTCACCCATTTACATGGGCAAGAGATGCTCGGGCCTGAAATATGCATGAAAAATTTTGAGCGACCCCAGCAGTTTGCAACAAATTGATGACTGAATTCTTTCGCTGGGCAGACCATACATTTTTTTCATCACTATCATAGGAGCTATGATACGTGGTGGTGAGGAATAACATTTTTTTCAGTCATCATAACAATCTGTATTATTGTTCTAAATTGGGAAGCTGAAAATGAATATAGACGTAAAGATGGTCAACGAAAGTAGCATACCGATATTTTCTATCAATATGTTGTCTACTCGTTATATTATTATACTGACTTGTAATATGTACATTGTATCCAAAATAATTGAAATAGGCCTTCAGCAAAATCCAAACGTGTAACTAGGATTTTTCTCTGAAGGTGATGGAAAAGAATTCATGCAAAAATTAAATTTTCGCTTTCTTTGACTTCTATCTCCACCCTTCACCCCTTTTCAAAAGCGCCACCCACCCTCTCAATCCTACTAAAATAAAAAAACTCACTTTTCAGAAGTTTTCCAGTAACGTTGATAACAAGGATAATTAGAACACAATTTAAACTTCGTATTCGTCGTCCTATTAATGTATAATCCTCTTTATCTTTTGTATTTTTTTTTTTTTTTGGTACTTTGGGGGAAGGTTTCAGCCTCGCAAGCCATTCCGTTGAATACGGTGCAGGAAAAATCATGCGAAAATAGTAACTTTTTTCATTATTTTTCTGATGGTTCATTTCCATTATTGGGGGCACCATATACGCACAGGCTTGAAGTATAATGTATCGTCTGCGTGAATGCAATTCATAGCTCCAATTCGGTGTTCAAAGCGAAATTCAAGTTTAAGGTGTTGAAAGCGAGCCAGATAAGTAGTTACGGTGCTTAATAGAGCTTTGAAAATTTTGACCCTTTATGCGCTTTTTTGCCCAAAAAACCCAAACTTTAAGCGTAGTACCTCTTTGCATTGGAAGCGAGGGTGTAGATAAGGGTGAAAGGGGCGTGCTGAGGGATTTAACCCCCTTAGCCAAAAACAAAATCTTAACATATAGAAAAACAGTGTATCTTCGTCGGCGTTGGTAGTGTTTTTTTTTTTTTTTGGGGGGGGGGAGGAGCAGCAGCAGGACGAAGAGACAGCAGAAAAGATGCGAACACCCTCCTCCCATTTACGATGGAGTTCTGTACGTCGTTGTTCGGTAGATTGCCTTACATATTCGTTTACGATTCGGATTATCCTTTTTCCTTCAATGACAGAACATCAGAAACGTAACTTCACGAAGAATAGCCTACATTGGTCCATACGTGGTTAGGCTATTGACGGATCGCATGTATGTGGCAATCAAACTGAACGTCGCCGTGGCTTATCAGCATATGTCGGCTTAGAAAATCGAAATTCGTATAAAGTTTTCGATTTTATTTAATTTATTACAAATCGTATTCGTTAAAATTTCGCATACAAAATTACCAACAGAGAGCGAGTAAGAGTGAGCGTGTGAGTGAGTGATTTGGAAAGTTTGATTTGCCTTGCCGCGAGTACAATACGAAAATAATTAATTTTGTGGCTTATCTGATAACATTATTAGGTTGATTAAGTTTCGCCTAAACGAGTTACAGTACATGAGGACGCACGCCAATGAGAAGGCGGAGAAAGGGAGAAAGATTTCGAATAGGTACTAATCTCGTATTCAAATAACGACGCTTAATTCAATTTTTCCCAACTTCGACGACATATTTTTATGCAAAGTACGTGGGTGCGACGGAAAAACTCGATTTAATGTTTGGAGGCGGGCGGCTGACACGTTTTTTGGTCTTTTATTTTTTATTTTAGATGTTTTACTCCAGCAACACGATACCAGTTACGTAGTAGGGTTCCATCGAAACACCGAACGACAAAAAGGGTACGCGGAAAAAACACCAATCACGACGCTTGTATGCGATGGAAAAATAAAAAAATGAAAATATTGACAAATAATGCAAATTTTCCGACTATTTTTTATGCGGAATTTTAGTTTCGATTCGAAAGCACGGGCGTTAAAAGTTCGCGCCTAAAAAGTAATATCATTGAAGAAAATTGGTTTAAAATTTCTCAAATAATATTTCAAAAAATACTTGGAAATATGGAAGACGTAATAAAGCGTCGAGTATTTTGACTGTAGCTTCGTTGGCTCGGGCCAGATTCTTAATCTTGGAGAGCCATTAGCCTGACTGTCAACCGGTACTGTAGTATCAGCCAAAGCAAAAATAGACTACCTGCTAAAGCAGAAACTCTAGTTGGAGTAGAAGTACTTTCTGTAATGGAAGTAGATGCTAGCTGGAGTGGAAGTAGGTATTATCTGAAGTGGAAGTAGGATTTGCTGGAGCCAATAAGTACCATAGTAGTGATGTTAAAAATTTTGATACGTATCGATATGTATTGATACACACAGCTGTATCAAAGTATCAATAAATTGCTTGATACTCACGATACGTATCGATATATTTTATACTTTCAAAATAAAAAACATAAATAAATAAATAAATAAATAAAAATACGAAAAAGCGCGCCCGGCCGCCAGCAGACAGAACAGATTATGAAAGTATATTCTTTTTCGATCAAATTAATACCTATATTTACAGCTTGTTCGTATTTGAATCAACTCTACTTTTGAATTTACTGCGTAACATGCCACTCTGGAATATTTGTTGTTACTCGACTAGACGTCTGACTTTTGATACGATACTGTATCGATACGTATCAATACTGAAAAATGCTTCGATATAACATCACTATACCATAGTTGGGGTGGAAGTATTATGTGGAGCATGAGTACTAGCTGGAGTGAAAGTACAGAAACTAGGTAGAGTGGACGCACTAGCTGGAAGCTATTAGCCAGCTACGTTACTTGGTGTACTATTTTGTTAACAATTAAAATTATTTGTCGTTTCAACCTTTTAAAGTAAAATTCAACTTAGCGGATTGTCATGTGAGATTCTAATGAGATTCTTCGAAGACTATCAACCAATCTGATGATAACTTAAATGACTAAAAATACAAACTGACTTTATCTGTTAACAGAATAGTACCCCAAATAGCTCGCTAGTGGTTACAAAACTAGCCAAGGGTGAATCAGGCTGTAATGTGCATGTAAATTTTAACTATCTGTTACGGGATGACTAGAACAGGAAAAGTCGGACATAAAAACGTACGCCTGTATAGCTCTGTCACTGTCCTGCGTTCCACTTTGAGACGGAGTCGGAACTGTTTTTTCTTCATTGAATCACTTTTTCACTTCTAAACATTTCTTTCGTCATAAACTTTGGGAAAACCAAAAATTTTAATTTTTTTTTTTCTGATCTACGAATCAAAATTTAAAAACTGGTTACTACTAAATAGTTTTCAGCTGTTGGTCCATTAGTATGGTTATTTTCAGACAATATTCTGATAAGATGAAGATTGTATAACCGGAGAATAATTTAGTTTCAAAAACTTTTCAAAAACAGGAGTAGCTTTTTGTAATTCCTAAAAATTCTTCGAGTTTCTAAAAATACCTTCGTGCGAGTGATTATAGGATTTAAATTCATAAATAAACAAAATTTTGAAAATCAAACAAAAAAACTTTTCAAGTCTAGGTTATAAGAGTGAGGAGTATTGGCCCAGTTTTTGGCGAAATAAAAAATTTTCTACAAAAAGAAATGAAGGGAGAATTTATTATTTTTTTTTTTTTTTAGATTTAAGGGGAAAGTTACGCATTTTGGTGTTCGTGCGTATTTGCCTATGTTGAACCAGTAGAGGCTCGAATCGTTGTATTTGCAGATTTCATTTCTGAGGGAATGTTGGAGTCCCCAGTACGTACTTTTGAGTCTCCATCGATTGCGCAGAATGACTACAATTTACCAAATTTTGAAGTGAAACGAAAGAATATAAACGTTCGTGGCACATACGATTCTCGTACTTACAATAGTTTTTACATACTTGATGATATTTCCACTGGTTCCAGAAAACTATGATTCTTCGGTTTTACACTACTTGTATTATTCTTCTTCCAATAGTATTCCAAGTCATGGTGCACGGTTATTCCCATCGTTATGAAACACAGCGTATAGTACGTCTGTAAAAAGTGAAATCGAATAGGTTAGGGCTAAGCTTCAGTTGTCAAAATTATTATCAAAATTAATGCTGACGGTGAAAAGTTGAAGGCTATGAAGGTTAATAAACGTCTTCTATGCGTAGATCAAGAAGAAGAAGAAGAAGAAAATCGAGCTAAAAAATTCTAAATACCTAACTTAAGGTTTAGAATTTAAGCTTTTCTTACGTAGCTCCCGCTCAAAACGACGAACGTGATAAGAGAAATTTCAATATTCTGAAACTTTTTATAATATGTCAAGTTTCGGTAAGAAAAAACGGTGAATGGGCGGGGGGAACGGACGAGCGGAATCATATTTTTGACGTTTTTTTTGCGAGATTTGTTGGGTAAAATATTTTCAATCGGATTGAAATGAGGTCTGCAGATCATTTTAAAATACGCATCAGTCTTCACCCTTATATTCAGCGACATGGGATGAAGAAAGAAATTTGCAGGCTTGTATCCGTTCATTTTGATAAATTGGATTTTTCTCTCTTTCTCTTTTTTTTTTTTTTTTTTCTTACCATCCTTGACGAATTCGTGACGGTTCAATCTAATTTGAACATGTTTTCATTTATGTAATGGTTTCTAACTCGAAAGGAAGTCGCGAGTGTTTGACTTTTGGTTTCGTTAATGTTTGTGGGAGATATTTTATAATTGGGCCGTATATGTATAGGTAAGTGTCTACTACGGACGGCTGAATAGAAGCTTTGATGGTAGGTACTAAGGTAGTCAATAAAAAATGCAACAGATTTCTTTTTTTTTTTTTTTTTTTTAATGAATTTTATTCTTTATATTGGAAAGAAATTATTTTTAATTTAATAAAATATATATTCACGAACTGTCTCTCGCCGATTAAATGGAAACACCGTCCTGATTGTGGTCAGTGCAGAAGCATACAACTGAAAAGACGTCCAACTCCCTATACTCGTTGTTGTACAAACACAGGCTATGGTAAACAAATAGGGTCAAAGATGAAAACAGAACTATCCGAGTTTTACATTCTGCGCATCCACTTAAGGAACTGTTGTTGAGAGAAAGATTTTTTGGAACTGTGACGTCATTATTTCACTGTTTTCTTTCCCTTGTTTTTTTTTTTTCTTTTTTTCCCTCAAGTATAAGTAGTGTTTTGAGAGGTTGCGAGTCTCGATTCACCAACTCTCGTTTACTACCTATCTTGAATGATTATTGATTAGAGTTAGATACGAATTTGAATGCAGGGAATGTTTATACCATACTAAGTGGTGCTTTAATAATTTATATTCAATGTTTCAATGAATTCTATTCACCTTTGTGTAGTTTATACATGATTTTGATGGTCACAGCTGGAGGGATTTGGTATTTTGAATTCGGAATAAACAAAAATTTCATTTTAAAAATTGATCATTGGAGAATAATCGTCGTAGGCACAGACTCAGATTTTTGTAGGGGATTTATAGATTTACGGACACGGTGTCTAAGCCAATGCATACATATTATTAATATGCGTGTAGATGTAGGTACCATACTTGATTGAATAATTTTTTACGATATAAGCATATTGTCTTAAATTCGTAGTCGCGCACTACAGGTCTAATATCAGTTATTTCCAATAAACATTTCTGTTTCATCAGTTTAACTGCGAAAAACAAAAAAAAAAAATTGTCATTAAATCTCACATTGTGCGATCATACTGAATCACTCGACTGAATAAAACATTTATAAACTCGAAATTTTTTCATTCTACCAAAAAAATTGAAACAAAATTCAATGGTATTGTATTGCTGTTAGGACTTGAGTCGATGGAGAATTGAAACATATATCGTGTACGTAGTAAAGCAATGATTAGCATTCATCAGTTGTCATAATCAAATACCAACGTATCTAACATGAACAAATCCTTCCAGTCATTTATCAAAATCAGATTCAATTGCAGTCCCAGCAGGGCTGTAGCTGTTGCAAAACGTGATAAAAAGTCAGTTTGCTAAAGGGATTAAACCACATATTTGGTACACTGAAATTGAAGTGTTTTTGATTTTGCCAGAGGCATGGACATCATCAAAATTAAAGAATCTTCCACTACTCATCAGTTTCTGATAAAAATGACGTTTCAAAAAAACTTTCTGTCAACAGGTTCTTTATACTTAGACGAAAACGGGGATTTTACTTTTGACGTCACAGTACAGTGGTACCTACCTTGGGAAAAAAGGTCAACTGTGTGGACGATCAATACAACCAACCAATGAAAAGGCCCAAAAACAGTGAAATTGAGACAATTTACTTATATTTATTTATTATCTCGGCTTCTGAGGGCTCAAAATTATTGTCCATGGTCTGATTTTATTCCTGAGTGCCTCCTATCCATTTTGTATGTTCAATGAAAAGTAAAATGTTCTTTGAAAAGAATTATGAATAAAAATTTGAAGACTGCTATATATACCTATATATATGTATATATAATATACTTACCATGATTTTATCTCGTTTGTTTTTTTGTTTGTAGAGGGTCTTTCAATTTAACCGCTCAAAATTTCTGTCTCAGGCCCTGTATTTAGCAGCTTTATCTTATCAAAGTTAATAGAGCGTGTCATGATTTTTAAAACACCGAAGTGACGAGAAGTTATCTGCACATGCGCAGTAGGTCTTTTTTCATCGGTTTTGAGAACCTCCTCCCTTCATAAAAGTTACCGATTTTCTTATTTTTTGTTCTGTGAATGCAAAGGTTGTCTGTAATGGTAAAATCTTATGAATGAAAAAAACTAGCTGCGCATGGGTAGATACTTTTTCGTCGTTTTAGGGTTTTAAAATTATAACATGGATTTTCGTGTTGAGCTGAGTATCCCTACACCTCATATACATATAATAGGTTGAAAGGTTGCCACAGTTCTCTTCAAATTATTGCACATTTTGTAGCCTATGGTATCTGCTGGACTTACATCTGATATACAGTTAGTATAACCGAAAGGGAGACTTCAACGAACAATTATTCGTAACCTCAGCAGATACCGATAGGTTGCCATTTCATTGAAATTTTTCTCTGTAGGTTTTTTGGTCCTACGAGAATCCATTCGTTTACCCCAATGAGAGGCACTTAATCGAGACGAGGAGCTAATTGTGGTTACCGACAGAAATAAATTACACACCAATTAAGGCGCAAATTACATAACCAAATAGTGCGTACGTTTCAAAAAAAAAAAAAAAAAAAAAAAAAACCATCATGAAATATAGATTTAGATTCTGTTTTTAAGACTTGGTTGCTGTATAACTATATTCTACATTTCGTATCGCAACAGGAAAGCAAAATCGACCCTTTTACAAGTCGACATTTTGTTCGTAAACAGAATTTAGCTGTAGTTGTGTAGTAAAAATAAAGAACTCCGACAACACAGCTAAAGAAAAGCCAATCCTATTTAAAGCGACAGTTTCGAAATAATCATTCTTATTCCGTTTCAACGACCATATTTTAGCCGTTCGTTATATGTACGTATATATAGGTATATATAATTCTTCCAGAATAAACTGCAAACATTTGGGGTACGTATTTTTCGTTTTGTTGAAAAATTTCACATAAGGTTACCGACTCGAAATATACCACCTTAAACCAAACTGTATAAAATCGTTTACAAAGTTGCAGAGAGTCTTTGGATTTTTTCTCAATTTTTTTTTTTTTTGTGGTCGTTTTTATTTCATTCTAAATCTGTCTTCAGAAGCTTGTGGATTTGACATTATTTGTGTTCTTCGGTTTTTCATACTTGCTGAACACAGGAGACACAAAACAGTAAGTGAAGAACGACGTTGGGAGTTTATGTGCGCGTACACGTTGAATGTGAACCATAAATTTCAACTTTTTTGAAGGAAAGCGCTCATCACGTCACGTACAGATTGTGTGCGCTGTATGTGGCGAAATTTCGAATAAGTGCCGCGCACTGATTCTACGAAAACTGGAAACATTTAAATATAAATTTAATATGATTGTCGGAAACTCACCATAGCGTAAAGTGCCGACGCGTATGAACCTTTCCGAACTGACTGCCAACAACAACAAGACTGTAAAATGGCCATGTCTAAAAGCACTCGATTTTTGGGCGCTCGTCGATTAATTTCGAACAACGATTAGTGTTTTCATTTGGATGCGGGGCTGGACGCAATCGAGAGACTAATCTCGTAATCGTTTGCCTGCAATTCAAAATCGATACCAGAATTTTGATTGTTAAGTTTTCGCTTGAAATTATTCGAAATAATATGTAGGCTAACTGCACGTATTTTGGCTCATTAAAGGGCTTGACCCTTCAACTCACTGCGTAGCCAACAAGTTCCACTACTTATACCTTCCTGATAACAATGTGGAAGTTCGACTCTTCTAACCCTTCTCTACGATTCGGTCCATGTAGAACAAGTTTCCGAATGCCAAGGAGCCCGTTTTTCTGAATTTATGAGCCACAACCATCTCCTTAGAGACTCCAACCTAAAGCCACGATAATTCCCCGGGTGATGTAATGGAGGGGGACCGAGAAGGGCAATTATTTTCGCCTGTAGGCCAATATTCAGCTTTGTCGAATAAACTTTTGCGAGTTATCGGAGACAAATTTTATTCCATGGGCGTATATTGAGGGTTCTGGGCGTCTGAACCCGACTCCCGAAAACGTGCGGACCATCTTTACGACGCCTTTAGTTAATGCTGGATGTACTTACAGTGAAGAGTCAATATTACTTACCAGTCATTTATCATTACCACAGCGGAAATTCGCAGCAATGATTATGTACCTATTTGTGAGCTAACCAGTAGAGATGGCAAACATCGAAAAATTTCTTTATCGATAGTTTCGATAATGTTCCGTCTTCATTAAGTTTTAAAAACACACATAAAAAAAGCTAAAAGTAAGTTATTTGGTATGTTACAGAGTGAAAAAAAAGGAAAAGTCTATTGAAAAATTTTGTTAAATTATAGAAAAAAAAAACTATCGAAAGAAAAAATTTGATATTGGTAGTTACTGATATCGATAGTGTCGATAGTTTTCGATATTTTGTCACCTCTACTGGCCAAACGGTTTCCGATATTCATATTTTACTTGAGTTCATACCTTGTTTGAATAAAATATTACTAAAATGAATTGACTAATGCAGAAATGAAACATTATGAAATTAAACCAAAGCCCCTTTAACCTCCATCAACTATATCCTACTCTCGAGCAAATTGAATACATTATTTTCACATTATTAACGAGTACCTACCTATTGAAAAAAAAAAAAAAAAAACAATGTTGCGAGAGTAATTCAATACTTTTAAATTACCTCGACAAATAAGATAATTTCTGAATATTATCTTTTATTAATATTTCACTTCAATTATTACAAACACTTTAGAATTTAACTTATTACTAATTCTTAATACTAATGATACCTGATATCCATAACATCGAGTATGGACCTTAACGTTTCTACTCGACTTCTAGTTCAGGAATGAATATGCCTTCGAAATGAAGACAACACCTTTGTTTTCTTTGTTTCAATCAAATATGGCCGACCAAAAAGGTGGCGTGACATGGAACATCCGCCAAATATGATGACACTTCATTGTCAGCATATCTGGTGGTGTTTGTCTGTGGGAAGCTAGGTATCATATAGACAGCTATTATTCCAGGAATTAGGAATAGTAGTTGTCTATATTTTGTTCGACACGTTTTTGTAGACAAACTGAATTGTATGCAAAAATGGGATGGAACAAATAATAATGTGAAAAATATAAGAATATTTTTCATCGATATCGCGAACACAATTGAGAACATATATCAAACATACAACCATCAGGAAAGATGTAGCTATATAGGTCAGGTACTAGGTGCTAAAAATATCAATACGAATCGACATTTTTGGTATCGATGGTGAAAATGTAGGAAAATATCGATATTTGACTGAAATAATCCGCAATCCACTTAATACATGACGATATTTCGCACCACTATCATAATTATATATCAAACAACAGATTTAACTGTATCCTCGTTCACACTTGGTTATTTTTCTAGCTATTAGCCAGCTATTTGGAATACTGTTCAGTTAACAGTTGAAGTCACTAGGTCATTTTAAACTTTTAAAGTTAAATTTAACTTGGCGTGTAGTCCTATAAGAATTTTTCAAGAATCACACCCAGTGATTTGCCAAGTTGGAATTGACTTTAAACTAACGATGAGCAAAACAAGACCAAGACCAAGACTTTGGATACAGACTGACAAAGCAAGATTAAGCCCGAGACCAAGACTGCATAAGTGAAGGTAAATAAGACAAGATCAAGACCAAAACTATGGTGGAAAAACCAAGACCAAGAGTCTTGTAAGACTTTTAGGGAAAAGTGAATGAAAACAACTTTTTTGTCAATTAATGTGCAAACATGGATGAGTAAGTGGTTTGAAGTTGA
The DNA here is from genome assembly GCA_011428145.1 of Ericerus pela. Classification (NCBI taxonomy): domain Eukaryota; kingdom Metazoa; phylum Arthropoda; class Insecta; order Hemiptera; family Coccidae; genus Ericerus; species Ericerus pela. The sequence continues at coordinate 551,416 of WOFM01000621.1, forward strand.
AACTAGAAGTATTTTTGGGCTATTAGAATAAGTTTTGGAACCATTCTTCTGAGTGGGATACGAATAAACAAATTATTTTACGGGTATAGAGGCGGGGGGAAGGGCTACATTTTGACAGAAAACTTCTTTCAAAGAGGGGTACCTCATAAAAAAAGTGACTGAAAAAATGTGACAGAAAACATATAACAGTCAAAATTATGACGTCATTATTCCTTCCAGATGCTAAAATTTCCAAGTCTAAAATGATTACCAGTGTATTGTATTATTCCTGACGAGGCCTGCGGTATCCCCAGACAGCCCTTTAAATAAATAGATACCAAAATAAATAAATAAATAAATAAATAAATAAATAAATAAATAAATAAAATAAATAAATAGATAGGTAGGTACTTCCAAAATAAATAAAAATAAACAGATAATTAGATAAATAAATTGATTTATTGCATATTGATTTGAATAGTATAATATGTTAAAATGTAGGGTGAAGGACATTATCCCAGGAGCAGCTGAAAGGGCTAATGACGTCATAATTTTGTTAGCAGTTGGAAGGAGTGATGAAGTTATAATTTTGTCTGTTACATTTTTATGCCACATTTCTTATATGAGGTGCCCCTCTTTGAAACAAGTTTTCCATTAAAAAAACTTAAGCTTAATAAAAGATAAACAAAAATTTTTAGCTCCCTTCATTTGCCCCCATACCTGTAATAAACTCACTTTTGAAACTTGTTGAGGAAGATATTTTATGTAATTAATGATAAGAAAGTGACAAAAAATGTTTAAATTCTATCATAAAGATGAATTTTGCACAAAAATTACAAAAAACTGAACAAAATATTAATCTTCTCACTGTGGCAGACTTAACATTTTTTTTAGAAAGTATAACCTCTACCTCAATATAAACTAAACATACCTCGATGTGAAATGAACGTGTCTCCATGTAAAAATATGCTTCACATTTTTACATGGAGGCACCTTCATTTTTCATCAAGGGTTACATTCATCAATAATGAGAGTTACTTTTTTCTGGGAAACACCAGCATAAACATTGCGTTTCTGATCATGTATTATGTAAAAGTTGTTTTCATTCACTTTTCTGTGAAAGTCTTGCAAGACTCTTGTGAGACTTGGTCTTGGTCTTTCCATCACAGTCTTGGTCTTTTCTTGTTTACATTTACTCATACAATTTTGGTCTTAGTCTTGTAACTAGAAAGTCTTGGTTTTGGTCTGTGTCTTGGTCTTGTTTTTCTGCAAGACCAAGACCAAGACTAATTTTGCTCAGCACTCCTTCAAATTATTAAAATGGCGTAGTGAATTTAACAGTTAGTATCCCAAGAAGCTGGATAGTAGCAGGAAAACTAGCCAGGTGTGAACAAGGCTTATACCTCAAAAATTATCAAGCAAATTGAAAATCCTATACTATAATACGAGCAATAATTGTATGTGGGTATGTGTGTATGTGTGTATGTATGTATGAAAACATATTATGAAGAATTAGACCGACGATGTTGCTAAAAATTACAGTATTGAGGGATTTGGGTATGAAAAAACAATCGATATAGGTTTCAAGTTTGAGAAAATTTGTTAAAAAGATATAATATGAGCATCTCAATCTATCCACCAGCAGTAAGTGATAACAACAAACATTAAAAAATTAGAAGACAAAAATGACGTACATCTGGCTCTGAAAAATTTATTTTTGCACATGCTTCCGTTTTTATTCCAGTGTTTCGTTTCAAATGTTTCAGTGTTTCACTTTTCAGTTTTCAGTTTTTTGTGTTTATGGGTGAAGTTAAATACTTGGTGGGGATCTTGATTTTCATGATAAGTGTTTTGAATCCTCAAAATTTGAAGAAGTATGCATACTGTGAATCATTTTAGGATATTCCTATATTAGTAAGGATATTCAAATTTTGTTATGACAGTGTGTGTCTATATAACTTCCTCACAGATCCCGACATCTTGTGATTACAGTTCAACTGTAGGATGTGTTCGAATCTAAAATTTTTTAATTTTTGGTATTCGAATTACGCTGAAATGGAGAACTTTCTGACATTGATAGGTAGTACAAATAATAAGATTCATTTTGTAATAACCAACGAAGCATGAATGAATATTTAAAATAATAATAAAAACGATACCTACAAATAACAAATATCATAGGAGCATTCAAATGATAAACAAAAAAATAAACAAAAACAAATGTGAAACATGAAAAACTGAAAAGTGAAACACTGAAATATTCAAAATGAAATATTGGAATGAAAATGAACGCATGCGCAACAACGAATTTTTCAAAGCCAAATGTACTGTCGCAATTGTCTCGTGAAAAATTGATTAATCCTAAAAGTAAAAAATAAGAAAAGTTTTATTAGTGAATTTTGCTAAGCCTGAACTGCTGTGATGACTGATGAAGTATAAGCTAAATACTGCGATTTTAATTCTCGAGATATACGAATACGATAATACCGAAGGATATACCTGATAAATACGTTGCTGAAATTCTCAAACTTGATTAAAATTAACAAAATTTTATCTTTTTCCACATCGGAGCAAAGCTCGGTGAACCAGGTACTGGAAGATTAAAATGTATCCCACGATGCTATAGTCCCAGAGAGTAGGCCAAAATTAAAGAAATAAAAGCAAGAGAAAAAAAAGATTCTGTCCAACTAGAATGGAGTGAAAATGTAGGTACTAAAATTTCAGACACCAAACTGACTAAAATTAGTGATGAAAATAATATTGGCCAAGTATACGACTGTTCACTATTCGCTTCTCTGAAAAAGTAAACACTATAACTTTTCGAATAAGATTGAGACGTTGTTACCTATTTTATTTTCTCGAAAACTACCTTTGTTTTTTTTTTTAAGGTTTGACCTTTCTTGACCACCTGACTTATTGTTTCTCGAAAGAACAGCGGGCAGATTAAAGTATAGCAAGCTGTAAATCTCGTCATTTCAGTCACCTGTGTTTAAACATCAATGCGAAAACTTCGTCCACTTTCGACCTTGGTCACTCCAAAACACAGTCTTAAGGTGGGCCAACGCATTTCCTTTTACATACTTCGAAAAAGAGGGTTATTTTCCTTCGCGTTTCACACTAACTGTCGGCCTACGCACCGTATATTATACCGAGCAAACAGAAATATTTTACTTAAAATGTGGCCTACTCTCCAAGTTGAAGATTACTTCGTGCAGTTGCAAATAATAAGGAAAAATGAAAAACTTCCGTTAAAATTTCCACGATGAAATTGTGTACATATGTATGTACTACTTACTGTATTCAAATACTTGAACCGTTACTTTTAAATTAGGTTTACAGTCGTCCCACTATCACAAAAGGAAAAGTTTTTGTGGTTTTTTTTTCTCGTTCTCTAATTTGTATTTTTTACCCAGTTTTCTTGCAAATGGAGTATTAAAATTGACCTCATAGAAGGATTAGGGCTGGGGTGATGAAAATTTTCTGTTTCACGACATAAGAAAATTTGAGACTTTTTTTTATGTACCTACCCATACCTATATTATAATTATGTATGTAACGCCTAAATTTTTGGTTCACGGTTTTGAAAAAACTGCAAAAGGGATAGGACTGAAATTTTCACGAAAGGTTTTCCTTTTACAGAACGAGATTTGAGACAAGTTTGGTACCTGTTGGTTCAGTAGTTTCTGAGAAAACTGGAAAACAAACTGTTCCTGGAAAAAAGATTTTTCCAAGATTTTGAAAGAACTACGGAAGGGATTCGGCTGAAATTTTCTCGATAGATTTTTCTAATGTTAGTGCCAGTCTGATGGGAGTTTGGTGCTCATTTGTTCGTTAGTTTCCGAGAAAACTGGAAAAAAAATTGCTAGAGAAAACTTCTGGTTCACTGTTTTGAAAAAACTATGAAATGAATAGGGCTGAAATTTTCACGACACTTAGTTTTTATATAGAACCAAATCTAAAAGAGGTTTGGTTCTTATCGGTTCGGTAGTATCTGGGAAAACTGGAGAACCAAAAGTTCCTGGAAAAGTGGTTTTCCCAGTTTTAAATAAATTACAAAAAGGATCGGGAAGTTTGGTGCCCATTTGTTCGGTATTTTCTAAGAAAACTGGAATAGAAAATATTGCGGGATAAATTTTTTGTTTCTTGGTTTTGAGAAAACTGCGAGAGGGATGGGGCCAAAATTTTCACGAAAGATGGTTCTCATATAAAACCAGGTTTGACAGGAGTTTGTTGCCTATTGCTTTAATAGTTTGTCAGAAAAATGGAGAAAAAAAATTCCTGCGAAAGTGGTTTTTGCAAATTTTGAAGAAACTCCAAAAGGGATCAGACAAAAATTTTCATGGTACATCGTTTTCATGCATGTGTGCAAATCTAATAGAAGTTTGGTGTCTATTAGTTCAGTAGTTTATCGAAAAAACTGAAAAAGAAAAAATTTCTTGAAAAATTATATGTTCATGGTTTTGAATCAACTAGACGAAAGGAATAGGACTGAATTTTTTATGAAATGAACGTCTTTATACAGGACCAATTCTGATAGGAGTTTGTTAACTGTTAGATAAGAAGTTTTAGGAGAAAAATGTAAAACAAAAATTAAAAAATTCTTGCGCAAGAAGCTTCGCCAGAAAAAGTAGATTTTCTTTGTTTAAAAATCACCTATATCACCAACATTCTTCGAATAAAGTAATATATAAAATATTTATATTTTTTGTAAAAAATTACCGATATCTAACAAATACAATATGTGCGATAAAATTTGCAGATTAAGTATTATATTTTCAAAATATTTTATGAATGTGTGAAAACTAATTATTTTTTTCTGAAATGAAAAATTATTCCAAGTTTTAACACAAGCACGATATCAGGAAATGATTCCATAGTTTTCTTTCCTGTAGTGACGAGAATTGTGGACTATATATATATATAAAAAAATAATAATTATATATGAAAACTAAGTATAATGGAGTTGTCTATGGGTTGGTTACGAAAATATTAAAGGAGATTTTAGTGTTACTGTTCAAATCTAGGGTAAGGCAGCGGGTGGTGGATGGTGGGTGGACGAAAATTAACCTTTTGCTGAGATCGGGTTGTTTCTAAGTTAAAAAGAGTGTTTTTATCGATGAAGGCTAGAAAATAAATTTTTCAGGACCCTTATCGGAAGGTTAAAAGAGGAAAAATTACACTGAATAGATAATAAGTTGAGAAAAAATTGACCAGTCCGAGCCAAAATTGGTAGGTCTGGTTCTTGCATAGAAGGTACTGTTTGTACCAAATTTGGTGATTATTGAAAGAGAATTGCAACTTTTATTGAGATAACATGAAAAATTAGCACCTCCATCAGCCTCAGGGAATGAATCATAATATCAGTAGAAACCAAATTTGAAATCACTTTAGATATACTTCGAATCAATACCTGTACCAAATTTTGTGACTATAGCTTGAAAATTACTCCTTTTAGAGCCATTAATCTGCCAAAATTGCAACAAAATCGCTCCTATCAGACGTACCGTAAGACCTATCCACACCAAAATTGGTACGTACTGTTTTTGACGTAGAGGACATACGTATACCAAATTTCGGGCTTATCGATTGAAAACTGCAACCTGTACGCTGTTCAATAAAAAATGCAAATAAACTGACCTACCGGACAGACTATGCACCCTATCCAGACCAAAAACAATAGGGTTCTTCCTTAGATGGATCCAAACATGTGTTAAAATTTCGAAACCATCCGATCAGTAGGACGCCTAAACTTAAATGGGGGTACATAAGAAAAATAAATTTTTTAAAATTGTGCCAAAATGCTCAGAAGATCATGAAACAAAAAACGTACCCACTCCCACCCTTGGTCCGAATACACAGGCAATTTAAATAAATGTGGATTCTTTTCAAAAATTTATTTAAAATGAGTGTGTGACGGTACACACAGTTGAAGAGAAACTTTTATTAATTTTTGTTCAATGAATCAGTTGGAGTTGAACAGGCCAAGCTCTCCCAGTCACGGTGATACGTTTCATAACCTTTTTTTAAATTTAATACCTTACGCAAGGAAGTTGCTTTTTAAAAATTGCTAGAGAATAAAGTAAGTGGACTGTATTGCTTGAAGTATCTTTTTCTCATTTACGGCGCCAGAGGTTACGAACGTCTTTTCAGCGCTGCGTTAATTTAGATTTTATTTTTTATTTTACGAAATATTTTATTTTTAATTATTGTAGATGAAAATTGGTAGACTTGGTTTTCTAGCGAAATACTGATGCACTAGATGTTTTTTTCTTCTTTGTCGCCTAATCGAAAACATTTAAGTTAAACATTAACGTGAACCACCAGCGGCGGTTTCAACGGGAATAGAAAATATTTTTCTCGTCTCTCTTACCTCAGGACGTTTGATCTCTTTTTAACAAAGTAGCCTGCCCGTACTCAACCTTAACGATCCAAAACTGACGTTTAATTTAGAAGCTTTTTCTATGTCGGCTTTTTGAAGCATCAAACGTATCCTTTGCGTATAGTCAGACGAGCGTAATTCTCAATTTAGGGTAATGTTTCATTTTATACCCAGTAGCTATAAATTAAAAAGAAAAAAAAACTAAATTAACTCTTTTCATAAATGTCGTTTTCGAAAAATGAACTGGGAAATTTACGACCAAAAGGTAGCAGCTGTATATCACGTCAGACTTCGCTGACAGCCAGTGAAAATTACAAAGTTCACAACTTCTGAGGAATGAATCAGCAGTTACGATTACCGATAAAAAGTCAGCCATTGAGAATATGCAAGAAAAAGAAAAAGGAAAAAACGGACGTGAAATTTTTAATCTCCGTTCGTTCGAAAATGTAATCGATTGAGAAAGAGTTCTGTCTTGACGTAATTTATACAATTTGGCTAATTTATGGTTCGCAAAAAACTAGAAATCGCTCTCGCAGAGAAATGGAAAAATCTTGTGTTGCTCAATTTTTATTAGCATTCTGGTGGGCCATTTCAAAAAATGGCTAGATGGAAAACTGAAAAATTTACGAGTGAAAAGTTCGGTAATTTATGTCCTCTTGTATTCAAGACGTACTCTTATTAGAGAAAGTAGTTCGTACATGAGTGTGGGTGTTCTAAGAGAGAATAGAAAGATTAGGTAAACGGATGATGCAACTCTTCTCAAACATTTTCTTCATTTTTTTTTTCCATTTTTATAAAACTCCAAGATAGTGAAAAGAGAAAGCATAGGTGGGTAAGTACCTGCTTTGAACGAAACCTATTTTTTCTGCTGTTGAAGAATGATTAATTAATCTTTACGAAACGGTGAAGATCTCTCCTTAAGACCATATTTGAAATTCACTGCATGGTCTGCATGTTGCTTATACATGCAATCATGGTCCAATGAAGGGCACCAGAGTTTTTCACACTGAATTCATATAATTTTTCACGATGTATGAGGTTCGTAATGCAGATTTTTTATATATTATATTGTAAATTTTTTTCGAGAGGATGTCCGCGTTTATGGGCTTCTATCAGCTCCAGATTTACGGGGGAGGGTACCCATATGATCGAACTTCAATCATAATAGATGGCTTTACCACAGTAAATATTTTCAAAAATTGAGTGTGCCAATTTACAGAATAATGTACGATAGAAGTAAATTTTTTGTCCCTGATATTACTCCTATTCTTAAGTGATCAGACAAAAAAATGTTCTGAAACGTGATTTTCGTGCATAGGATTGAGACAAGAATCAAAAGCGAAACACCTCATGCCTCTTAATTTGGCTGTGGGCTTGATAAAATAAATTATCAGAAATTTTTTATCAAACATTTCAGTACAATTCGACGAAAAAGTCTCAATACGGTGTGTTTCCTGTGAAACCTCCTCCCTTAGATACATATTTCACCTTAATTAATACAACGTGGTTCTCAATGAATGAATCGTGACTCAAATTGATTTTGGGTCTTGGCCGAAACAGGCTGAGAACCCATGCCTTAAGATAAACATTAAATATTTTAAAAACATATTGGGTACCATTGTTCCATCGGTGAAAGAGTTGGGTAGGTATACTAAAATCGTGGCATTTTTAAAATAGGTGTTCAATTATGCAAACTCGAAGTAAATATCAGGAAAAATGAAACAAGTCCTTTCCACTTTTGTCCTATCTTGTGCATCGAAAGCGCTAGGGGTTGCCAAAGATGTAGTAAAAATTCACAATATAAGTAGATGTATCCTAATTCTTCAAATTGGTTGTAAAATTGATAAAAGTAAAGAAGTGCTTTTTTTTGTTTTTTTGTTTTATTTTTGAAGAGTAAATTTTAAAGAGAATTTACTTATGACCTGCTTTTAGTATGTACCTATAGAGTACAAAGCACACGATCATTAAACATTTTTTATTTATTTAAAAATACCATACATAGTAATTTATGTGTAAAAAAGAGAGTACTCGATGCTGCTAAATAGTAATAATTCTCAGACATACGTTAACCGTAAATAGCTCTGTTTGATAGGATTACACTAACTTACAGCAGCCTACACCAGTAGGGATATTCCATAAATATTCAAGTAAAACTTGGCATAAAGTCATATAACATTCTGAAATTTGAGAATCGCCCTCCTGGTGTAGGTTGGTGTAAGTTGGTGTAGTCCTATCAAACAGAGCTATTGTGTTCAAATTATCAATGAGTCAGGTGCACACTTCAAGGATATATATATATATTATGATGGAGATGATGTAATAGTTGTTTTCGTGTCGCACCTATGGAGAGCGCTGTTGACACCACGTGTTTGATTTCTAAAAATATGATTAGAGGAAAAAATCACCATGTGCATTTGTTTATAAACACTGGTGTACAAATTACCCCATTCCGGAGAATCTGATTATTCCAATTGGTCGATGTCAATTGATGTGGGGTAATTTGTACTCCAGTGTACACGTGTTTGGTTTAGGCCCATATTCACAAACGTCACTTTAACCTCACTTCACTTAAATTTCACTTTAAAAAAGTTTTTTACACAATTTTGTAGGTACTTATAAATGTGGGAACATCGTATCTCTTATGGAAGTTTCAATGTAAAAATAAAATGTTACCACAGTCTTAAATACAAAATTGTTTCAAAAGTCATTTTTAAGTGAAGTTTCAGTGAAGGGAGATTAAAGTGACATTTTTGAATTTTGGCTTTAGATGTTAACGATAGTCCATCTCATTGTAAAGCACCACCATGTGCTTGAAGGGTGCACAACAAAAAAAAAAAAGATTTAGAGTTAGACTAAAATTGAAAAATACACGTAGCCAAATATATCTGTAACTATGGTCAAGTGATAGCATTACAGAAGTGAATTTTATATTTATATTTATATATGATAATATATAAATGTTGCAAAAAGTAGGTATGGATAACCCTTGATGAAAAGTAAAAAATTTTTATCAATTTTTGACTCTCTTGGAAAGTTCAGAACAAAAGAGTCTTGCTTTGGTGGCAGAAATTAAAAGTACTGAAAGGGTGATCATGTACGTTTGATAGCTATTTTTAAGTACAAAATGTGCATTTTTGAAACAAAATATTTAATCTGAGAAATTTTTGATTACTAAAACATGATTTTGTTGTATCATTGTTACTGTTTCGTCCCATTTTTTCAGACAATTCAGTTTGTTTACAAAAACGTGTCGAACAAATATAGACAACTATTATTCCTAATTCTTGGAATAATAGCTGTCTATATTCAACCTTGCTTCCCACAGACAAACATCACCAAATATGCAGACAATGAAGTGTCATCATATTTGGCGGATGTTCCATGTCACGCCACCTTTTTGGTCAGCCATTTTCAATCCATAACAAAGGAAACTAAAGTGATGTCTTGTCTTCTGTTTGAAGACATATTCATTCCTATTTTAGCAGCTGAGTAATAACATTAAGATCTATACTCTATGTTATAGATATCAGGTTTTGCTAGTATCAAGTATTGATAATAAGTTAAATTTTAAAGTGTTGTAATAATTTGAGTTTGAAACTAATAAAAGATAATATTTATAAATTATCTTATTTGTCGAAATAATTCTGACGTAGAATTATTCTCACAACAGTTACTAACCTGCATAATAAAATTCAATCCCACTTTTTGTATATTTATCTGCATTTTTTGCAACATTCACAACATTTTAATTTTGAAAAAAACAGCTCTTCTCTCACTTCATGATTTTTCAGATTCTGTTTAAGCTACAAAGTTGGGATTTATACCACCGAAAAGAGGAGAAAATTTACTGGAGTTCTTTAATAAAAATTTTTTTTTCATCACCGTTAGTTTTTTAAAAATTGGTCATAAAAAAACTGCAAATTAATGAGAAATTTGCTGTTTTTTAATTTTTAGTTTATTTCAAAAACTAATGAGAACAGAAAAAAATTTTCAGCATGACCCTTCTGGTTTTTTAACAATAAATTCATTTTCCACCATTTGATTTCACCTAAAACAAATTAATCACACGAAATAACAGGGAGAAAAATACAAGAACAAGGATTTGTAATTGGAGTGGGTACATAGATTCCTCATCCAAAGCTAGTTTATGATAAAATTGACAGTTGAATAACTCCAGAAGGAAGACACGGATGCTTTTTCCTTATGGGAAATAGTATTAAAAATATATAACCAATCACCGTGAACACCCTGTCGGAAGTGATAGCACTATGCACTAGCACTCCACCCCCACTGGTGGTCATCCAAATTATTTTCGACATATTTGTTTTTTGTTAAAGATTTCTGTGTTTAACGATATTATAAAATTTAAATTCGGCCCTGGTTGTTTGATACATGATCTTTGAAGCATAGCTAGGATCATCCAATAGACGAGGGGGTATGTAGTCAGAAAATACTTTTACAACATAAAGAATTTGATATTTTTATCATCCTTGTTCTGTCAAATTCACACCACACTGATGTTCCGTGAATACCTATGTCAAAACAATTAATTAAGCGTAAATATTCGTTAGGCGAATATTTACAGTTTGACATTGAGCTCTGCTCAATAAAATGTAGGAAATACCGAGACTTGTCAGTTTACTTTGTGATTTTCATATCTACATATTTGTTACTTGCACTATGTGCCTTTTGTAAAAACTTTTCAGGAACATGACCTTTCAAATAACATCTCTCCCCATGAGAGATGACCAAAACAGAATGTGGACCTTCTTGTCATAAATACAAAAGGGAAACACCACAATTTACCTACCTACTCTTTTAGAATACAGATTAGTGTTCGGTTTAACTGCTTGACCATAAATTATGGTAGACCATAGTCAGTTCCAGTGGAGCCATTAAGTTTAATTATTTATTATATTTCGAGTGTATTCTGTGTTAAATAATGCGTGTATTTATCTACCACAGAAGTTCAGTCATTTTAAGAAGTTAAAGTTCGTAGAAGCCGAGAAAATTGAAAAAGAAGATGAAATCGTGCATCGAATTAGCTTAATTTAATGTTATCTGTTAACTTAACTCTAAAGAGAACTTATTATAACTACTCATTTTCATGAATTCACTACTTTTGAGCCTTATCATCAGTTCTCTTTGATGATGGTTTATACTCGTTAATTTATTCTCTATGATCTAATATCCAAAAAGTTTACTGAAGGGAAACACTGTGCTATGGTTTATGCAGTTTCTCTCGATTTATTCTCTAAAAGTTAAAATTTCCAATTTTGCAGAATACAGATTGGAGATTTGAGAATAGAGATGTGAGTTTGAACCCTGATTTAGAGTTAAGTAGCTGGCCTCACTGAACGTCGTGTAAAGCGTAACGTATTGTGCCTCTAGTATTAATTCGTATGCTCGTATGTTGAAAGTAACTTGGTGTTCACTCTCTAACAAAACCTTGAGCCACCCACAAGTTTTATCCTACAGCTTCGCCTATGGAAAGAAAAATTCCAATGAGGGGGCTCAAACCTTCTAACCTCTAACACCTATACTCGACTACACCACTGGATGAGCTAGCACTGATTCCAACTGTCATAATTATATTAGTGTGTAATATTTATGATAATTTCACTGGTTTAACAGTCGACTGAAGGTATACGGTATACGTATCAGTCGGTAGAGTAAACTGAGCACATAATTAATACAGATAAATATAATCTCAAAGATCACGAAATTCGAATATACAAAAATTCATCTCTGAATTTGATAAACGTCACCACTCGTAACTCGTATTTACTTTCGTTTAAATACCCGACGACGAAAACCTAAAATCCATTAGGAGAAAGATTTAAGAGGAGGAAAAGAGGAACTCACCCAAAGTCCAATTTGTTCTTACACAGCCATCAATCTGGAATGGTTTCGGTTTCGGATCGCTTTAAAAGAGTTTTCCAATGTTGCGACATTGGTTTCTGCTTGTATACCACAGTATAAAATAGGATGTTCGATAAATCACCGCGCGTATTTACATTACATAGCAGTAGTACAAGCATTCTGCTAAGTCACAAGAATTTCTTGACGAAGCTATATTATACGATACCCTCATTTTCGTTTCAAAATTAGGCTTACTACTGTGAATTAAATTATTTACCCATTCTCGCAGGCGAATGGAAAATCCATTTCCGCTCGCGTAAAATGCGAAAGAGAGAGAGATAGAAAAAAAAAATGATAAATTGACTTTCTTTTCCGGCTTAAATGAACAAAAATCAAAAATTCAGTTCGGATTTGGACTGACTTTTCCGGGTGTTTTAATTATTTTTTGTATTTTCGGCGCGTAAATTGACAAAATGAAGAAGGTTTTTCATTTGTATAGAAAAGGCGAATACTTAAGGCGATTTTTTTCCTCCTCATTGCTTTAGTTAATAGGCGAATTTTAATGGTTTTTCGGAACATTTTAGAATTTTTGACAGTTGAAAACAAACTTTCGACAGCCAAGTGAAATTATTCTACCTACGGTAAAACTTAATCAAATTAAATTATGAATCTGTTTTTTCGTTTTATTGTGCCGATTTTTTTATTCATTTATATTTTATTTTCATATTTTATTAAAAGGAAAGCGTTCGGCAGTTTCTCATTCATAATTTAATAGGTTACAAGGTCTTTTTTTTTTTTTTAATCATCTTAAAATTGCTGAAAAAATATGTATTAATAGTACCTAGAGGGATATTAGCACGTAATATGTCGAAATTTTTTCATAATAACAGGCAATGTGGCGGATTTTTGGGTTTATTATGATATAAAACCATATTTACATCGTTGATGGACGATTACTTACCTATATGTTCCTTTTAACAGCGTACTTTCGCTGTGGAAATCAAAATTTATAATTCTAAGTTTACTGTATTTATTAAGTAAACAAGCATATCTCCACGGAAGAGGAGCAGATTATGTTTTACTATACCATTCGCCAGCAGCTATGGACACTTCAGGAAATGGATAATTTGTTAAAGGAGGGAAGCCTTGGACATAAAATATACCAACTCCCACAACTTTATCAAATTGTTAATCTCTTCCAAATCAGAACTTTATCTTTAAAAATTGATAAAAAAAAAAAGAAAAAGAAAAGAAAAGGTAATATAAATTGGAAGTTTGAAACACCAACCTTTAAACTGAGAATACTCAAAGAAATAAATACCGAAAATGCATAAACTGTTGAAAATAAAAATTCATAACAAAAGACAACGAGCTAGTTGAACAAAATAACTTCATAACTAGAAAAAAATCACAAAAAAAATTTTGATTAAGTGCAGTACCCATTGTACAGCCTAGCTTAGAAAAATATAGGATCAGTAGTTATTTGTAATACAAGTGCATAAAGTATAGGTAATTTTGACATGAGTAGGTATCAATCATCTACTATATACACGCGTATCATGCACTATTTTTTGCAACACTTCCCTTCTTCCCACAAAAAAAGGAAAGTAATTTGATAATGTCGAACAAAGTGTGAAATGCGTATAAAGACAATGTATAACACATGTCCACAACCCGGTGCATAAAATAAAAACGAATGCATAAAGAATTTACATTATGCATTGTTTTAAAATCGTCCACCAAGGTGTACTTAATCATCTACTTTATCGATAGGTATTGCAAAAAATCATATTTTATCTTTTAAAATAAAATATGAAGAGACTGCATTGACTTGTACTATTAGCACCAGTCACAAGAGAGTGCTTCGTACTATCCACAAATATGATAGCTGTGTTTGACTGGACTACGCTTACTTACACCAGTTTAGATAAGTATAGACTGATGTAAAATTAGTTTGGTGTGGTATTCGACGGTGATATTCTCTGAATAATTATCCTACACCGCAATGAAACATACGTAGTTTGTGCTTTACCCCATAACCTATGCTTCCACAAATTGGAGTCATAAAACGTGCATGGGACCACTTCTAAGTTTTTAAACTTTCTTCGATAACTACCTAAACAATAGTCTACGTACTTACACAATAAAAATATTTCCTATTTCATCTAAAAATAGTGCAGACTTACCTACGTACACAAAATTTGAAGAAAAAATGTTTGTACGGTAAAATCTCCCTAAGCGGACACCTCCACATATAGCAAAATCCTCCATGTAGTGTACAAAAATTATAGTTTCGGCTTTCGGCCAACAACCATTGAAATCGATGTATTGAAAACCTCCCACCATCCCAACATCAGATCTTTACAATAATGGTTACGGAAAGTATGGGTCGTGGGATGGTTTCCAGAGCCCAGTTTTACCTGTTTTCAGTCTAATGAGGTGTTTAAACCCGATTTTTTTCGCATACTTTCTCATTCTGCTGGAACAAATTACACTTGTTATCGGTGTTTTATCAGTCACCTATCTAATCGATCTTCAAATAGAAGTTCCAAGCAATAAGTATTTCCCAATTTTGATTTCGTTAAGTATTCGGTATGTTTCATTCTATATTCTTTTTTCTTTCCTGATTTTTTTTTTTTTTTTTTGGTAGCGAATACTTTTTAAGAATGGACAAATTTGTGCGCGCCTCAAGAGCGTATGGAGGTCGATCATGAAGGGTTGGTCAAGATCTTCATGACCTTCCCTTTCGGCCACCTCTTCCCGCAACAATACTATTTCTACCGAGAAACATACGATTTTTTTAAGGTCAAGCATTTTTTCACAGCTAAGGAGGGTCAAAACTCTAATAACCCCCCTATATACGCCATTGTGGTGCTTCCGATGTCCGCTATCAAGAGGTTTCAGTTTTACAATTTTTTTATAGCCACCATAATGTCTGAGATATCTTGCCATTTTTTGCGCAAAATTTTGCATGCTGTAAATCTCTGGCTCTTCGTCGTCAAAAATCGAAGGTAAATTAATTTCGCACCCTTTTTTTCAAAAATATATGCTGTCCTCCCTTGGTATGGCTACAGGTATACGTTTTTGTAGCTAGGTACATAATTTCAGTTAAAATCCGGAGTTATCGACATAAACGTGATTTGGCTGGTTAAACGAGTGCGTTCTTGAGGGTGAACTTTATTCATACCATAGGCCTAATATTAAAATATAGGCCCATATCACTTCCGCGTGGCTTTTCTATAGCCCGCTGTTAATATTAAAGTCACTTTATTTAACCGCGTGAATCAAATGGTTCCAATTAAAAAAATAAATGAAAAAACGTTGACTTACCTCGAAACGTGACAGGTATTTTAACTTTCATCTTGTCATTTTTGTTAGTCGTTTGGTTGGTGTTTAACGAGGACAGTATTTGAAATTTATATTTTTCTCCTTTTTCGATGTCATTTCACTTCGTTCGGCCTCTACGCAGGATAACGCACTAATGCTGTTGGAAAATCAGTGTACCTGTCAAACGAGAAAATCAAATTATTATACACGATAAAAAAATGACGTGATGGTGATTTTTTTCTGCAACCACGCGATAATAAAAAGAAAAAAATACAAAAAGTTAAAATAGGTACCGACACGAAACTACATAATATTGTGTCGAGAACCGTTTAAGCGACTGAACACTCAATCGTATGGGTAGGTATATAGGTATAGATCCTTTTATTTTTATGCAGGATTAGGCGAAGGAAAGGAAATTCTTACCGCAGTAAAAGGAGAAAAATTTTTATTAAAAATGAAACCTGTTAAAGTAGATTATATTATGACTTAATATTGGTAGGTAATCCAAGTACCTATATCATACATTTTTTCACTGGTTTCAATATTAAGATGTACCTAAGCTAGAGTAGAGAAAAAATTAAATAGTAAGAATAATTTTTAATGAATATTGGAGCAAGGACTAGTGGCGGCTCCAAGATTTCATTTTAGAGCGGGGCCGGGGAAGAGAATTTGTGAGATAGGATCTGGGTACAAACTTTAATTTTTGGGAAAAGTTTCTTTGGGAATGACTGCAATTTGATAATTTTTATTTTTGGGAACATCAAAGAGCATAGTAAGAATAAAAATTTTTGGAAAAAAATCAGTGGGAGAAATAGATTAGAAAACGACCAATCTTGAGTGTTAATGGAGGATTTTACTTTTGACTATGTGGACAACCAATCCACAATCCAACCAATCAATGTAAAGGCCTAAAACAGTAACTCGGCTTCTGATAAGGGCTCAAAATTGTTCTTGGTCTCAGTTTATTTTGTATTTTTTTGGTCTTGAATTTTGGCCTTCATTTGAGTGGGAGTGTAAAAATCTGTTTATTTTACTGTAAGTGTAAACTTCCCTTTTGATGTGGAAACATTTTAGCACTCGGTCTATGGTTGGGGCTAAGCAAGAATTACAATCATTAGATTCGTATAACTATAACGCTTACAATTTTAACTCTCATTTGTGTGGGTTATTTGATGTGTAGGTATGTGGTTGTGTGCATTCGTAACGCATTGCACGCGTACAAAACCACACTATTATTATGTTTACACAACAATCCTTCATGAGTATGCCCTTGGAGAACTCACACCTTTTTACCCAGTTTACTTGCAAACGGGGTATTAAAATTGACCTCACAAAAGGGTTAGGAGTGGGGATGAGGAAAATTATCTGTTTCACAAGAAAAGAAAACGATTGGTTCCATTTTTTCATTTTGACCTAATTTTTTTATGTATGTAGGATATAAATATGTATGTATGTACTACCCAAAATTTAGTGTTCATAGTTTTGAGAAAACTACTAGGTGGATAGGGCTGAAATTTTCGTGAAAGATAGTTCTCATATTGGAGTGGATCTGAAAGACATTTTTTACCTGTAGATTTATTAGTTTCTGAGAAAACTGGAAAACAAAAAATTCCTGGAAAAGTCATTTTTCCGGAATTGTGAGAAAAGGATAAAAGGGATTGGGCTGAAATTCTCACGATAGACTATCTTTATGTTAGGGCAAGTTTTTTAGAAGTTTGATATGTATAAATTCAGTAGTTTCCGAGAAAACTAGAGAAGAAAAATTATTAGAAAAAATTTTGTCTTCACGGTTTTGAGAAAACTGCCAATGAGATAGGACTAAAATATTCTTGAAAGATATAGTTATTGTATGGGAGCAGGTCTGAAAGAAGTTTGTGCTCATAGGATTAGTAGTTCTCGAGAAAAAAAAATCTCTGGAAAAGAGGTTTTTAGCGATAAAACATGGATAGATCAATATCTTTGTTAAAGATATGGATAATTGTCGATAGTTTTTTGTAATTTCTTAACCTGAAACTATAGTAATGAAATATCGATATATCAATAGCTATCAATATAAATATCAATTAGTATAGATATAAATATGGATTACTATTGATATTATTTTGCAATTTTTTCAAGTAAGCTCTCTCTCACTCTCTCCATCTCCATCTACATTTACATCTACATCTCCGTTTCCATCTCCATCTCTATTTCTATCTCATTTCCATTTCTATTTCTATCTTTATCTCTATCTCTATCTCTATCTGTATTTCCATCTCTATTTCTATCTTTGTCTCTATCTCTATCCCATCTCCATCCCATCTTATCTCTATCTTCATCTGCAAACAAGGTTTTCGACCAAACTGCGCTAGAGTTTTTTTTTTTAAATTAAGTCTTCTTGGTTTAGATACCTGACGTAGCATTTGGCATAAGTGGAATTCACAGATGTGACATGTTCCAAATTACTCTAGGGTGGGAAGAATCGATAGATTTTGCATCAAAATTTTTCACACATAACTCATTCAAAACCAAAATTGGAACAAGAAATAAAAAATTACTTTTAAGAGAGGAAAATAATCTTATTCAAAACATTATCTCAAAATTTCTTGTCCAATTTTTTTATCCTTATCCTGCTGGTGATAATGTACTAAAGTTGTAATTTTCTGATTCATCGATTTTATTCTTTGGTTTATTTTTAGATGGGAAACTAAAAAATTAAGGATCATTTAGAAAGAGAATTGTGGCAGTAAACTGACTGAGTTATAATTAAAAAATAAATTTTATTTTTCCTTTGAGAATAGTTTCAAGAAGGTAGAATAAAAAATTTCAAAATTTCAACTTACTTGACAATTGACTGGATGGTAAACTTCAGTATACCTATGCTGAAAATTTATCTTGATAAATTATAAATCACTTTTCTAACAATAATATTTTATGCAACCAGTTTGCAAAATGAACAATTGTCCATATATGAATTTCAAAATTGCAACATGAGTGGCAAACAAGTGCAGTAATCGCAACTAGTTAACTTTCGTGAGAGGAAAACAAATTCAGTTCGATATTTTTTGCAACAAATACAAAAAAAACATCTGAATTAATGAAATATTTCAACTTCTCTCATACACAGAATTTGATTATATAATTAAATAATTTTTTGCAACATGTACTCATAAATGCTGGTTATTCGAGACTGTAAAACCTAAAGTGACCTATTTTAGAACTTAACATTTTCTCACTGCTTATTTCCCTTTTTTGGTTCCTCAACTTTTTTTCACTTCTTCATGGTTCCTCTACCTTTTTTCATTCCTTTATTATTGATTCCTTTTCCAAATCCACCGCCTTTTTTTGTTCCTCTCCTTTTTATCATGCCATTAGTTCCTCAAGTTGTTTTACACCTTCTTTTATCATCAAGGAATACTCTTGATTTCAGTTTCTTATTTATTTTTATTATTTTTTCAAAGTTGAATTTATTTTATAAACTTTTCGGGTTTAACTTGGATTCGAACCTACGTCTCTCACATGGTGGACTATCACCCTACCAACTGCACCATGAACGCAGGTTGCTAGGGTTATGTAAGTTTACCCTTATATATTGGTAATAAACTTTTTTCCACGAATTTCTCTCAACAGAAGAACAATTTTTTTTCTCAAATATACCAAAACCAGCATTTCCTACACTTGTAACATAATATACCTACTATTGTGAGATCTATAGCCTGATTCACATTTGGCTAGTTTTATAGCTACTAACTAGCTACTTGAGGTACTATTCTATTAACAGTTGAAGTCTGTTTATGTTTTTAGCCATTTAAGTTTAGTCTTCTGAGAATCTCATTAGAATCTCACATGATAATTTAATTGTGAACAGAATAGTATCCCAAGTAGCTGGCAAGTATTATGAAACCTAGCTAAGTGTGAATCAGGTTTATCGTTATTTGTTCTCATTTATAGGTATCACCATGTAAAACAGCCTTTTTTCATATGGACAATGGGACACATGCGTATGTAAAAAGTGCTGTGAAAAAATAAACAAAAATGCTGCTGAGACATAATATTTTACTCAAATAGTTGAGTACGATATTGTTTTCAATGAACTCACTAAAAAGATGTTATTATTTATTCTATCAAACAGGTAAAATTTATTCATGAATAAAATTTTAGATATAATTAAATATTATGGAGAAGTGAACTAGGTTGTTTGTGTAAGCACCACCATGTAAAATGGATTTTTTTCATTGTGACATTTTGCAACTTGTGTACCTGTAAATGGAGCTGTGAAAAAATAATCAACAAACAGTAAAAAAAACTGATTTCTACACTGTTTCTACACTTATTGAAGAAATGAAAATCTATGTTCTAAACTGATTCGGAAATCTCGTATTTTGCTAATCAAAATTGATTTAATAATAACCTTTTTTTGGGAAAAGTGGAATACCTTGTTGTGAGTATTCTCACATAGAAGGTAATTAACAGCTTTGCATGTTCTGCCACATCAGACACAAATGTATGGGAGAGCCAAATCCAAGGCAAACACTGGCAATCTTGTAGCCAGTTTTGTGAGTTTATATTGTGGATATGGTACATGTATAAAAATACACATACCTACGTACATATATGTATGGTATTATGTCATAACATTATGCCATTTCCTATCTCCATAAGTTGATGAGAAATAACGCAGCGCGTTTGGTACCAGACTGTAACATCACCAAGATCTTTATCAGGTAATTTGTTAAGATATGTGTAATGTATCTTACTTGTACATAGTACATACATACAGGTAAGAACATACAAACGTACATGTATCTAATTGTTTAATGTCATAGAGACGAATATAAGCCAGCCTTTCAGCGACAATTGTCATGGAGGAGTACGAGCCCCTATACCTCATACAAGTATTGTCCCCACAGTATATGAGTTGAGAAAAATAGTATATTACACACCAAGATTCCAAAGTAAACAATTAAACAGCTTCTTCAGAAAACAAGCTTCTCATTCTTCCAATCTGAACATCTTGTTTTTATAAAGTGTTCAAATTTAACCACTTTTTTCCATATCGAATAGACCCGTGCTTCCCAAACTCTTTATGGAGCTGTAGATAAAGAAAGTGAGATCTGCATCTTGTTTAACTTCGTAAATCTTGTAAAATGAAATTTTCCACCAGAAATACATATCCCTAACTGGGTTTATGTACTTAAATAGGAGAACCAAATTAAAGTCAGAACCCACAAACTGAAACATCATCAAAATGAGATCCAACTGAACTCCCCATCTCAGCCCCACCTCTCATTGCTCTCCTGACCTATGATCTTGTTTCTATATTGAACAGGATTTCGCTTTTTCTTATTTACAATTGAGTGAGTGGTGTTCACACATAATTATGTCTTACACATGAGTAAAATTATAAAAAGTAGGTATTTCTTACAAACTCATAGTACTTTCCACTATTTTTGTTCGCCCCCTCGAACATAATTTAGGGAGACGGTTGTTTTTTACTGAATAATACATATTCAAAACGTGAAAGATTCTTGCCGTTACAAAAGTTATAACACTTTCGTATGATATCTCTACGTTTTTCGGTTTGAAAATTGGGATGATATGCTAGAATAGCATGCACCAAAAAGCAGACACAAAGGGAGAGAGAGAGAGAGAGAAATAAAAAGGAGCTGCAACCGAGTGAAATAGTCGTAAAAAATATTACTTAGTTCGATAGCGTTCGCGTAAAAATATACGAATGATAAATATTCGACAGAATGAAAAAGAATAAAAAAAAAAAAAAAGAGAAAAAACCAAGGAAAAATGCCAAAATGTAAATTCATTATCACGTGAAAAAAAAAAACCTTATCGTAAGCCATTTTCAACGTCTTAAGTCGTTTAATCGTCATTCCTCATCTCCACAGCTCTTACAATCGGCGCCCTGGGACCCATAAAGCTTTAGAATTTTATTGATTCCTCTGACCTTTCACGTATTTCCAATATTTTGCGAACGAACAGAGAGTCTCGAAATTAGTAATTTAAATCGTTTCCTTGGCAGTTTTTTCTTTTCGCTTATCAGCACGTTCGTCTTCTACACTTTATCTACTATATCTACCTAATGGCTGTTCAGCGTACCGCATGCTGGTGAAAATATATTTTATAGACAGAGGACTATTACGATCAGTCAATGTCATTTTGTAATGTCATAAGAGTTCATAATGTTGTACATGTTCGTGTCGAATTTTCTTTCTATTTTTCAATAGCTCGTAAAAAGGGGAGACGAACAAAAAAAAAAAAAACACCTATAAGAGTCACAATAATATACTTCGAAACTGTCGTTATAAGTAAAATTTTCTAACGTGTGATAAGATCGAGTTACAAAGCTTTCAAAATATTGAAGTGTCAAAGGTTAGGTAACAAAAAAAAAAGTTCTTCTTTTCTTTTCTTTCTTGTAAATGTCCTTTATCGATACTTCTTCAAATTTCTATTGAAATTGTTGAAAGAAAATTAGGTAGGTACCTAGGTCTAAGTATCTATAAGTAGATAGGTGTTCTCACTAGCTACATTTTTTTTTTTTTTACGAAATGTTCATTGTAATGGAGGTTTCAAAAATCGTGACTTTAATCTCATCGTGGATTATGCTATATTGTACTTAATGAACATGCTTAGTTTTTCAGATAATTACACCCAGCATCTATTGAATGCGTTTTAACATCTTTTGGCATAGGGCGTGTTAAAGTTTCTCGCTTCCATTTATTATTGGTGAAGGTGTAGTAAAATTCAACTCAATTATTAAAATATTTTGCACCAACTGGCCATCACCCACCATTCTTTGAATCTTATAAGCGTAAGTATGAATAATAAAAAAACTCTTTAGGTCAGCTACACTCCACTAGAAAAAGTAGGTTTTCAAAGAAATGCGTTGAAATAATCCAAGAATATACTCATTCATTATTCAGAATGATTTTTTAAAAAATACATACTTTAAATTCTGCCCTAACCTTAAAAGATAATCAGAAAAATACCCACCACCTGAATGATTAGAAAATTAAATCAGTAAAGAGTAAAAGAAATTATACCAGGACCAAAAAATTTTCTAATACATTAAAAAAATTGTGGTCAGTTGGTTAAGTATGCAGATTATGTGCAAATAAGTAAATAAGGTCACAAGAGGAGCGTAAGGGTGGGCGTAATTTGTATTTTTGAAACAAAGGAAACGAAAGTAATGTAATATCTTCATTTCGAAGACATGTTCATTCCTAAACCTACAGTCGAGTAGAGACGTTAGGGTCCATACTAGTTGTTATGGACATTAGGTTTCATTAGTATTAAGAAATAGTAATAAGTATAATTCTAAAGTGTTTGTAATAATTGAAGTGAAATATTAATAAAAGATAATATTCAGAAATTATCTTATTTGTTGAGGTAATTCAGAAGTATTGAATTACTCTCGCAACACACAAACCGATTTTATTATTTTTCCAAAGAATGGGTTCAACATATTTATCAACAATATTTATTCAACGAATTAGATCATAGATCCAGTTATTTTCACAGGTAACTGTAATGAAAATTCTTCTTCAAAATATTCGATTAAAACCGTCTATAGTCAAAAAATCCTTCTACACATACATTTATATTAAGGCTAATTGAACAGTATGTTCTTGTTTTAGGAAGAATCAAGAAAATAGACCTTTTACATCTATAATCACAGTGGAAAAAAAAGGAGAAATCCCAAAAAATCATACTAATAGCTAATAACTTTAGAACAAATTGACTAATCAAAACTAAATTCAGTAGGTCTGGTCCCTCTATTAGAGGTAGTAATGTTTGTACCAAATTTCATGACTATTGAACAAGAACTACGACCTTTATAAAGTTAACGAAAATCAGCCCCTCTAACGTTCCCAAAGGATGAACCACAGAGCCAATTGCAACCAAAATTGAACGCATGTAAGAATAGTGTACATAAATTGAATATCTGTTTCAAACTTTGTGATTATAGGTATTGTTTGAAAATTACCCCTTTTAGAACAATTAAATTTCTAAAAATGCAACATAATCTCATCTACCGGATACACCGCATGATCGATTCGAACTAAGTTTTAGTGTCTAGTGCTTGGTTTACTACTTGTCTTATGTTCGGTCCAAATTTAGTGACTATCTAAAAAATTACGACATAGTATCATGTTAACAAGAGTTATACATACATATTACACATAGAATATATTATCTACACAGATGAGTCAGTTAATCATGCAACATAGGAAAATCCCATTTACTGGGTATTAATTATAACTCAGATGGCTCAATACGTATACTTTCACTGCAGTGAGTCATCTTAACATGCAGCATGTTGCGAGTAGTTGCGATTTCGTGTTTTTTTTTTTTTTTTTAGTTTTCTCCAAAACGGGTGGAGTTACGAGAAAAATAATACAGCAAAGCAATATTTTTCATAAAATTTTCTACAAAAAAAGTTCCAACTAAATTTATTTTAGTGACATAATTAAGATGCTACAGGCTCGCAAATTTAGGTGTGTTTTGTTACAAAATACTCGGTGCTTATTCTTAAATTTCATATTTTTATTGAAAACACTACAATAGAACTCACACAACTTTTTCTAGCCTGTAGCACCTTAATTATGTCACTGAAATAAATTTTGATCGAAATCTTTTTTGTAGAAAATTTTATGAAAAATACTTCTATACTGCACCGAATGTTTTCCTCGTAACTCCACAAATTTTGGATAAAATTGAAAAAAAAAAAAAAAAAATCGCACCTACTTGTAAATTCTGCACGTAAAGATGACTTATTGTGGTGAAAATACTTACATTAAACTCCTGAGTCATATTAACACGCAGCAAATGTGATTTGCCAATACTGCGAGATAAACTGACTAATCCTGTACAGGTATACATATGAATTTGTGCTTTTAGTGCCAAAAGTTTCCTTGAATCATGAAACGAAAAACGCACTTTGTTTTAATCCTAAGTCATTCCCTGAGAACGAAATTAAGTGGATTTTTGTAGAAAATCTACCTACTTAAAATATGTGAACAGAGTTAAATCAGCAAAACTTCGATTCAAATGTAGCCATATAGGTGCCGACTTCAGTTTTTTTTCAGTGTTGTTAAATTTTGAAATTGTTATTTGTAAATGAGTGGAAACCGTTTATTAGAATGAAAAAAATAATTTTAAGGTTGGGAGAATGAATTTTCATTAAAAAGGACTTAAGTGGGTTTAAGCCTACTTACCTAGGCATACTTCGTCTAGTTTTGTCAACTTCCGTTCCCATAAAAAGGAGAGTTTAGGGCGACTTATAGTTGGGCTATTAAATGTTATTATTATCACTGTTACCAGGGATTTTTTTTTTTTTAACTGTTTGGTTAATTTCATTAGATTTGGTTTTAGTATGGACAAGTGCTAATCAACTTTCTTAATTGGTTCAATAATATCAATTTTGTTAAGCGAGTGCGTAAGACCTAATTTATCCGAATTTCTGAAAACTTCGTAAACCTGGCTAAGCTAACTTAAGACAGGAGTGGAATTTCAAAAAAAGCTCTCCAGTTCACTGATAATACTAACTCTGCCTGTGCACAATAGATCGACCTTGAATATGTACAGTATAATTATGTAGTTCCAAAAACTTAATATTCCAATATGGTAAAAGGTGAGTCACTTACCCTGTTTAAGCTGGGTTTAAACTCACTTACTCTATGCTCCTATCCCTAAACTGTATAATTTGCTATAAAGTAGTGAAATTTTAACTTTTGAAAATAAATCAATATAAAAAATATATGTAGGTTTTGTCAGCTTGGGGAATCAAATCTGGGACCTACATATTTGCCAGCTAAAAGCGGTGAACTTGACCGCATGGCCATCTCACCACCAATGGCGAATATATTTTATATTAGACAGGGTATGGCGGTTCCCACACACCCCCCTAGAGAGACTCAACACGAGTTGAATGGCATTAGATGCTGTGGGAGGTTGGGCGGAGCCAGAAACGCCTCTTATACCTATACACACAGGCTTATACTACCTATATGTGTTCTATTTCCACTATATAGGGCGCCATCTATCGGCAAACACAAAGTTTCTGATTATTTTTGGCAGTGAAAATAATACTGACCAAATTGAATCAACCTTGACGCAAAATAACTATTTTTCTACCGATTGTTTGATGACTATGATGGATAAAATGACGATTTTTATGATGCTGGTTGATTTATACACTGATCTTAACGACCATGAGGATGCTGGTACTGTGTTTTTAGTGATTCTCACCATAATTTTGATGCATGTTACTACCACTTTGTGATGATTTTTGATGAAGTAGTTGCACATGTTGATTGCAAAAATTTTGATAGTATTGGTTTTTCATTGATTTTGATAATTTGGACGTTGTTATTTTTGAAAAGAATGTAGACTGCTTATTTGCCACAATTGGTACTACACATCTGGGCAGTTACCAATTAAACAAACAGGTTATGAAGCACACACAAGCAGGGAGGCCAACTCGACTAATTTGATGAAATTGGCCCACATACATCAGGAAAGGTACTAACTAAATACTAGGTCATTCATCATACACAAACAGGGCAGCTGAATCCGCAAAAATGGCTTTTAACGATGTTGGTTTTAAGACAGAAGTACAAACAGGGTATACTAGTTGGCTCTTCAATGTACAACTTTGACCATTTTTACCAGAAAAATTTACGAAAATACATTGACCATATTGGTTCAAAATTTTCATCAGCAATATGTTGGTCCTAAGTTAACCAACTTTTAAGATATGACTTTAATTACAATCAACTTTAACAGCATGAATTTTCACATATCTACTTCAAAAATTATGATTCTGCAAAAGTTTGCATAAAAAACATATTAACCACATTTTGTAACTATGGAATACCTTTTCATGAAGAAGTATTCACACAATAAGGTAATCAACAGCTTTGCGTGTTCTGCCACATCATTCATGAATATATGTGAGAGCCAAATCCTAGGTAAACGCTGGCAATTTTGTAGCCAGTTTTGTGAAATTATATAGAAAAATTGGCACACACACCCAGACACACATATGTACATATATATATATATATGTAAGAATATGTATTCACATTCTTAAAATAACCAGTTTCTGTCTGTGTTTCGCACTCGCTGATATAGTGAGTTGCAGAGATCTCTCATATATATATTAGATTTGTATTATATTCATCTATTGATGGATTTTAAGTATGGAAAGATGAAAGATGTGTCTTCATGATTCTTCATTATTTTCTAAAGAGCTTACATATATATGAAATTATGTCAGCTAATTACGTCATTTCTTATTTTGTATAGTGATAAGAAACAACACAGTGTGTTTGGTATTGGGCCATAACATCACCGAGATTGTTATCAGGCAATTTGTCACCACCCAAACAAATGTATCTCACCAGTATATACATACAGGTAAGAACATACAAATGTACGTGTGTTTATTTGTTTAATGTCATAGAGACGAATAATATGGCAGCCTTTTGGCAGCAACTGTCATTGAGGGGTGAGAGCTCCTTACCTCATATGAGTAGAGTCCCCACATAACAAATAGATTTAATAGTTGCACTAACACATTAGTGATAAAATATAGAAGTTTGGTTTGTATAATTATTATTTAAGAAAAATCACCAGTATTTGAAAAAAATATTCATGTTTCTACCAAGCATTACTAACATGCAAAGGGACAAGAGTAAAACAGGAAACAACATTATCAAATGCAAGTCACAAATATATAATGAACAAAGACTCAAAATGCATAAAGCATGATGGTAGATAATATTATATAAAAGATACATGCTGAGTGACGTCATAGAGGAGTAGTGTAAACTGGTTTGTATGAGTAACTATGAGTAGTAATGACATTTAAGGGAATACATCAAGGTGCGAGGAGGGGAGCATTGCTAGTCCCAACAAGATATCGATAACTACAGATATAGTAATTGGAATTCAATTTTTTTTTTGAATTATGTATGAAAACTGGCAAACTGAGTTTTCTAGCAAAGTAGTGCTAAGCTAGAGTTTTTTTTATTTTTTTATAAAATTCATATTCACCCTTTTTTTATGTTGAAACTGTAAGACATGGATTACCTATATTCAAATGCCAAGATTTTGCTGTTGATTGTCAGTTTTCATCATTTCCTGGTCACATTTTGACAAAAAGAACATTTTTCCTATTTTGTAAAGCTATTCTCGAAAGTTCCCCAATAAAAAGTAAAATGGATCAAACTGTCCGTACCCAATTCTGTTCTTTTTGTGGACATAAACTCATAACATGAAAGGTAATAGGTAGGCTGTATGAAGGATGGAATAAATAAATGGGCTAAATATGTTATTTTTTTCTTCAAAATTAATTTTTTTGTAAACCAAAATAAGAATTTTAAAACCTTACTAATACGACAGTGAAAACCACATCTCATCAAAGTAGGTAGTCTACCTCCTTTAAATGGAAAATCAGGGTTAAACTAAGCATTTGAGTCAAGTTCAAGGGTATGAAAAATTCTAAAGGATGGTCCATACTCACTGATTTATTCTCGATGATTTAATACCTGAAAAGTTGACTAAAAGGAAACATACAACATTTTAGTTTATATATGTGGGAACTGCCATACCCTGTCTAATATAAAATACATTCGCCATTGGTGGTGAGAAGGCCATGTGGTTAAGTTCACCTCTTTTAGCTGGTGAATATGTAGGTCCCAGGTTCGATTCCCCGAGCCGACAAAACCTACATCTGGTGACCCTCGATGTGTGATGGACACGCACACACTCTGGTGGTGCATGGTGGAACTCACAACTCTTCTTCCTAACTTGATTACCAATAAGGTATCTGTAAAAAATTGCTTAGTTCGTGATTTTTACTGGTGTAATTTTTGGTTCATATCAACATTTTGTTTGAAAATTCGTTTTTCCCGCATAATTCTAATTGAAAACGACACCATAATTCAGACAACTTTTCGCTATTTTGTATCTTAAGTTTGTAATTACGTTGCTTCCTGTACTCGTACTTTTTGTTGAGAGTGTACCTTCTGAGATCGGCGACAAAGTTTATTGCGTGTATTTTGTACATTGAACTATTGTAATTTCATCGCATCTTTACCTAGCACTTATCCATTTTTTTCATGGCTCGACCATTGCATTTATCTTTTGGTGCGAATTCTTATCCTACTTCTACCTTGCACTTTCTTGATCATCGAATTTCGTAATACTTTATCGCAGGACTTCGTTATTTTTATTCTTCATACCTTAAGTACAAAGTTCGGAGTTCGAAATTTTTTTGAGATTTCTGTTAAGGGTTTTCAAATTTATGAACAGCTATTCATACATACCCCTTAATAAATATATTTCCCATTGACAACTATCTGTTTTGTATAATTGCTGCTAGGTAATTACCCTATTGAATTCTTCTTCAATTATGATTGTATCTCAATTTTGTTTGTTAGTCAAAACGTTTTTATATTGCATGCTCGGAGTGAAGGATTGTGGTGGGGGGGGGGTGCTAGGACTAGCAATTAGAAGCGTCTACTTTCAGACGAAGGATATATTTTTATTTGTGTTTTCATACATAATCATATATGTTTTTAGAGTGATGTTCTACTTAGTGATGTTTAATGAAGCAATTTTTCAAGCTTCTCTGTGGCTTCTTGCCATGAGACATGGGCTACTAATCTGATGACCCATGTCCGAATCTTTATAAAAATAAAAAATTGTTCTTATAACTTTGTTTTTTCATTAATATTTTTTTGTTTTATTTTTATGTTGTATCTTTTAGAGTGGGTGCTGAAAAAAGAGGAAATATTATTACTCTCCTATGGTGAAGCTTATCGTATACTTTTTCAGAAACGCTCTTTGTCTGATCACAGATGCTTGTCTAGCAATCCTCCTCTCCTCGCAACCTGTCATATTCTGTTATATGTTTATCATTATTATTCTTAGCTACTCATACAAACCAGTTTACATTACTCCACTATGACGACACTCAGCATGTATCTTTTATCTAATATTATGTACCATCATGATTTATGCATTTTAAATCTTCATTCATTATATATTTGCGAAATGTTTCGATAATGTTGTTTCTTGTTTTACTCTCGAATCTCTACACATCTGACAAACATATCGATTTATCGATATTTCATTGCTAGTTTTAGGTAAAGAAATTACAAAAAACTACCGATAGTTATCCATATTCTTAACAAAAATATCGATCTACCGATGTTTGACCATTAAAAACCAATTTTCCAGGAAATTTTAATTTTCTAGTTTTCTCAAGAACTACCGAACCGATGAGAACCAAATTTCTTTCAGATCTGTTTCCATATGATACTTATCTTTTGTGAAAATTTCAGCCCTACCTGTTCGGTAGTTTTCTCAAAACCATGAACACAAAAATTTTTTCGGCAATTTTTCTTCTCCAGTTTTGTCAGAAACTACTAAACCAATAGGCATCAAACGTCTGTCAAGTTTACGTCGATATGGCCCGTCCTCTATACCCCTCCGACATCATCGTCGGTTTAAACTGCCCGATGAATAATCACCTATCAGTCAAAGATAGTCGTATGGCCGAGGCTAGAGATTCAGTCAGAACTGAATCTGTTTTGGATGTGTAAACATCCAAATTCCTCTCAAAGAGGAATGAGAAAAAAAAAAAATGATTTAAAATCGGTGTGATAAAAAGTCGACGTTACAAAATCGAAAAAGGTGATGGCAGGGAAAATGCAAAATCAAGAAAATCTTTATATGAATAACACCCATTTTTTTTTCTTTGGAAGTGATTCAAATCACAAATCATTAGGTAGGAAATAATTCGGTCCGAAAGACTCCATTCACGAATAAAATCTTTTATTATTCACATCATCCTCCGATCCGACCTAGAAAAATGGGTGGCTATGAAATATTGCAACCGAGTTCAGTAAGGCAAAAAAGTGCTACACCCTTGAAGTTCTAGTTCTTCACATGTTTTGTTAAAAGTAACGAGCATATGAATAATACTAGAGGTATAATACGCTCGTTTTCAGTGAGGCCGGCTACACCGTAGTATAACTACTCATTATCATGAATTCACTGTTTTTGAACCTTATTATCAGTTGTCTTTAGGGTTAAGTTTACAGATAACATTATATTAAGCCAATTTGATACCCGATTTCATCTTCTTTTTCAATCTTCTTGGCCTCTAAGGGCTTAAAATTATTATTTCTGGGCTCATTTTATTTTTTAAAACCTCCTCTAAAATTTAATTTATTACAAAAAAGTAGCTTTCTCATTAAATAAGAGAATTATGGCGAAAAATTCGGGTAAAAACGCATATTTCCTATGTAGTTTAAATGGGGCGTAAAGGTTTAATGGAGAGGGGATAGCCGGCCTCACTGAACGTCGTGAAAAACGTGGCGTATTGTGCCTCTAGTATTAATTCGTATGCTCAATTGGTTAAAATTATTGGGATGTCTAGTTGTGGTGGAGCGTTAGTGTTTATCAAGTGCTGTCATTTCTGAAAGGGTGTTCTTGGAGATTGTTCGCATATTTTTATATGCTATTTCCTATAAGGAAAAAAAAAGCATCCATGTCTTCCTTCTGCACTAATGTCTTAGGTATACAACTGATAATTTTATAACTTACAAGTAGGCCTTGCAAC
Source organism: Ericerus pela (assembly GCA_011428145.1). Taxonomy (NCBI): domain Eukaryota; kingdom Metazoa; phylum Arthropoda; class Insecta; order Hemiptera; family Coccidae; genus Ericerus; species Ericerus pela. The sequence goes on from WOFM01000621.1 coordinate 582,591, forward strand.
CAAAAGATTTTTGGGAATATTGGTTTCTGGTTATTGGTTATTGGTTAAAAATATAATTGTTTTGTTACAGGTTATTTTTCTGGTTAACCAAAACAATTTTTATAGTCATTGGTTGTGATTACTTGTTATTGGTTAAGACAAAATTTGGGGTAAAATAGACAAAAAAATTTTTTTTCAGGTCAAATTATCTATAATTAATATTTTTCCAGGAAAGGATTAGTAATTTTTGAAAAAAATAATCAATAATATTGATACTCCATGAAAACCAATAAAAACCTATTCTTTCTCGTTATCATTCCGGTTAATGGTTTCAGCTTTTTATGGGAATTTGTTATTGGTTATTAGGTAGGGGAAATTTTTTTGTTTTGGTTATCGGTTCCCAAATCAATGTTGTCAGTTTGTTTCAGTTTTTAGTGATTATTGTTCTGGTTATGGTTGTGGTTACAAGCCCTACTTACAAGTAGGTAACAATAATAGAATGAAATCACGTTTTAGTCATCAAAAACTTCACTTCCCACATTAAATATTTCCTTTCATGAGTGCTTGTTTTGTACTTGAAATTAAAAACAATTATCAAACACACATGATCACCCTTTTGATACTTTTAATTTCTGCCACCAAAGCAAGACTCTTTTGTACTAGACTTCTCAATATTGATACCGTAATGAGATTGTGTGAAATAAACAAATAAGACTATAATTCGTCCAACGTTAAAAAAGAAAAATGTGACGACAGAGGGAAAATAATCTTTCACAGCCACGAAAAGCTAAAAAAGAAGGGTTTACATTGGAAAAAGAGTACATTTTTATTTGTGTTATCATACATTATCATAGGTGTTTTTATGGGCAGTGATGTTTAAAAAGGCAATTTTTCAAGTTTCCCCGTGGCTGCTTGCCACGAGGCATAGACTGCTAGTCTGGTGACTCATGTTCAAATCTTTATAAAAATAATAAATTGTTCTCGTAATTTTGTTTTCAATTAATATATTTTTGTTTTATTTTCACGTTGTATCTGTGAGAGTGAATTAGCCAAATTTTAAGTTTATTATATTTAAAAAAAAAAAAAATAAATAAATAAATAAATAAAAGTTTTAAAAAAGGGGAAGTCTTGTGACTCTCATATCGAACAGTTTTTCTGAAATCCTCTTTGTCTGATCACAGATACTTGTAGCTAAAAATATTGATGTTAACAAAACGGGTTTGGATACAGCCTTTGTTGAATAGGTTGAATCTCTACCTTCTCTTTTCTCCTCCGGTCCATCAGCTCGCATGATATCAGGTCGTTCTTTTTTGGGAGTATGGAACACATAATAAATAACGTTTTCTAAATAATAAGAGCATGTATCCCAAGTCGATGATATTTTCAGAAAGAACCTTTTTATCTCAACCAATTCACCTAGTTAGTTCAAAAAATTAAGTAAGTAGGTACTTCTTAAGTTTTTTATTTATTTATTTATATTTTTTTCCAATTCTACACAGGAAAATCGAACAACCTCTTCATCCGCACCGGTTTCGAAGTATTCTCAATTAAAGGGCCTCTCATCAAAATATGCTAAAACTAAAAGTTACACACTTTTCTTATTACCAAACAATGCTTATATGCTTGGCGCGTGCACGCGCACAAACACACACACACACACACACGCACACACTCACAGGATTTACTCTTAATATATTGAAAGTACTAGTTGGACTCGCGCATTATTCTTCATAGGGAAGTGATCAAATACCTCATTTCTTAAATTTTTGTAAATCTGTACTTCCTGTTTTCAAAATCTGGTCTTCTGTCGCCCGCAAGAATATAATTATACGCAATTTAATCTTTGGTCAGTAAGGTTTCCGTTTCCTTTTGAATATCGATTATCCGTCATCAGCTCGTAAAAATTGTTTGACACTCCGTAAAAACACGAGTTACTTTCTAAAAGGTAATTTTTCACCCCCCACATATTAATTCGCGGTAATAACATTTGACCGTTGTGTTGTATAACATACTGCTGAAAAAAAAAAAGAAAAAAAAAGAAAAAAAAAGGATATACTTACATATAATATGTATTTATATAATGTACTACATCAACGTAGGTACCTGTCAACTTTAAATCTTATATATATATATATATATATATATACTCGTAACAAGTTAGATAAAAAATGGGCTATTGGAGGATCCCTCCTAACCTGCTCTTCCGCCCCTTTGGCTACCCCTTCTGTCCTTTGGATACGGAAATAATTAATTCGCGGAAATTCGTTTGCGTAAAATAATTCGCTTTACGTCAATGTCTGTTTTGGGGGGTATAGAGTGAACCACCCTTTAAACGTTGTACCATTTCATTTTCTCACTTCCTACTAACCTCACCATCGTACTCCTTTTCGCACCCTCCCAGCTTTCTCTCACACTCATTTTCGCTTAGCTGTACTTACTAAAAATTTCGTTCACTTTCGTTTTAAGCTAACCACATCTCGAATGAAAAATGGAAAACTTTCGTCGTATGCAAATTGTTCGACCGAGATAAAACGCGAAGGTAGGTCAACACCTTTACGCCTTCAATTTTTGGCAACAGAATTTTGAGGTTCTAACAAAAATGTTTACGTTATTTCGTTGCGAACGTAACATCACACGACAACGTTTCGCCGAATGGCTGCTTCGGCAATTTTGTATAGGTTCTGGGAGGTACGTTTCATTATTTTGGAGAAAAAAATTAAAATGTCATTTTGTACGTCCTTCGTCGTCTTCAAAATGTAATTTTATTTACCACCCCACCTCCATCTCCACCGCCACCTCCACCTTCGCCACAACTGTGCAGGTACAAAGTCGACGTTTCCATTTTTTCATTTTATTTTCACTTCTCTGTCGTTTTCTTCTTGGAACACACGTTTTGGTATATAATCGAATTTTTAGCTGCGCTCTGCTACTGTGACAACGAATGCGCGATTGGTGACGTTTCTACTTCAGCAAACTGTCGTTTAATGAAACTCGTTCATTTAGTCATTTTGTAATTTACGTATATTTTGGAAGAGTGTCGACTATGAGCGTATGACAACGATGGTAAAATAAGCTATACATGTATATATTGCTCGAGACGAGAATTACACGCACCAAATTCCCACGCATACGAACACACATAGCTGTGACATCATTGCCGCAAAAATGTCGCCAATTTTTCAGCACGCTGCTCCCAGGTTGCTCCCTGTTTCCTGATTTAATTACATCGAATCGAAGGTGACGTAACGTGGAAGCATATTTACGCGACTCACAGTTCGTTTAATAGGGTATGGACGTATTGTGCAGACTCGAGACCGTTTCGCTGAGATTTGGGAGATGGTTTGAAGAAAACTAATTGTCACTGTGGATTTAGATATTGCCCGTGGTCATTCGACATGAACCTGTCGTTGTAGCTGATAAAAACGTTGCTTGTTTTTAGACGCATAAATACGAAGTATAACACAGATTGCGGTCTTCGCAATATACATTTTCCTTTTTCCTTTTAATGGCATATCAAAGGAGGTTGGGGATGAAGTTCTCATCAGAATGGGTGCGTCGACTGACGGGAAAATTTCTTCGAACCCTGAAAAATATATTTTTTTGAATTCATTTTTCGCTGATTTTCACGTGTGTTAGTGAGCACAGTAGATGCCAGTACAGTATCGATGAAGCGATCTTTCAAACGAGGCGGGGGGTTTTGGCCAAGGCGTACCATTTTGTATGTTAGGAATGGCGGGATGAACTCCAGGGGGTGGGGCTTTGCCCCATCCACTTCATCCCCCCGTCATTGTTGCCCTCAAAGTGGAATTCTATGCACCAGCTCTCCCGCATTGGCCCAAAAGATCCCACTGCCTATGCAGTGAGTTAACCTAGTTGTGAGCGATTCTAGTAACTGAACTCATTGTAACTAAAAACATGTCTAATCTAAAAATAATTATTCTTCGAAGGATTAAAAAATATCGGTGAACCTAAAAAACCATTTTATAAATAAAAATTGAAAAAAAAAATTTTTTTCTAAAATTTTGAGCCGGCTGCAATTTGAACCTGTCATTTTTCAGATCTCAGGTGAAAAGCTGCGATCCTACCATAGTGTCACTGCTGCTGCACTGTGAAGCTGATATTATAACGCTATATTAATCCGAAACGATTTTATAATTATATGTAGTTTAAAGAAATTTTCTTGTCAGTTGACTATTCTTTCGGAATCACCTAAAAATTGATTAAAAACGATTACCTATATAACGCAAGAGAAAGTGTGAAATTCAAATTATGTTCTAATCTTTCTTGCTCACCAACACCAGTAGCTTACCCTTGATTGTTCTTTGGAGGGGGAAGATTAATTGCGAAATAGTTATTTTGTTCATTCCGCTCGAAAAATTTATATTAAATTTTTTTGAAAATTTTTTGTGCTCATAAAAATCATTTTTCCTTATTCATGTATAATTATATAATTTATTTTTGCGTTGGAGAGGGCTGGGTGGTGTGTTCTCCCTCGTGTACGCTCCTCATCAACACGGCTTCAATATGGTTGAAAGGGAGGATGACTCATATTAACAAGAGAGAAGGGTGGGGATGGGAGTCACGAAAAGCAGAAATTTACTTTTTGCATAAATCTTTCTCAATCTCCTCCAGAGAAAAATTATAGATACACGCCTGCTTTCTTTTTATTAATACGATTTTATATTAATAATAAAGCTGTAGGTATTGATCTTTGTTACAGTTAAATCCAACAACTGCCTCAACTATTTTAATGATTTTTTCCATTTAAGTAGACCTTGTCCGGGCCTAAAGTGTTTTTAAGCTAAATGAAATTTCTGGAGGGAAAAGTGGTACCTTACGCATTCAGAATAGTTATTTGTGATACAAGTGTATAAAGTAGGTAATTTTGATCAGAGTTTGATATTTGCAGCACGAGCCGGAGGCGAATGATGCAAATCACACTAGTATCAATAACCTACTATATACATGTGCGTCACACGCTAATTTTTTGAAACACACCCTCCCAAAGAATTGAGATAAATAAATATTTCTTAATTGGCCTACATATAAGTGCAAACTATCACTACTCATGCTCAACCAGACATTGTGGCGTAATTAGTACAGTGCTGGTTTCACATTTCAGATATCAGCTAGTGGTTCAAATCCCCAAAGCAACGGAACTTTCTTGAAAAAAAAATTTTTTTTATAAAGTTAAGTCCTATGTATAAAGTTCTTACTTTATATATCGGTTCTAAACGGTTCAAAAATCTACTGATTTATACATTGTCAAGGTGTGTATAAAAATTAAGTTTATATCAATAGGTGTTGAAAAATAGTTATTTGTAATACACATGTGTCAGACACTATTTTTTGCAATACTTTCTTTTTTTAAAAAACAAAAACAATTTTAGATAAATAAATATTTTTGATATTAGGAAAGATATAAACGCAAACTATCCCCCTGCTTTCAGCTAGATCTTGTGGTGTAGTGGTTAAGGTGCTAGCTCTTCAATGGCGAGGTCAGATGTTTAAATCATCGCAGATCTTAAATTTTGTGTAAAAAAAAAAAAAAAAATCAAAGAAAACAACAGGCTATGTGCAGTAAGTGCTGACCAGTGTATAAAATGACGCATGCACCCAAGATGATGTATAAAGTAAAGACCGATGTGTAAAGTAAATACTTTATACATCATCAAGGTGCATATAAAAATAAAATTTATAAAGAGTTATTGTAAAAAGGTAATTTTTTACTCAGGGAGTAATTTTTTCCCCCAACTATGGAGACTGGCAAAATAATTTCCCAGGGTAACATTCATAATGTAGGACTCTGCGGGTAACGCATGCGCACATCTACTATTCAACCTTGTTGTATGTGTGAGCCTAGCTCAGTAATAAAATTAGATCGGTAGTGGTGAGCTACCAACCTATGAACCAAAAATGTGTTTGCCCCACTTAATGTAGAGACACCACACAACCTACCAGCCGTGCGGAAGCATATTTGTCACCACTGGTAGGAAGTTGCCACGCATAATAATTCGTAAATATTAATCTTCGAATTGAAATAATCTTATCACAAATATTTTATAGTATATTTTCCATGTTTTGGTAATTTTAAATCACCTATTACTAAATTTCACAAACTTTTCCATGTCTTTTTATAATCCTTCTGAGTACTAAGATGAAATCCTCTCAATCCTATTCAGACTGTGTTTGCTGAGTAGGGTAAATGTGAGGTCATGTGGTATGGAACTTTTAACTTCCTTGGTAACATTTCTGAATTTGTACCAGACACAGGCCATCGCAAGTTCAAATAACAGCATACCTTGGTGTTTGTTTGATGGCAAGAGGGTTGAAAAGGAATGGACTTTTTTTCTCCATAAATGTTTTTTTTTTTTGAGATTTTAGAGAATGGTATTTTTCAAAAGGAACTTTTTTACACATTTTTCACAGCCCCAAAATGATGGAAAATAAAATCAATACCAACCATCTTTTACTCAAAACCAGCTGTAAAAAGAATTAACTGAGGATCTATTTGGCACTGTGTTAAATGAATTAGTGTTTATTATCCTGTTTTCAAAGCTTATGAAAATATTCGTTGGATGTCGGCCACCTTGATGTCGAATCCCAAGTACAACCTGTATCTTTGTACAAGAAATTTCACACTGCGACTTTCTTTGTTATCCGTATTTTTACAAAGGCAGATATTTTTACCAGGCCTGTCATACATACAGATTTTTTCCATTGTGAAACGGTTTTTTTTTAACGCACTGAATAATGTTTCATAATGGAAAAAATCCGTAACTAGTTATAGCAGCTCTAATTTTCGCTTTAATATGGGATTATATTTCAATTATGAAGGCATCTGGCCAACTGCCACTGCGGCCAAATGGTAAGGTGGTGCAATCATATGCACAAGACGTGGGATAAAATCCGAGAATAGGAAATTTAGTTTTGAAATTTTTTCCGTAAAATGTGTTTTTTTCTTGTAGTGGGTGGTTGGGTGAGATGTTTTTTTCCTTCCAAGTTTTTTCATCGTACGAGATGAACTGAGGTGGTTTTTATTTTTTGCATTTTCTATGATACGAAGTGAACAGATTGGTGGTTCGATCATTGCATAGGTGGTTAAAAAATAAAAAAATTACTTAGAGTGATACTTCGAAATTTCCTGTCCCGAGAATTCGTTAATTACTAACCGAAATGGCAGAAAACAGATTAACGCACTACCGCAACAAGCTACGCTAGAAAAGTAGGTTTCAAAAAAGGTTTGAAAAACCTACTAGAAGTTGGTTTCTCGGGGGAGGGAGGTGGGGTCTAAACGAAAAATTTAAAAACTCGGTCGAACGCCCCGAAACGTGTTATTGTTTTTGCATTTGGAAGTCTTGGATCTTCACTTTTTGTGCGTGCTCAGGTCCCCAAATCTAAACTGTAAACGTCATTATGGAAAGAGCGCGTAGTATACTACATGCCAAAATTGTTTTTAACAACTCCCGAGACAGTAGCCTGTAGAGCAGGGTCTAAAATATGCAGCGACAACATTCACGATCTCTCTAAGCTGGTATAATGCCTTCAAGGCTGGCACAGAATGGCTGAGTTTTCATTCGAATGCAACCGCACCGTAAGCTTTTATATGACACTGAACATAAATTAAGTTTTCGTGTTCTCTTCATTTGGGATTACCTCTTTAACTCGAAAATCTCCATTCAACCTTTCTGCGTCTCATTCCAGACTAATTATTTCAAAAAAGCTATTTCGCTGTTGTATTTTTACATTCTAACGAACTTTTGGATTTCAGTTTCGAACTTTGACCTTCACCGCATTTCCAAATAAATCTTTCGGTGCTGTTTGAGCGCTAAATGTTGGTATTATTGTACACATTTAAGTATCTACCGCATCTACCCTTTTCTGTTTGTGTTAAAGAAGAGTTTCGAAGAATCAGATTGAGAAAGTTGTCATTCCTCCACAAAGATTTTGTTTATCAATTTTTGTTCATGTTTTTATTTTTATTTTTATTTTTTAAATCCGAAATTTTCTATGCTGGACAACGATAGAAAACCATTCGATACCGACGTTGTAGGGATGAGGTAATAAAATGAAAGATTTTGAATTCAATCTGAAATTTTTACAGACCGTTTTCAAAAAGTATGCGTGTGGGATTTGATACGTAGGCTTAACTTTGCTTCTCCTCACATCGCCCCTTACGTTTGCACAACTTGGACCTATTTTGTTAAATTTTGTTTCTTTGTATGTTTGTCTGTTTTTTTTGTTTTTTTTTTTTTGATTTTTCGTTATTTTTTCTTCAAAGCAAATATAAACAAACCGCAAATAGAAATCACGCATGACGATAAACAACCGTCAGCAGATAGTAATTTAAACCGTTCAACCGAATTTTAATATCTCCTCACCCAATAAAATCTCGTCACTTCGAAGTGGATTAAATGACAAATCAAGCTCCAATTCGAATGTAAATAGAATTTTGGATAGGCGTAGCTACGTCTCAGCCTAATCGATGACTCTTCAAAGCGCATTAAAATTGTAAATTAGATCTTTGAGTGGCAATCGACGTCGCCCGTATGTACTCATTTGAAAGAAGACAACTGGCAGTGCCATTTTGTCAGATTTCAATATTTTGATTCCAAGATTTAGAGCTCTTAACTTCGAAACTCAACGATGAAATTACTTTTTGCACGAATAAAGTAGCTAAAGATAAAATTCTACAGCTGTTTTATATTATATGTATATCGAACCTTGTGATATACAGTGTTAAAAATACGAAATTTTCACAAAAAAAGGAATACTTACCTTATTTTTTTTGGATTTTTTGAAGTCTAGGGCCCATATTTACAAATGTCACTTTAACCTCCATTCACTTAAACTTCACTTAAAAATGACTTTTGACATAATTTTGTATTTAGGAGTGTGGTACATCATTTTATTTTTACATAAGAACTCTCATAAGAAATACAATGTTCCCACATTTTTAAGTACAAAATTGTGAAAAAAACTTTTTAAAATTGAAATTTAAGTGAAGGGAGATTAAAGTGACGTTTGTGAATATGGGCCGGCCCATATTCACAAATGTTACTTTAATCTCCTTTCACTTAAACTTCACTTAAAAATGACTTTTGGCACAATTTTGTATTTAAGAGTGTGGTAACATTTTATTTTTACATTGGAACTCTCATAAGAGATACAATGTTTTCATATTTTTAAGTATAAAATTGTGCAAAAAATAGTTTTAAAGAAAAATTTAAGTGAAGGGAGGTTAAAGTGACATTTGTGAATATGGGCCTAAGTATATTATGTTTAGTAGTCGAACCTAAGGATTATAAAAAATAATGCCGAAGAAATTTGAAGTGTGAAAATCTAACATCGAAAAAGTACACCTATGACCAGTGAGAAAATCTAAAAAACTAACAAAAAACAATGGTATGTATGGTATGTATGATATGTACGGTATGTACGGTATGTACGGTATGTACGGTATGTACGGTATGTACGGTATGTATGGTATGGTATGTATGTATGTATGTATGTATGTATGTATGTATGCATGTATGTATGTATGTGTGTATGTATGTATGTATGTATGTATGTATGTATGTATGTATGTATGTATGTATGTATGTATGTATGTATGTATGTATGTATGTATGTATGTATGTATGTATGTATGTATGTATGTATGTATGTATGTGTGTATGTATGTATGTATGTATGTATGTATGTATGTATGTATGTATGTATGTATATGTACGTTGGTATTTGAGTCCTTTTCATGACATTCTCGTCGTACTGAGTTATAATCCATCATTTTCAACCTTGAAGGTGTTTGATTTGATCGCAGTTGGAGGTCGATAACGTTCTATATTCGTAAGTATTTTTTATAATTTTATGAAAAATCTAAATTTATTCGTATCGAAAAAAGTCAGATGGTAGAAATCGAACCAAGTTGAAAATGTCTCTCGAGTGCCAACGTAAATATGTGATTTGAAACTAAGTCTTAAAAATCAAGAAATTAAAAAGTAATTCAAAATGATGCTCTCCCCAATTTGGAGGTTGAATACGCACCAAACGAAAGTCGACTTTTGTATCAGCGCCGCTTAAACTGACCTAAACTTGACGGTCGAGAAGGAGTGACCGCCTTTGCGACGGTCAACTAAAGGCCACTGTAGCTGCCACATTTTGTACTTACGTTTTGATTTGCTTTTTCAATCACTATATAGGTCTAAAAAATTTTATCGTTTCGTCCTAAACGCATGGCCCACCAACAGAAATACGAGTGAAAGGGTAGGTAGCCTACGTGACCTTTCGCTAATACAGTTTTCTTTATTTCGAACAGTTATTAATTAAAGTTCGGTTCGTTGAATTTCGCATTACAGATGGCTATATATGGAGTACAGGTATCTACTTCTCTAACATTTTTGCTGTTTTCGCGTTAGAAAACATCTGCTATAAGAGAAATCAAATGACGCGAAAAAAAAAAAAAAAACGTTATTCGAAGACAGTAGCTTAATTGATCACTTTAATTCTCTCTCGAATAGCATTTTGTACTCGTATCGTGTCCTTTATCGTGGTCAAATGTCAACCTGTGATGGATCGTGCCAGGCCTAAGATACTTACTTTTTAAACTGTAGGTAGATAGCAGGTACTCACGAAGAAAGAAGATAAAGTGGAAAATAGTTTCGGTGAGGTTCGAGTGTAAGGTGAATAAAATTTTCAGCGAAGAAAAAAAAAATAGAAAAGAAAATCTGCTGTGAGACGACTTTTATTGTGGCCTAAATTACTATGTACGTCATAAAGATTCTTTTCAACCAGTCTAACGAAAAATGATCGAACAAGAATGTACGGTAGCATAAATATATTTTACACTTCAACAGCGTGGTAGGCCGTAGATAACTTAATATTCAGGAATGGGTTGTCAACAAACAAAAAAACAACAACAAAACCGAAAATTAACCTGATTATTATTATTCGGATGAACGATCTTAGCAAATAAATACCTATTTTTGGAGGCTGTTGGAAGGTTTTACCACCCTCCCCCCAAACTAACGCCAGCATCTCAATTCAGCCATATTTAGAATGTAAAAATTTGAGCTTTGTTATTGTTGATGGGTAACTTAAATGACGACAAAAATGCGTTAAATTATTTTCAATTATTTCGTATCCAAGTACCTATACACATAATTCATTATCCTTAACTGAAAGGAAATGGTGTTATTTCGCGTACATGAAAGACAATAAATTTCCTCTAGCATAGAATTCGGTTGGTGACTGTCATCAACTTATGTCACTCGATAAGAGATAGAATGCGTAGTGAAACTGCAAACGATCTTAAGAACGATAAAATTTTGAAAGAAAGAGACAAGAAAATACGATAAAAGAAAATATAACTCAAAACTGTATATTAAGTAGGCTATCTATAGATTATAATGGAAAATGAGCACTTTTTTTTGTGAGTTTTTCAATTTTTTAGGTTTATAGATTCATGAGTGAGACTAAATGCACATCGTACCGTTCATAAGTTAGAATAATGACGAAAATTAGAGGGGGTATCTATAAAATCGATGGATTACCTCTGTTTTTCTGTCTCGTGACTGGAAGGTAAGTTACTATAGTGATGTTCCCATCATTTTCTTTGAGGGTATACTCGGAAGCTGTGGAGTGCCTGACTATAGTCTGCGGATATTTTATATATTTCTCTCCGTTATCAGGCGCTGGTGGTGGGCGTCAATATGAAGAAATAAAATTCCAATTACCTACATTTTGTTGTTTTTGTTTGATACAAAATAAGCAAAAAATCAAAATACTAATTTATTCTTTTTTTCTTCTCATTCCTTTTCTCCATATTTCATCACCGTTTCGAAATGTTTTTCCCCATACCAAATTTCTTCAAACATATAATTTTTAACAGAATTCATTCGTAATAATTATGGGAGTATAAGATGTAAATGGTGCATTCCCTATGGGAACATCAGGACCGGATTTAGGATTTCTGTGCCCGGGAGCCAAGGGCTGACGGAAGCCTTTATATAGTGCTTGAAAAATGTTTTTCTCAGCTTGCTTGAATACCACCCTCCAACAAAATAGTATATTGTACTATAAGTGCGTGAAATGGGTTACTTTTTTACCGGGTGTGAAGAGTTTGAAAGCTGAAGGCGAGTGCTACAAACTTCACTCGAGTTAAAATATTCCACTAATTCTTGTAGCACACTATGTTTTTTGTAACAAGTGTAGGGAATGCTGGTTTTCAGATATTTGTGAAAAAAAATAGTTCCTCTTGAGAGAAAAAAAGTTTATCGACGCCATTTTAGGATAAATTAACATAATTTTATCAACCAGCACTTGTGGCATAGTTAGTAGGGTGATAGACTCTACGTAGGAGACCCAGGTTCCAATCCCAGTCGAAATAAACAATTTTATAAAATAAATTCAATTTAGAAAAAATATCAAAAATAAATAAGAAATAGGAATTAGAGTATTCCTCAATGAAAAGGAGGTATAAAAAAACTTGAGGAACTAATGAGGCGTGATAAAAAATGGAGAAACCGAAAAGGGAAAATGAGAAGACGTGAGAAAATGAAAAGTTATAAAATCGGCCATTTTAGGTATGCCATACAGTCTCAAAAGACAAGCATTTATATGCAAATTTATTTTTCATTTTAATTTTAGTCTTTCAGCAACTGATCAATTTGCTAAAATTAATTCGTTCTTCAAAATTATTTCACAATATTATTTCGCTAATATATCATATTTGATGCACATGCGTCATTATACCCACACGGCCACACTTTTAATATCGATATTTTGGCTCCGATATATAGATAAATTTTATCGATATTGAACCAACTAATATTTTCACACACCAATATTTTCATCTTAATACCGAAAAAAAAAAAAAAAAAAAAATCGAAATTCGAAAATCTCAATTTTATACTTTATCAGTTACTATCTAAAATGTTTTTTTTTCGAATTTTAATTTCATTCATTTTCCCCAGATAAATTTGATTTCAAATTTCAGCAGTGAAAATAAAAATTCGAAAAAAATGAATTTATTTTCAACTAAAGTGCATTGAAAAATACTGGAATGAACATCACAAACAAAATGGAAAAAGTAAATATGGATATTTGTAATATCGATATTTTTTGACCGATATGATATTAGTATTGATGTTCGATTTTTGATATAATACGATATCCAATATTGATATTTTTTCCCGATAACGAAGTCATTACGAAATAACAAATTTAACAGTGTTACCCACGTTACAGCAAAACTCCGGGGCTGGCACAAGCCAAAAGTGCCATCTTAGGGCTTGTAATTATGGTACATATTTATATAGGTATCATATAATTATTGTGTCAGTATGCCCACCCTACTGGGACTAACGTATAATTTTAAACAGTAGAAATGCATGTGGAAAAAAAAAACTTGTAATAATTTGATACTTTTTTCCTTATTTGGTGGAGACCTTATTTTGGTGGGAGCCAGGAGTCAGTGGCCCTCTTTCACTCTAAATCCAGCCCGGGGGAACATCACTCGTTATCTATGTCTAACTTATGCTGCTAATGAATGGAAATTTCATATCAACCATCGTGTTGACTGACACAAAGAACTGAAACTGTTTTGAATTTCACTTAGCAATGCTTCGTAGAATTGGGTATTTAAAACTCAATTTGGATAATGTGAGTTCACTTTCGGAAAATTGCTTTGATAATCAAATTTTATTACCGTTGAATTAGACACTCTATTATCGCGAGCTTATGTTGGCTTAGAATTTACATGGTGTTAAAAACTATCTAAATTATCAAAATGATTTGACTGGGCGTTAGAAAGGGCAACAAAAATAAGAAAAAAAAAAACTAATGGCTTTTTATTTTATTTTATTTTTTACACTTTCAAATTTTTGCATATTTGAGTCTATCTCTGTACCGATTTTATGTACATCTGCATTAATGCGTGCTTTACACGTCACATGATCCGTTCTCTGTTTTTCTCTTACATTATTTTGTCATCTATTTTTATGTTTTTTATGTCTATTTTAATAGATTACACACATTCGTCGATGTATATAAATATATAAACACCCACACTCACTCAATTGTTCGTCATTATTATTTCCCATTCATAATTTCCACATATTTTTGGTATTATCTATAATATCTATATGTTGTTTTTTGCAGCTGCAACTGCAGCAGTTATATGTCTCATTTCTAAAACAAATCATAATGTAATCTTTGAATTATTAGGCCTAACTCTTCTTCAGTAATCGAAATAGATTTTCTGTTCATTCAACCTCATATATATATATATATATATATATTTATATTTGTCCACTCCAACCATCTGAACCACTTTATTCCATATTCACATCATTTTAGCACAGGGCTGATCATATTTTGTACTAATTCATCCAAGCCTGGATTTAAGAGGGGTATAGGGAGTGCAGACTCCGGGCTCTGTGAGTTTAAAGGCTCCGTGAAAAAATACGTCAAGAAAAAGATAAATCTGTGATTTGTATCAAATTTGGGTAATGAATGGTTGAAAAAAATAAGTTTTATGGGCTCCGGCTCCGTTATCTTAAATTCTGGCCCCTAATCCACCACTCTAATTTCTAAGTCAATCAAATCTAATGGTTGCTCAATGCATTCATCATTCAATACTTATTTCACCGATAACCTTAACCACTAAGTATTAGACTTGACTTCTATTTTATTAGGCACTACCGAAGATATAATTCACGTAAATATTTTCAATCATTAAATTACTATATTCCTATATCTGCATACATTAAAAGGTTACTAAATTAAAGCGGAGATTTTATACTATGAACTATAAGAAACCTCTCTTTACAAATTTGATCGAGTCAGTTGTGCGAGGAGTTAACTCAAAAGTCAAATCTGAGGTTAACTCACTAATTCTCTTGGATTAACCAGTGTACATTCTCAAATTTAGAGTTACTTAACTCATGCTAACTCACACTGTGAAACTAACTCGTAATTAATAAACGGCCCAAGATTGGTTGGCTAAATTGGATAATCGTTCTACCAAAGTCATTTTTCAACGATTTCTCTTCTTGACTCCTTTTCTAATAAATCAAAGAAAACGTTAACTTAATTTCCAAAGAATAAAATTTTGATTTTTCGAATTTAAAATCGTGAAATTTTTCCAGCACTGATAACATTTTTTGAGAAAAAAAAAACCCAATTCAAAAATTTTAATCCTTAGGTATACTCTGTATCCAGATTATTGGTTGAAGTACGTATAAAAAAAAAAAAAAAATCTCGAAAGACTCGAAAAACAAAAATAATTTATAATCGTTGTTTTACTATCCAATTTCAGATGAGTGAATGATTTTTTTTTTCTTTTTTTTTCTTTATATTGGCTTTTATCATCAACTTTTGCAATCAAATATTCAACCGCATGTTAAAAGTTTTTTATCCAGTTCTCTGTTATTGTTATTGTCGTTACTTTTTCACCCAACCGATCAATTTTTCTTGTTTTTATTTTTTCACATTTTACGAATGAACCAAAAAATTAACAGAAGTATATAATGTAAATTCGCCTAAAGGTGTCGAAAGTTTTTGAAACAAAACAGAGAGTGGGTAGAGTTTTATAAAGTTTTTAAGTTGACAATACGAAGTTTTTAAATCGATATTTCTATTCGCTCGAATTCACACGGTTCCATCCAATATTGAGAGAGACTAAGAGAGAGTGAAAGAGAGGGAGAGAAAATAAAATAAATTTTTTATATCGTATAACTTACTGCGTTGAAATACCGATAATTTGGTGAAGCTGCAGACCAAGAATAAAATTGAAACAAACTTCAGCGCAGTGGTACTTCGCTAAAGAATCCAGTTTGCCACTTTTCATTAACAATACCTACATGAAAAAAAAAAAGAAAGAAAAGAACAAAACCGAAATTAATGCAATGCAGAAAAGACGTTCGTAACCCCTTGCCCCGGAAATAAGTAAAATATACTACTAGCAAGACAGTTGACTTGCTTTTCTCCAGAAATTTTTTATTTTTGTTTTACATTTTTTTCAGAAACAGCTAAACAAATAGACACCAATCTTTTACCAAACTTTCGTTCACATAATGACAATCTATAATGAAAACTTCAGTCCAATTTCTTCGATAATCTTCTAAACACCGAGAACCAAAATTCTTTTTCAGTTTCCCAGAAAACTGCCAAACTTTTACCACAGCTTACACATATGTAAGAAAAATCTGTCATGAATATTTCAACCCGATCACTTTTGCAATTTCCTCAAAATCTTTGAAAAACTACTTTTCCAAAAATGTTTTCTTTTCCAGTTATCTTGGAAATTACCAAACAAATAACCAACAAACGTAAACGTCTACCAGGCTGGCACTACCATAGGGGAAAATTATCGTGAAAATTTCAACACTATCCCTATTGAGCTTTTTTCAAAATTCTGGAAAAACAACTTTGCAAGGAATTTTTTGTTCTCCAGTTTTCTCGGATATTACTGAACCATTAGGCACCACACTTCTCTTAGACTTGGTCCCATATAAAGACTACGTGTTGTGAAAATTTGGGCCTTAATATCCCTTTGGTAGTTTTCTCAAAATCGTGAACCAAAATTTTCTCAAGCAATTTATTCTTTTCCAGTTTTTTCGGAAACTGCTAAAGAAATAAGCACCAAACTCTTATCAGACTTGCACTAATATAATTTACAGTTTGATCCATTTTGTAGTTTCTTCAAAATCTTGATAAAACCATTTTTGCAAAAAATTTTTATTTTTCAGTTTTATCAAAAACTACTGGACCAATAGGCACCAAACTTCTTTCAGACCTGGTCCTACATGAGGACTATCTTTTGCGAAAATTTTACAACTACCCTTTTCGTAGTTCACTCAAAATTAAGAACCAAAAATTTAGGTGATACCTACATATAATAACATATACTAGAGAGTACCCAATGCTACTACGCAACAATAATTTAAACAAACCTATACATAAACGTGTCGGAATTATCTATTTACCTGGTGCATTAACATGGTATTGTGAACATAGATGAATAAGTAATATATTTTGTATATAGATGAATAACTTAGACCTTTTTTATACTCCCCGTTTCATCAGCAATTATGTTATTAATCATCACTAGAAGGATTTTAGTGCTAGTTTCGATTTATTATTTCATAATAATTTAAAAAATTTCTATTCTCTCCAGGATTTGAACATGCTTCACCAAGGTTCCAAGGTGTGAACTTAGCCGCTTGGATACCAAAATTTATAAAATACAAGAGCCTAATGTAGATATATATATATATTTCGGCAATAAATGTTTTATATGTTATGAAGTTTGTTTAAAAATTACGATGACATACAGCACTCAAAAATTTTCTTGGATGGTTAGTACAACTAAAAATAGGAAACATTAAAAAGTGCTAAGCGAACCCCCCATGATTGTTAAGAAAAAAATGATTTCAAGTTGGGTTCGAATATACGCGTAGCCAAATATATCTGTATAACTATGGTGACGTGATAACATTACAGAAGCGGCTTTTATACTATAAAAATATATTCATTGGAAAATCCAGTACAAAAGAATTTTGCTCCGGTGGCAGAAATTAAAAGTTCTGATAGGGTGATCGTGTATGTTTGATAATTGCTTTTAAGTATACAAAAGAGACATTTCTAAAAGGAAATTTATTAACGAAGTAAAATTTTTGATGATTAAAATATGATTTTGTTTTTATTCTTGTTACTATTAAGTTATAAAATGACAGTTGTAAAAAAAATAACTCCAGAAAGAAGATATGGATACTTTGTTTGATGGGGAAAAAGTGTGTAAAAATATGTTAAAAATCTCCATAAACACTCTTCCAGAAGCGATAGCACTTAATAAGCACTAGCACTCCACAACCTCGGGACATCCCAATATATAAAAAAAAAAAATTCTGTCAAAATGGGAGAATGGTTTCATTGGTTTTTTTGTCATGAAATGGAAAATTTTCACTACCCCCACCCATAACCTTCATGCGGTCAATTTTAATAATTTGCAAACTGTGTAAAAATATACCGACCTACCTAAAACAATTATACTCTAGGTTTTAAATGGACCAGCGATATGATTTTAATTTAAGTAATTTTATTTACTTTCTCCATAATTTTTATAAACAAAATAAATAAATAAATAAATAAAAGAATAAATGAAAAAAGAAAAACAAACGGCTACGAACTGATAAATGTTTAGCTTACCTATTTATACGTATGTTTTTTTTCCTCTGACTATATAGTACTGGAGTAGTAAAGAAAGGTGATTTCGGGTTAGACATGCCGGTGCTAAATAGGCAACCAGTGGTACCTTTTGACGTACTTTGCTTTGTGTTTATGTACGCTATCCTTGTGAATTTAAGGGACGTCTCTAACAGATGTATTCTAAATTGGTGAATTCAAGTAAAATGTCAAAAATATGCAGAAGGTACGTTAGGGTTGCCTACTTTTTCGCCAGCATGTCTTGAAATTAAAAAGTACATTGGTCTTATGGAGTTCTACGTGTCTAGTACTATATAGTCAAAGTTTTTTCCTCATTGTTTACCATTAGTCAAGGTTGGTTTTGAAAATTATGTGAAAAAATCGTAGGCAATAAATTTAATTTAGGTCTTTCTCGAGAACCGTTAAAAGCAAATTTGTAGAAAGTATGAAGAGAGGAGAAAAAGTAATGAGAGGGAAAGTAAAGAAGGATGTTTTGAAGTTTAAGAAAGTGGCGAACGCCGAAAGAAAAGTAATCAGACTGATTAAATTAGCTTAAATTTTTATCACGAATGTTTTCCACCGCAGCAAATTTCGAAAGCAGTTTTTTCGATTAGTTTCAGCGGCTATCTAGGGTAAAATTTCAGTCTTGAGAAAAGAAACCGTCGAAAAGTTTAGCGGCCAGTTCAATTAAACTTTTATTTGAGACACTATAAGAACATTAGTATAGAGTTCGTATATTACCTATTCTCATTACTCGACAGATGAATGCTCCATTATAGGTATTTTTTTGCGTGTATTTGTGGCTCTATACACAATTGCCACGTGTTCCCTACTTTGCACGTGTGTCGCGCTTTTTTTTTTTTATAATAGCCACCCAAAAAAGTGAGGGGGAAACGTAGGTACTTTTTTGTGCGAGTGAGAGGTGTAGATAAAGTGGGGCGAAAATTGAGGAAAATCGAAGCCGGCGGTGCAAAAACGTTAATTTTTCCTCTTCATTTGCAGCTATTTTAAGCGTTTAGATGACTCTTTTTACTCTCTTTTCTCAAGAAAGTGGGGCTTGAGTCAGAATACGATATCACAGCTTAGTTCTCCCTCTGCAGTCGAAGTTTTTTCGGTTTTTCCACCCACAAAAGTGATCTTACGATAAAGAGATCAATAAACACTAATTCTATCACTCACAGTAAAGTAGGTAGCATAAGAGTTTTTTCCTATGTGTTTGAAACAAAATATCATACTAATACTTTATTAAGGTTTAGCACGAATAATTACAATTTAACTGCTATTTAAAAAAAAGGCTTTTACAGTAATTAAATAAAACAATGCCCTAAGCTTATTATTTGACCTTCGCTTAAATAGGTAGGAACCTACATAAAAAAAATGATGCAAAATCCTCTTAAATGAGGTTAATACACGAAAAGATTGGAGAAA
Organism: Ericerus pela; assembly: GCA_011428145.1. Taxonomy (NCBI): domain Eukaryota; kingdom Metazoa; phylum Arthropoda; class Insecta; order Hemiptera; family Coccidae; genus Ericerus; species Ericerus pela. The sequence continues at coordinate 602,205 of WOFM01000621.1, forward strand.
TCTCTTATTTCAGCACAATTGATAAAACTTTCGAAAAAGAAATGCTGGTTCTCGTTTATCCTAAACAATAATAAGATTTAGGCGGATAGAGGAAAAAATTTCAGATACCTACGTTTAAAAAGAGCGTAGGTACCTATATATTTTCACTCTACATTTTCCTTATTTAATCTAATGGTGTACTTTTTGCGAACATATTTTGCGAATATTGTGAAAAGTAACAATGAAATCTTATTTTTGGATTCGTTTTATTATCTTTCGTTTCAATTTTTTTAATGTCTAACCATCGCAATTTGCCGTTCTTATTGTTAATTTGTGCGCTAAAGTTACTCCTTCAATTTGCTTTCCCCAATAAAAAATTATTACTTCGTTCCAAAAAGTTATGAGCAAGACATAAAAGATTTTGGTCGGAGGATTGGATGAATGAAATTGAACCTATAATTGTTTTTTTTTTTAAACTCAAAGACAAGGCGTACCTAATGATTATTAACTTGGCATTATTTCGTAGAAAAGTAATCAAAAGTTTAATTTTAAATTTCCAAAAATATCTGAGCTCCATCAGTATCTCGACGTTAATTTTCCTTCAGATGAAGCCAGGATTTAAGTTATGAAGACCGGCACAAATTATGTGGAGGCAACACTATTCTCCTCCATAGCAAGGAAACAATGTTTTTTTTTACTGAAATGTATCTCCACTTCTACAACTTAGTTTTAAAATTGGGAATAATTCTTCAAACTGGGAATGATCTTTCATTTCGATAAATATAGTAATTTTTTTCATTATTAATGTGGTGCATATTTTTATTTTCACTATACTGGGTAAAAACTAAGATGTGAAGGTGGCTAGCACAAATCTCAAGACTTGTCTCAGTGCAAATCTCAGAGTGAATTTTGGCGCGAAGGAGAGAAAAAAGAGAGAAGAAAGTAATTTGTTTGTATGTGAGTAGGTATGTGATTGTGTGCACAATCAGTGCGCATGCATACAACCACATCACTTGTGGTACACCATACGTTTTCTCTCAATCATCATCTCCGCTTCAGTCTCCTTGACCCAGGTACTAACAGTGATAGTTGAAAATTGTTTACTATCGATTAATCGATGGTGGAAAATAAAAACTATGAATAATCAATAATTTTTAATGAACCAATTTTCTCTTATCAAGCTCGAAAAAGGGTATAAATTTTACCAATTTTTTTAAACAAACTAAAAACGGTCTAATTTTGTAGAATAAGGCTAAAATGAACGTTTTAAGAAAAACTATTGGCAGCAATAGTTCATCAACCTACTATAAAACTATCGATAGTTCGATGGTACTATCACCCATCACTAGACACAAAAAGATCGATTTATTTATTTTTTATTTGGAGTGTGATGGGAGTGTATTTTTTTCCCTATAAGTAAGAGTATATATGCACATGAGGGTGATAAGAGATGAACCGCCATTTTGTGTTATTATATATTGAGTAACAATAAACAATGTAAAATTCTTGCAAAAAACGAATAACACAAGATGGTAATAAGAGATGAGGTACCATCTTCGAGGATATATATATGATGGAGACAACATGGAACAGTTTTAACATGGGGTTGAGTGTCCAGACTATAGATGCTACTCGCTGGCGTACAAAGTACCCCAGACTGAACACCCCAACCAATCAAAATCAAAAATTGGTGTAAAAGTGAGGTATTTTGTACGCCAGTGTCTATAAACAAATGCACGTTGCAAGATTTTCCTCCAATCAGATATTTAGTTGAAAGTACACGTGTTTGTAGAAGCGCTTTCTATAGGTAGGACACTGAAACTGCCCATGTGTCATCTCCATTATATATATATTCTCGAAACGCACCATTTTGTCTTATTAGTTTTTTTCAAGAATTTTACATTCCTTATTATTACCATATATATAATAACACAAAATAGCGGTTCATCTCTTATCACCCTCATGTAAGTGCTAGTAAAGAGCCTAATGGCAGCTCACTCAATAGAAATGTAGGGAAGGTGCTTATTTCCATTTTGTAACTGATATGAGCAATTTTTTCCATTTTGTTCACTAATTGAATCAAATTTGATGTGGAATTGAATCTTCTGATTCTTTACACCATTTTATGTCATCTGTCATCACTTTAACAGTGTATATTTATAATTTACTTTTCTTTTATAATTTTTTTATTCTTCATTTTTGTACAAAGTCGTATAGATTTACAGTAAGGGATAATATGTATTATGTTGATATTTTATCAATTTTTATAATAAATTCATGAAAAATGAGAGTACAGTGTTTGAATTTTAATTTTGTTATGTCTGATTATGGTTATTATCATTAAAATTTCTGCTTTTAGCACTTCGATGGTTTTTGGAGAATAGGTCTGTTTGTTGGATCCCACATATTGCAAAATTCCAATACTATATAAATTTGACATCAAAATTGCTCTGTAATTGCTGAAAATTTTAAAGTAGATTGTTTCATTTTTATTACTACTTTACAAGTTGTCCGCTATGAAAACCAACAGCGATAAGAGAATCTAATGTTTCACAATGATCACGACTAATCGCAATTTGCAAGTAACGATGAATGTTCTTAAATTCAAGCATTATTTATTTTGTTGAAAATTATTAGGTAAATGATGATGGGACCGCTTTATTTAAGATCCTCCGACAAAGCACCAGACTACTTTATAAGAAATTCTGATTGATTTATAATTAAATTTGTCGGTAGAATTTAACCGCTTCATTTTTGAAAGCTATGGGTTCCTTACATTACTTGATTCTGTAAAAGCATTACCCACATTTTTTAGGTGTGATAACTGCCCAACTGGTAAGTGATTTTCAATTTTAACGAAAAGATACTCCATTATTCAAGTAAGAAGCTTATAATTTTATGAATAACATCATGATGAATGAACCAGTACCTACATTTCCAATATTCACCTACCTTTCCAATATTCTACTATCTTTCACCAGCAAATGTTACGAAAATGATGCGCATTCATTGGAAGATGAACTGTTGTTCTTTAATGAAGAGGTTACTATTCTACTCGAATTTTAAGTTTAAAATGTGTCAAAAAAAGAAAATTTTAAAACAAATGTAGATACGTTTAAGATAATTAGTAAAAACAAAAATATAGAATGAAAATTCTAGTTTGGAATAAATTTATAAATTACAAATTATGGTGTATAACATGATAACAGAATAAAGAATCAAAAGATTCAATTCCACAGCAAATTTGATTCACTTAGTGAACGAAATTGAAAAAATTGCTCATATACCTATCGGTTTTGGTTACAAAAAGGAAATACGCCTTCTACGTAAAACGTGGTTTAAATTTCTGAAAGTGAAAATGTAAAACTTTGTAAAATAAAGCTGAATCTGGAGAATGCTGATTGTGGCTGAAGGATGTGTTCAACTTTTCCACGATTTTCTTATTGTAATCATCATTTGACTCGTGTGACTTTTCTCTAGTGAAGGAAATTCATAGCTTGATCTTCCCATTTCGAACATAAAAGAAAGCAACGACCGATGATAAGGCTCTAAAGAGCCTTACCGACGAGTGTACTGACGTTCGAAGAAGAATTTTTAGTTTTATCAAATCTACGACAGCCATTGAAACAGCAGTGTGTACTGACGTAATGTAAGTACCATATTCCTCATTAGTTGATTTATTTTATATTTTAAGAAGGAACATTCAAAATAGGTAAAAGTGGATAGTTCGTTAGAAAAGTACCTGTTGGGTACAGGAGAGAGATGTTGAGAAGTACTTTTAAGAAAGTTAGTAGCTGTGGTTAGAACAAGTAGGTATGCATTTGTGGTAAAAATGCTGTTAAAATTGCTTCATGAATTACAGGACGATGAGTTTGCGACTATTATTGGTCAGGTTTGTACCTTTAATGGTATTCTGATCCAAGAGCTTGAAGAATGATCTCTTGATGAAAAAAACATTCTCATTGTGAGTATTTTTGATTTTAATTACAGTTAGCTTTACGATTCATAAGACACACCTTGTTAAATTTACCTGCCCAACAGATTCTTCATGGATTAATTTAGTATGTACGTATTGAATTCTTGTAACGTTATATTGCGAATTACCTACGTGCAATGTATGGCAATGGGTATTTCTGTCTGCATGGGAATGTTCTTTTTGAGGTAGGTAGGTATTTATCGATTCCTTTTCTTTGCAGAATGGTGAATGTGCGGTGAGTACATTTCAATGATAAAGTTTAAAGAAAATTGTTTCAGGAATACGCTGAAAATGTTTTGTTAAATTAGCACGAAACAAAGTCAAAATCACTGAAAGTATGTTTATATGGTGAACGAACAAAAAAATAAAACTAATGTTAATTTGAAGGATTCGGTTTCAAGGAAGATTGACAAGCACTACCGAAACTGGAAACTAATCATAGTTACAAGTGAGGAAGATCCGGCAGTTAAAAAGATGAAAAAAGCCTTAAAGCGAGAAAATATTGATGAAGAAATATTTTGTAAACCTATTGCAGCTATTGAAACATCAGTTTCAGTGCCAATTAATTCATCTATCAAATGTAGTGATTCCCAATTAGGCTACCTATCCTTTTGAAGTAATTATACAAACTCCAGTTACAATGAATCTTTTGAATTCTGGGACAATAAAAAGTCTTCGAGTGATACAGGCCTTGAACGGATTGTGATCTTCGTGCATGATATTAATTCTAATAGTTCTCTTTGTTTTTTTATTTTGTTGCTTTTTTTTTTTTTTTTTTTTTTGAATAATTGTAAAATGTTTAGTTTATATGTAATCTGATTGTATTTGAATCAGTTGTTCAAGCGCAAAGAAAACCACGCGCGTTGAAAATAATAAAATTTCATTAAGTAATCTCTTGGTTTATGAAGTAGATTTATCATACGAATTATAGAGTTAAGCAACCAACAACACACCATAAACAGTTTTCTGAAATTGGCCTAAATACGCTGTTCCATACGTGTGATTATACATTCTTTGAAGATTTCAAAGAAACCCAACACTAACGAGCTACATCGATAAATGATGTTGCAATAAGGTTTTTGCTTCACATAGGATGCACGATTATTTGAAAACAGTTTGATTAATCGATCAATTTCAAGCAATCGATTTACCATTTCTTACTCCAACTTGCAAATATAATTTCTTCAACTCGCATTTATTTTAAGATAAAATAGAAAATTTCTTCTCCAACAGCCAACAATTGTAGGGTTTTCCTCATTATATTTCATCTATTTCTTTTATAAAAGTTTTTTGATTCTCGCCCAAGCCTGAATGATACTGATTAATCGATTACTTTTGCAAAAATAAATCGGGTATTGAAAAGAACATGTGTTTCAAATTTCGTAGCTGTTGGTTAATATTTGAAAATTTTATACACAAAACGACGATCTCCCCACAATACCACCATCACCAACAAACACGCAATTCCTATTAAGTATAAGATCTTTTTTAGGTGTAAATTATGGGTACAGACTCTCAGGACTCTCCCTTGCTAAAAAGTTAAACTTTGTTAATTGAATATAAACTACGAAAATTATTATTAAAAAATGTATTAAAAAATAGCTTATATTTGTTGTAGTATACCAGACCTTAACAATGAGAAAGCTTTGTAGATGTACACTAGTAAAGAACGTAAGAAAAAGACAATGGAGTTTACAGTACACTAAGAGTTAGAAAGAAAAGCGAAGATAAATGAACGAATGAGAGAAGTTCATTAAAAACTAAATTCTAATTTGTCATCTTAAAGTTCTATAATGCATAAACAAGTGTGAAGTTTAAGGGGAAATGTAAGTTAGGTAAGAAAGAGAAGAAGGAAGAAACCACAAAAACTGCAGTAAGCTGATCAGGATTGCTGAATTTGCGAAAGTTTACCAATTAATATTGACGACAGAGAATTCGTAACAAAACATCGCGCGTCTGAACAAAAAAAGAATTTAAACTTTGAATGGATTTGTAAATTTCCTGTTTAAGCTACTAAAGTTTTATTTAATTTGCATACCCATGTTACGAATTCAAATGGTAGGAAAATGCTCTTAGGCTATACCTGAAATCATAACCTGAGTATTACACAAATTTAATTTATAATTGTTATTTGTTTATGTAGATCAATAGTACTCACAAGGTGGAGAAGAAACAGTCCCCCCACTTTGACCTTTTCCTCACAAATCAAACAACCAATTCGAAAACTTAGATTAATATGCAGGCCTATCTTAGATTTTATAATGTAACTTTGGCAACCACTAGCACATTTACTGTACAAGATAAGGCTAAAATGAAAATAATCTATTTTGTTCCTCGTGGTTAGTTGATACTATGCAAAGTCTTTAAAATTATTTCAGGTTGGCCAACTTCCCGGACGCAAAAAATTTTAGATGACATCAATGGTTTATTTGAATGTAATTGACCAAGGTCGGATTTAAGATTTTTGGGCACTCTTTCAAGGAAAAATTGCTTTGGATTTTTAAAAACACGCATTTATCCATATTTTTCTGCCAGGTTGTTATTTTTCTTTTTGCCATGCCCATATTTTGATTTTTTTCTGTGCGTTTTTCTTTTTTTTTTTGTAGCATAGCTCAAAATTTTAAAAAACAACAAAGAAATAAATGAAAAAGATTTAATCCAATTCAATTGGAGTGAATCGTTCTTCTACTGAGTTAAGAGTCATTCGATTCGATTTTTGTTTTTTTATCAACTTTTTGAGTAAATCAAAAGTGAGTGGAAAAAAATTTTTAAGAGTGTACCTAACAGACCGAGTGAAACTTTTTTTCATTCCCAACTACTAGCTGAGATGGGCAATAGCTATGTTTTTGTTGAATTTTACTGTGGAGGTTGTGACAACTTCACAACTGTTATGAAAGTACAGTTACAGCATTCTTTTTGCACTTGTGTAAGTTATGAAGCAAAATTTGATGACATTAGCAAGGCTATTGTTTTTGACTTTTTGCACTTGTTGTGCGAAAATTGTGGATTGTTGTCACAGTTTTCTACACCTACTTGAGAGTTGGTGAGAAAAATTATTTGAATTGTAGTATTTTTTTATTTTTCAACAACAGTTGTGAAATGTGACTTCACAGTTTATACAAATTATCATAAATTAACAACTGTTGCTCATCACAACTTTTCATCGCAAATGGACAAATAGAATAAAGCTAATATGTCTTATAATTTTGCTGTCTAAATGTAGTCTAAGCTCGAGCTAAATAAAGTACCTATTAAACCAATAAATCGTTGACGATAGTCATTATGTCACACTGGTTGTAGGTTTTTTTTATATCAAATTTGACCTGTCTGTCGTAAGGCCTCGCAAGAAACACCTTATGTATGAGAAATCTTTCTAACAACATCGTGGCTTCTACATTAAGCAAAAAAAAAGTGTAAGTTCCACTGGGGTCATACTCATGAAGGATAGATGTGTAAACATAATAGAGTTACGCATGCACACAACCAGTGGCAAATCCTCTGCTACATTTAGGGAAGCAGAGATGTACCAACTAAAAAAGTAGAAAATAAGAATTACTTATTTAAAAATGTTTATGGAACATTACCCTGAATTCAAGAAAAAATTGATTCCTTTTTAATTTGGGCAAAGCATAACCAAAATACGGCAAAGGAATCTCTATTCAAAGAGATTCACTTCACATTCACACATAACACGCACGCACGCACGCACACACACACACAAAACAAATTAATTCTTAAATTTTTATTAACAGCTCACCAAAATATAGCTATACCTAAAGATGTACCAAAAAAAATATGAGGATTCACCACTGCACCCAATTACGATGTAGCTCGTACGTAGCTTGTACCAGTTAAGATCCTAATTCTCCCTTACCATAGATCGAGCACTAAGATGTTTACACATCAAAAAAAAATGTTTACTACAATAAGTGCTTTGAGAAGAAGTTAAACAAGTCGGTTTGTAAGAATTCACATAGACATAGGTGCCATATTCGACTTTATTATTGTACCCAAACATCTCATTCAATGAACAATGTTTCTTAATTCTCTCTCTCTCTCTCTCTTTCTTTCTAATTCTCTCTCTTTCTTTCTAATTCTCTCTCTTTCTTTCTCTATCGTTCTCTCTCTCTCTTAAAATTCGATAAAATTTTCCAAAACCACTTTCATGAACACCGACATCAAACGCTGTATAGGTACACCAATTCACACAGCCTCACTCATCGCGCCGAATTCGCAACAAGAAAAAGATCATTTTTCATTTTGTCAGAGATAAGTACGAACAATTCTATTCTATGACATAGAAAGCGATTGTCAAAACATTCTCTGCGGCATGAGTGCCTGGAAAGTTTTCCCTCATCAATTTTTACGGTTTTTCGCCGCATCTCTACTTTCATTTGTAAGGAAAAATGATTTTATACGTTTGAGTCGTATTTTCACCAACAATAATTGTATATTTCTTTCTCATCCATACACGCACATACAATACTCTAGTTAACAACTGTGGTCGAAGTTGAATAAGTATAGCCTACATCATCGTTTGGATATATATTTTCTTTTCTTTGTAATTATCTTTGTTTTGTTTTGTTTTGTTTTGGAAAAAAAACTTTTTAAGAACTCCTGCTAAGCCTGTATAGTAGGTATGGGTAGAAGTGTGACGCTTACACGTACTTTTTATTTGATGGAGCTAACATGCGATGATGTAATTCTTTTATTTCCTTAAATACTTTTTCTATTTTTTCTTTATTGCAACAACATGAGGAGCTAAATAAGAACTCGATCGAACGTACCACGGGAAATAGTACAGTAGATGTTTTGACTTTCTGCATTTTTGACGATCATTTAGCGAAGTTATGTATGACGATTTCCAGTTTCCTTTTGTTAGGTGAAAAAGAAAAGAAAGAAAGGAAAAAAGAATGACTGTGTGAGGGTACACACCGTTGAAGTGAAACTTCTATCGGATTTTCGTTTAACGAATCAATTGGACATGAACGGGCCAAGCTCTTGCATTCATTATGATGCGTTTCATGACCGTTTTTTACATTGGTAATCTAGAACGTTTCTTGAATCTTAACGTGAAGTAAGACTTAAGTACTTTGACTAGGTTTATCCTATACTTATACATGGGAGTCGCAGATAAAATATTGCTTAAGAGGCAAATTTATTCTGAAGGACATTGTTCTAAAATATAGGTCTTAGTTTACTATCATATGCAAGGAAGTTTCACTTCAATTTAGGGCTTGTAATCACAACCACAACCAGAACAATAACTACTAAAAACCTAAACAAATTGACAACATTGATTTAGGAACTGATAATCAAAATAATAAAATTTCATCTAACCAATAATCAATAACCAATAACCAATAACCAATAACCAATTCCCATAAAATGCTGAAACTATTATAACTGCAACAGTAATCGGAAAGAACCAGTTTTTATAGGTGTGGAATACCTTGTTGTAAAAAAATATTCACACAAGAAAGTAATCAACAATAATTGTGTGTTCTGCTTCTTCATATGTACAAACATACGTTTAAGCCAAAACCTGGACAAACACTGGTTATTTTAGAGTCATTTTGGACAGTTATAGGGGCTAATTTACACACACACATACATAGTAAATATGAACATCCATGCATAAGGGTGGTTCGTCATTTCTTGTAGAGATAAGAAATGGTGGACTGATTTGTGTACCAAATTGTGAATCACTGTAATTGTCTGGTTCTCATAGAATACTTGCAAGTACATACAAGTAATTGCGTTCGAATGTAATTTGTTCATTTGGTTTAACGTCATAGAGATGAATATTAGCCAGCCTTTCAGCGGCAACTGTTGTGGGTGGTCCAAGCCCCTTCACTTCATGAGTAATGTCCCCACAATTGATCTTCACAAAATATCAATATTATTGATAATTTTTTTTCTAAAATTACCTATTATTTCCTGGAAAATTATTAATTAGGTATAGATAATTTGACATGGAGGAAATTTTTTTTGTCTATTTTACCCCAAAATTTGTCTCAACCAATAACCAGAAAATTGTTTTGGTTAACCAGAATGATAACCAGTAACCAAATAATTACATTTTTAACCAATATTGATTTTTATTGGTTTCCAATAACCAATAACCTTAAAAATATTTTGGTTACAAGCCCTACCTCAAACAAGCTACATTGATAAACGATGTTGCAATAGGGTTTTTGCTTCATATAGTGATATACAATTATTTGAAAATTGTTCAATTGATCGATTATTTCAAGCAATTGATTTTACTGTTTCTTACATAGGGCTTATAACCACAACCAAAACCAGAACAATGACCAGTAAAAAACTAACAAACAAAACATTTTTGGGGTTATTGGTTACTGGAAACCAATAAAAATCTATATTGGTCACGGTTATTGGTTAAAAATGTAATTATTTGGTTACTGGTTATTGTTCTGGTTAAATAAAACAAATTTTCTGGTCATTAGTTATGGTTAATATTTATTGATTAAGACAAAATTTAGTTAAAATTGACAAAAAAAAATTTCACTAGGTCAAATTATCTATAATAAATTGTTTTCTAGGAAATAATTAGTAATTGTTGAAAAAAAATGTTCAGTAATATTGATATTCTATGAAAACTAATAAAAACTGATTCTTTCTGGTTATTGTTCTGGTTAATGGTTTCAGCATTTTATGGGAATCTGTTATTGGTTATTGGTTAGGTGAAATTTTTTTGGTTTGCTTATCTGTTCCTAAATTAATGTTGTCAATTTGTTTCGGTTTTTAGTGGTTATTGTTCTGATTGTGGTTGTTGTTACAAGCCCTAGTTCCCAGTAATCAAGAACCCCAAAAACATTTTGGTTACAAGCCATACTTCACTTACTTGCAAACTTAATTTTTTTTCAACACGCATTAATTTCGAGGTAGAAGAGAAAACGTTTTTTCTGCAACAGCCAACTAGGAGGATTTTCCTCAGGTGAAATGTCTATTTCTTCTATAAAAATTTTGTGATTCTTACCCAAACCTGAATGATATTCGATTAATCGATTAGGTGAATTTCGCAAAAATAAATCCAGAAGCAAAAAATCGATTAGTTGATTAATCGAGGTAATCGATTAGTAGAACCAATCGATTAGTATGCATCTCTAGCTTCACAGATAAAAAACAAAACATAGAACTGGTTGAAGAAAAAGAAGGAAGGACAGAACAATAAGAACGATGAGAGGAAGGAAAATTATGGTGATTTTAATAGGTAGGTGGAAAAACCCTGACAAAGTTATTGAAAACGTTTCTTTTTGAAGGCAGATGAAAAGAACGACGAAAATACTAGAGGCGTTTGAATTCGACGTTCTAATTCCAGTTTTTATAATTATATTGTAACGGGGAGTACCTATTGTTCCAAGAGAAGATAAAAAATAATTCTGTTTTTCCAGGGTGAATTGATTTTGTCTTGAGTTTTTTCAGTCACGAAATGAAATTATTTTCAGATTACTAAATTGTCGTGTCAAGCAAAAATTAAGGTATATTAAGTAGGTGAGTAAATTTCCAAACTCCCACAGCTTCTATTGTGATGGTGGTCAAAGAAAAAATCTGGAAGTTTTTTTCTCGATATTTTATTTAAATTCAATTTTGTTCAGGTATATCAGCACGAGTATGCCAAAACAGTAGAATTGTGAATACCTATCCTTTGCCTTTTAATTATTTACAATTTTATTTCGATGACCTAAATTCGAAAAATGCAGAAAGTAACGAGTATTTTGTCTGTACTTGAACATATAGGTAGTAGATATAACAATTTCAGGGCACTGTCAACTTTTTATTATAGTTTCTGCGTAGGTACGCATCCTGTCAGCAATACTCTGAATTCAATTCCCTAAGGTATGTGTTACACGAGCAGTATTTTTTAAGCAGTAAAATAATGCACAGTATATTTGTACAGGCTGCAGACATTTGCAGTATGAAACTCCACTGCTTAAATCTCATACTGCAGCAGTACAAGATACAATATGAGAAACATTTTATCAGCAAAATCAAAGATTATAGTCACATAAACAGTAATTAAGTATATGTATTCAGGTAAATGTCTAGAAGAGTAGTCATTCTTTTTGTGTCATTTTCTTTAATAAATTGTTGTTTGTAATTAATTATGATTTTATGAGTGAACAGATGTAACAGTGGTTTACACAGGGAAGGCTATTGGGGGTTTTGATCCTACCCCTCACAAAAAAGCACTTGAAATGCCGAAAAAATGTCTATTCATCTGAAGTTTTTATAACTTTTGGGATAATCATTAATTTTTTCCATTGCTTTTCATATTATCTGTTAATTTTTGGTTAATAAATTGCTTTTCGAATTGCGTGAATTTAAAATTTACACAAAAAAGATCTCTCACATTAACAGTTAAAAATTTATGAAAAATTTGATGACTTTTCTGAGAAACTACTTCTCCCGAAGACACATCCTGCATGCACCACTAAGAAGTAATGGATTTCACCTAATTACGTATTATTCTACCTATAGATACTTTCCCTAAAGTAACTGACAAAATACCGCCCTACATTTTACTGCCCATAAAATACTGCTCGTGTGCCATAGGCCTTAGGTACCCTCTTCCTGCTGGTTACTCGTCAGGTTATTCTTTAGTTTTGGTTTTATTGAATCTTGAATGAAGAACTGTTGAGAGGGCAATATTTGCTGTATTAGGTTTTGGATGTGTGGGCATAATGTTTTATTGATTTCTAAATAAGTAATACTGTGGAATGCACAATGCGGTAAATTGCCACGTCCGAACCAAAATCATGCCAGGTAAGATTAGTCACCTCAGAGTCCCAAAATACCTGCATTCGGGGTGGCGTCAAAACACCGCACCTGAGAAGGTTCTAATTTGAACATATTTTGGTAAGGTTTTTGACGTATTTTTTCTTTACGAAATTTTATTTATATTTTTATTCACTAATAAATAACATCAAACTGGAAAATAACTCTTCACTTCTAAAGTCATTACAAAGAGAAAGATATTATTCTAAGTATGAAAGTATAGCGAATGAAGATGAATATAAGGAAAAACATTTATATTCTAAAGAGTACGTCTCTCTACAGTGAATGTAGTGATAAGATTCCTAATAAACATAATTATGTCAAATTGTATAATAGATTTGATAAAAAATCAAAAATATTGTACTAAATGTAAAAAAGTAAAAAAAGTAGAAGTTGGTAACCATCAAGACTGATATAAAGATTTTAAGAACGCACATTTAAAAACTATTATAATAATATAATAAATAAAGATAAATTTAAAGAAAACTTAAAAAATAATTACAAAAATAGAAAAGGCGGAAATAGTATGTGAGTGTGGAAAAGTTATATATTGCTGTATCTTATAAAACACATTTAAAAATAAAAATTTACTCCAATCTTCGTGTTAAACCAGTATGAGTATAAAATAAAAATCCTAATTAAATATTTTTTCCTTATTAAACAGAAAAAAAAAAATGAATAACAGAAATTTGATATAAATTAGTATTATGAGAAATGAGACAGAGAGAACTTGTTAAACTGGTTTTTCAGATATCCAAGAACAGAACAAAAGGGGCCTTTCCTACATGTTTTTCACCGGATAATGCGGGAATACTTTTTATTTAATCCGTTGAAAAAAAAAAATAAGAAGGATATGGGCAAATTATGTTGATTTTTGCACTTTTAAAGATAAATGGGCGATTTACTCAAGGAAAAAAAAAACAAAAAAACAGCTGATATAATTTATTATATTTGGTTAAATTGTATTTTTCGCAAACTAATTTTATACTTTAAAGTTTGAACGATGGATACATGCTCTTTTGTGAAGTTCTTAACAATTTTTTTTATTTTATTTCGTTTAGGTAACACCAACTTACAGTCGGTGCTTCTATTTTAACGATTGTTCTATAGTTTGAAATGGTTGGAAAATTTAATTATACGTAGGTATTCGATAGTTTCCGAAAGTTTCTTGTTATTGAACGACCTTCAGCTTGATAACTTATTTTTAAGAAAAGGTTGTTGTTTATGCTAAAAGTATCGAGTGGAGCACAAAATTCTAAAGCGCCTTATCTCCAAAAAACTACGAAATTAATTTCAAAAATTTCGGAACAAAGATCCCAACTGGCAAAAATGAAAAAAATACACCCCGATACGATTTTTTGAAGTTTTCAAACTCAAATTTTTTGATGTTTTCTTTAATAAAACTACGTTAGCCGCATTGAGAAAAAATTTTCAAGGTCGCAAATGACGAAAGTTAAATTGTTAAGGAATGATTTGCGTTTGAGAAACGAAAACAAACAAAGAAACCCAGACGATGAAGAGAGAGTGAGACAGAAGATATTTTCGTTCTTTTTCCTCTTCAATTTTTGTGATACAAGATAACGTACGCTCAAATATCAGACGTAGATCTGTTAACGGGCGGAATTTTTGAAGATTTTCAATAATAGGCTATTCGACTGAGGTAAAAGCAAAACTAGTTCTCTGAAATGGTTATATTCGATTTCTCAGGGTGTAATTCAAAGGCGGGAGAAGATCGCAGAAAAGTTCTGAAATATCTGGAGGTAGGAAAGGACATAATATGTATATAGCGAAAGGTTTTTTCTTAAGGGAGTACAAAAACGAAAATTTCCAACAGATAAAAATTTTGATATCATTGTACAAAAAAAAAAAAAAGAAAGAAGGTCATCAACTGGTAGGATTTTCCAATTGGTGTAAATATATTACTCAGATCCTTGGCTTAGTGCTAATGTTCGTTTTAAGTTTTATTTCGTTACTATCGAAAATTGCGTCTTGTATCGTGGTAACTAGAAATCGGCTTGTATAAAATATATATAATACATGTATAATTATGTATGAATTAGTAGAGTTTTTGATGCCATAATTTTCCTTGAGTTATGAAACGAAAAACATGCCTACTCTCATCCCTATGTCGTTTCATGAAAACAAGATTAATAAAAAGATTTCCATAGAAAACTACGGGGGAAAAAAAAATCTCATCAGTTTTCACGATTTTCCAGCTGCCCAACTGATGAGCAAAAATATTCAACTTCCCAACATTCCAGGGATGTGATAAAATTTGTCAACGAACTGGAGGGCGTATTTCTTTACGGATCGAAGCGAAATATAGCAAGAGAGTATTTTGGATACATATTTCAGTCAACTGCAGAGATAAGACGAATCCGTCCATTAGTTTAAAAATTACGGTTTTTAGAAGTTTTGATATAGTACAAAATTTTTAAAACCTATGCCTACACATAATTTGAAATTCTGTCAATTCTAGGCGAAATCTATCCTTTCCATCTGGCTTTCCACCGCTTTTTTTTTTTTTTAGAAAAAAAAAAAAACTATAGACATACAAAAAATAACTTTTTATTAAATCTTATCAAAGAGTGCTTCAAAATTTTTTTTCAGAGCTGCCGGTGTGATACCTATAAATAAAATGGATAAAAAAATACCGAGGGTACGTCAGTTAGAAAGATGAATTTCTCTTAGAATAGACTGAATTTCAAATTATGTGTATTGTGACTTCGTTCATTATAGGTTATAAGGTTTTTGTGACATAATGAAAATTTAAAAAAGTTGTAATTTGAAAACTAGTGAGCAGTTTGACAATTATCTTTGAATCTGACCGAGAAATAGACCCAAAGAAAACACGCGCCGCCGATCCAAAAAGAAATACGTCCTTCTGTTTGTTGACAAATTTCTTTGTACCCCATATATACAGGGTGTCTGGTTTTCGTTTGGCAAGCCGGCAGGTACGTATAGTACTCAAAAAAAGAAAAACAAAAGTCCTGTATGAAAAGTTGCCTACTCAAAAATTGAAGGGGATACAGAGTTTTAAAGATTACAAAAAAGCACAATTTTCAAGCTGATGTACAAGACACTGTAATTGATGGAATCAATAATGTAATTAGTGGGGCTGGTAGTACTGACTTTGACGAAACAAAAATCTCCTTACCATATATTTCCTATTCTCAAAATTGAGGGCGCTAGAAAATGCTAAACTTTGGGAAAATTGAAATTTTCACAAAATCACAAAAAAGGCCTATTTTTACCCTACCATTAGAAGAGTAAATAACAATTTTGGAGGGATTCCAATTAAGTGAATTTTTTGTAGGTATCTAGAGGAACAAAAAAGTATATCACCATCTTCTCTCAATTCTGAGTATTTAAAAAGTTATCCTGAGTTGAGTAAAGTTCAAATTCAGAGTTTATTGTATTTTTAAGCTATGTTCATCTGAAGACATAAAAATTCAACTATAAATTTTTTGAAACAATGTAGTCTACTAGTACTTAATGAGATAAGAAAAAGAAGCTCTATGAACATACCATGTGGGGACAATACTCGTATGAGGTAATAGGGGCTCGCACCCCTCGACAACCGTTGCCGCCCAAAGGCTGGCAATAATCGTCTTTATGACGTTAAACGAATTTACACTGGTGCGTTTGTATGTTCGTACCTGTACGTACGTACAGGTAAGATACATTGTACGGGCCGAGATCAATTACCTGATAACGATCTTGGTAATGTCACAACCCGGTACCAAACGCACTGCGTCGTTTCTTATCACCTCAACAGAGACAAGAAACGATGTAACGCATGACATAATTACGTACATATACGTATGCATGTGTCTGTGTGCGTGTACCAAATCCTGTATATAAACTCTCAGAACCGGCTCAAAAATCACCAGTGTTCGCCGAGGATTTGGCTCTCCCATACTTAATCGTATGAAGTGGCAGAACACGCAAATACTGTTGAAGACCTTCTAGTGTGAATATCTCTCACAACAAGGTATTCCACATACCACTTACTTTCAAAATTGAATAATATACATCGCTCTAAAATTTGGAGTCCCAAACTTAAAAAAAAATTTAAAAAAATTTTAAACTTCAAAAATTTTACAAACATGTTGAAATATTGCCGTATAATAGGAAATTACACCAGACATGCAATTTTTGACAGTAATGAATGAAAAGTTGCATACTTGCAAATTGAAGGGGAAAACTCCTGGCAATTACATACGTCATATTGTTTGTAATTTATGAATTTCCATAGAAAGAAAAATGTGGAATATACCTACCTAAAAGACATTAATTTATTTTACGATTTATATTATTTGATTTCCCACAAAAATGACTAACCCTACTACTGGAACCAAGTACTCGATAAGTGCATATGTCCAGATGCATTACCTCTATGGTAAATGCAATGGCAATACTTCGACTGCTGCAGACAAGTCTTATCGAAGCCAGTACTACCAGCCCCACTAGTTACATTATTGATTCCATCAATTACAGTGTCTTGTACATCAGCTTGAAAACTGTGCTTTTTTGTAATCTTTAAAACTCTGTAGCCCTTCAATTTTTGAGTAGGCAACTTTTCATCTAGGACTTTTGTTTTTCTTTTTTCGAGTAATATACGTACCTGCCGGCTTGCCAAACGAAAACTAGACACCCTGTATAAACGTCTGAGAGGAGGTTGTTTTTAGGGTCGGGAGACCATGAATGGAAAAACTATAGTGAAATTTTCCCGTTGTCGCGACATATGGCACCTCCTGCAATTGGTAGATTCTACGAAATCTGCCTAAAAAAATTCAGAGATACCTACGTTCGCATAATAGTCTATACAAAAATTTTTTATGCAGTATTCACGTGTTTTCGTGGCGTCAATCAAATCTTTTAAAGGAAAAAAATTATTTTTTTAAGAACTGCACTCTAACAATATTTGTGGGTATCGTACAAATAAAAGGTATTTAACACAGTAGATAGGTAGCTAAGTTGATTTATTACTAAAACTATATACAGTACATGAAATATGTATAAGTTGTAAGACATACTATGTCTAAAAAGTTGAGTTACAAAAGAATGAAATACATTAATTTAAAATAATATGGTACCTATTATATCGGGTCTGAGTTGTGGGTGATAATGTGTTGAAGGGAAAACAGAGAAATGGAATACAGACAATATAAGAATATGATGAATATGCAATTATAGAGGATTTGTTGGAAATAATTCTCTTTGGAAAAGGTTTGTATTAGGCTTTCACTGTATAATACTGAATCAGTAAAGAAAGATGATTTGTGGTTAGACATGCCGGTGCTAAGTAGGTAAGTTGAGCGTACCGCTATCCTTGTGATTTTAAAGGATGTCTTTCTAAGATGTATTCTAAATAGGTGAACTCAAGCAAAACTTTGAAAATACGTAGAAGACATGCTAGAGTTGCCTACTTTTTTACCAGCATGTCTTGATATTAAAAAGTAGGTACATTGGTTTTATGGAGCTTTACTTGTCTACCACATAGTCAAAGGTATTAGGGAATAGCTGATTCTGAATAAATGGGTAAATTTAAGAGTTCTTTGACAGAAATTGTGTACTATTCTAGGAATTAAGAGTGATGGGATTATTATTTAAAAGTGTAGGAATAATTTCTGATTATATGGAGAATGTGTGAATGTGTTTTTGAGGATGTTTAACAATATATATGAATTTATGTAGTATGATTACACAGTAAAAACACGTCACAATTCGTAGTTTATTGTGACAGTGATTTGAAAGTTATATTTTATCAAACCTTAATTTGAACGTGCTTACTTAAATTTAACTTAAAAAGGTTTTGATGAAAATATCTAAAAATTAATAACTCGTTGATACCTATAATTGTTTCATTTAGCCTATATTATTAAAATCATAAAAAATTCGCTGCAATCTTTTATAAAATTTTAATCCAAAAAATGTTGCTTTTTTGGAATTGTAACATACCTATAGTAATTGAACGAGTATATAAAAGTGACAATAGAGTTTCCAACCTTATTATGCTAATAGCCTTGAAAGTTGAAAGTGTAGATACGAGGTAAGTAATAGGTAGTTAACCAACCAGAGATTCATTTGGCTCCTCACCCCTCTAAAACATTTAAAGTATTGTTCTTAGGTGCCTACATTTTCAGCAATCTAATTTGGTTTTCAATCCTCTATACTTAAAGGCTACAATAAAAAAATTCAATACATGACGAAGCGAGAAATGAGTTTTTAAGAAAATCCTTTTGCAACTGACAAAAAGCAAAACAGATGCTCTAAAGCTGCATTTACATCAAACAAACAAGCAAACAACGAACGTATTTTTTGCTCATTTGGTGTAAACCGCTATCACCCAAACAAAGTCTCTTTATTAGCAGGTACGCACATGCGGATGATAAGAGATGAGCATAGCCATCTTACATTATTTGGTTTTTCTACAAAACTGATAGTTTTACATGAATTTTACATTGTTTATTGTAGGACGCTGGGGTGTGTGCGTGCGTACAACCACAATAGACCTCGTGTATGTGTGAGCCTTGCTCAGTGTTAAAGTTAGACTAGTGGTGGTGTACCAAAAGCCTGTTCACCAAAAAGTGTGTTTGTCCTACATGATGTAGGGACAGGCCGCACAACCTACAAGCAAGTGCTGTAATACATCTGTCGCCACTGGTAGGGAGTCGCCACATTTATTATTAAGTACTATATTATTACTATATATATATATATATATATATAATTAATAACACAAAATGGCTGTTCATCTCCTATCACCTTCATGCGCAAACCTGCTTGTAAAGAGCCTTACCCAAACCAATAAAAACGAATGAAATTCGCTACCCCAGCAAATTGCAACGAACATCCTGTAACCTCGTGAATCGGGGAAAAGATCGAACGAACACCGAATGTTCCTTCGGTGTAAACGCAACCTAAGTAAAATAACGTTGAAGTAAAATTTATTTTAATTTTTTTGTTCGAGAAATGCGTATGGGAACAAAATAAATTATAAGCGAGATTTTTCTGTGAAAAGTTGTTTCGACATCTTCATTCTTCAGTAACTTATAACAAGCTTAGGAAAGACACACGTTAATTTATTCTATCTTTGCAAACTTATTTCAGTTTTGAAAGAAAAACAAACTCCCAACGAAGTTTCGTTTGCCTCAGTGGTGTACCTGTACCACCTTAACGTATCCGTGCAGACGCCAAATTCTTACCGCTTGCTTCTGCATTATATTTATTATCATCTAACCTAATTCATCCATTAAATAGAACCTTTTACCAGAGACTTCACACGAGCGTGACAGAACTTCACTCCAGCCAACAATTTAATTATTTAATAGATTTACACTATTACCTATCCACACTGAACACACTTATCTAAATTACTTCGAAAGCTAACAAAAACCTAAATTTCCGTTCCAAGTATCTACGCGGTATAAGTAAGTGTACCTATTTTCCAAAAGTGTCAAATGTTTTAAGGGTAGCCATTCGAAAACTAGTTTACCGATTTCGTTTGAATTCAGTACCAGACCAGTGCTTAGTATGGTCACTAACCTACCATAAAATTTAAAAAAAAAAATCTTTCAATTTATACCGTAGTTATCGGTCTGACAACATGGTGGGTTTACAAAACTTTGAAAACCCCTCTGTCTGAAATTACTACGATTGGATTTCAAAAATTTTAACACAAATATGTAAGTATTAAAATCCTTCAACACTGTTTTATGTTTCATTGCCATAGGTCAAAAAGCAAAGGTTCCACAGACTCCCGACAATTGCCAAAATGAGTAAAAAGTGGAAATGTGAGGTGAAGTACCATTCATGGATCAGATTTATCAAGTCTACTTCTTGAAGGCGAGAGGACTCAAACAGTGAAAATGCTGTGTACATGTTCAAGGAATACATTTATATGTTCTTGTTTTCCAAAATTTTATTTGTTGCTGAGATACCATATTTCAGAAATTTATATTTGATCGCATTAAAGTACGGTGGCCCGAAATGTGGATCAGTCACCAAACATAAAAATTTTCATTTAGGTACTTATACCTGAGATAAGTACTTTTACAGCACACTGATACCTCATTCAATAGCGTATTTCTCAGTTTTTAAAAATAAAGTCATAAAAAAAATTGAAAAATACCTTATTGTTGATTGTTCTATGAATGGACAAGTTTTAGTTGATCCTCCAACGGACAAAGTCTTCAACAATGAAAATTTGTCAATAAACATTGAAAAACATTTAAACGATGGTTCATTGTGTCTTGGTTTTTGCGTTTGATATTGGTCTTTAGAATAATTTTTGTAGGTAGGTATACTGACATATTTTCTGTCTATTGCACTAAACAATAAAAAAAATTCGTTCGTGGAGGAAAAAAAAGTGTAAAATAATCGAAAATTTAGTAGTTTTGATGAAAAATTGTTCCATAAAGACATGCACTATATATAAAACTAATTACTGACCTTATCAATTAAAATCAATTTTACCCAAAAATTTCAGTTTTGTAATTTTACATTTTAAACCTTTTCAATACACTCGCATTATCGTACCAGAGGTACTATAGAAATATATAGTAACAGGTTGACAATTTTACTCAGATCTTACCAAATACAAATAATCTCGAGGACTCGGCAAAATGTGATAAAATTAACATTTTGCAAATTATTTTTGACAAATCGTCTCTAAAATTCATGAAAAATCATGCATTTTGACTTTACAAAAGAAAATTGCCCATAACTACGACAATAGGCAATGAACAGGTATACAAATTGGATAATTCTGAAAATTGGAGTAGTATCGAAAAATGACGTTAGTTTCATAATTATAGCGTTACCCAAAGGTAAATAATTCGCCTGATCCATGAACAAGGTCTGATCCACGATTAGTATTTTACCTTATATATATCGATACACGAGTACCTACGTATAATTATATATCAGCTACAGAAAAATTTTGCCATTTATTTGTGATCTATACGACTCAGGAAAAAGAAGGTTAGGGGGTGCGTAAAAACGTGAAAAAATGAGAGAATTAGAAAAAAAAAAAAAAACTCAAGAAAAAAGTGAAAAAAAGAAGGAAATGTGAATAATAATTTACAACAAACGAAGGAAATAAAATACGATACCTATTCTCCTCCCACCCATCAAAAAACTGTAGTTATAGCACTAGATTTCATGAATTTTCAGTAATTTAAAAGAGAACGAAACACACTGTCGTCGTTCGTCAGTACCTAACTTTTCGTTCACTTGCCTAAAAAAAGAGTCGAATATAAGTAGGTGTAGAGAAAAATAAGAGGAAATTGAGTAAGGTATTCAATTTTAAGTTGGTTACCATTCCATTCTGGAACCTTTTCTTATTTATTTCTTTTTTTTTATATATCCCCGAAAATGAAGAAAAATATTTGATTTACTCTGCGTTATGCACGAGCAATGGCTGCTAAAATTATGCAAATAACTCGGCCCTAAATTTTTACGAATTTAAATTTTACGTTTTTTCGAGTCAGCCGTCTACAGTGGTTGGTAAAAATGACGGTAGGCTGTAACAAGAGTGATGTCAAGAAGAGATTCAGGAAAACGTATGAATACTTAAAACCTTATTTTGAAAGTAAAAAATTACACCCATATATAGTTTTGTGGAATGAGATGCAGATATGTATGCCCGGATAAAGGACATCGAAGAAGAAAAAAAAAGTTAACTGATATGAAATCCATTGCATCCATAGTAAAAAAAAAATATGGCGCAGCAATGCTTCGCTAGAAAACCCAGTTTACAGATGAAGATAGAGATAAAGATAGAAATAGAGATAAAGACAGAGATAGAAACAGAGATAAATATAGTGTTGGAGATGAGATAGAGAGAGAGCTTGAAAAAAATCGCAAAATAATATCGATAGTAATCTATACTTATGTCGATATTTCATTGATGGTTTCAGGTTGAGAAATTACAAAAAACTATCAATAGTTATCCATATTTTTGACAAAAATAAAACCGTGAAAACAAAATTTTTTCCAAAAATTTTTCTTTTCCAGTTTTCTCGGAAACTACTAAATTAATAGGCATCAAACTTCTGAGAAACTCGCATCAACAGGAGAAAAGTTTATCGTGAAAATTAGTGTCCTATCCCTTTTGTAATTTTCTCAGAATTCCGGAAAAACGACTTTTCCAGAAATTTTTTGTTTTCCAGTTTTCTTAGAAACTAATTAACCAATAGGTGAAAAACTTCTTTCAGACCTGCTCCAATATAAAATCTATCTCTTGTAAAAATTTCAGCCCTATTCATCCGCTAGTTTTCTCAAAACCGTGAACACAAAATTTTAGGAGATATGTATATATATATATATATACATAAAAAAATTAGGTCAAAATGAAAAAATTGGACTAATTATTTTCTTTTTTCACGAAATGGATAATTTTCATCATCCCCACCCTTATCTCTTCCATGAGGTCAATTTTAATACCCCGTTTGAGAAAAACTTGGTAAAAAGGGTCGCCAAAACTCGATGAGGTTACCTACATGATGTAGTCAATTCTTCATTCGATATCGATGATGAACTTATATGTTATTAATTTTCAGCGAGAAAGAAGTTTCAATCAATTTATTCTCTATTTAAGTCGATGGAATTGTTAATAAAATTGCAGAGCCAGCAACAGCTTTTCACCAAATAATACTACGTAACTTTCATTAATCAAGGCCTGGGTATAAGATTTTCGGAATCATGAGAAATACGTTCGAAATTAAGATAGGGACTTCCCTGGTCTCAAAATATTTACTTTATTCTATTTTTCATTGACCAACGAGAGAATGAAATTTTCATAATTTTCATCCCTACGATTTTAATAAATATTACATCAGTAAGAGGATCGTGACATGAATATTCGACACTCAAAAGCTGAAGTGATTCTGGTGTTAATATTACGGTAAGTTAATGATTTTGGTCGTAGTCATGTAGAAAAATTAAGACCAAGACCAAGACCAGGACCATTAGTCCACATTGAACGAAAACAATGTTTTATTGGTAAGAATGTGTAATTGGGAATACTTTTGAGAACCGAGCCAAAATTTCATCTCTGTTTTCTTTGCAAATAGTTTTAAATTTTTTGTAGGCCTAAGCTTAAATGGGGCTCTTTTGTTATTTTTCCAAATTTGATGATGTACCTACCTATTATTTAATATAAATTTAGTCATTTAAATTCAAATTTTCAATTATTCTTTTTGAATAATTATTTTTTATAACTACAACGCCTCTTCTAACTAAATATTAGGATAGAATTATAGCAAAAATGTCAATATAAATCAACAAATAAATAATGAAAATAATCAACATTAAAAAAAAAATTGTTAAAAATAGTTGAAAATTATGACACAATCCCTTCATCATTTGAGAAAACTTGCTAATTTTAGACAGCCATAATATTTGACGATAGATTTTTTTAACGCAGAATATTAAGTAGGTACATATTTTAACAGATAAAAATGTGATAATTATACGTGTTCTGCGTGATTTTTGTAAATGTTACATCTGAAAAGTATTCTAATTCTGCATAAATCCATATCTGAACCAAGTTAATCCTATAATAACATTTTAAAAATTCCAAACCTCTGCTAGGTACCGGTACCATATCTATGTACTGCCATTAATTGAAAAGAACATGAATAGAAAACCCGAGATGAAATTTATGCTCGGTGCTCAAAAATATCCCTAACCACCCTTCTGTATCATTAAAACATTGTTTTTATCTAAGCTATTGTGTACATGATCTTGGTTTTGGTCTTTCTTAATAATTCACAGTTTTGGTTTCGGTCCTCGTGGTATTCCAAGGGGGTTGGATTTATGAAAAATGAAAACAACTCCTGTGGTATGCCAGATAGGGTGACCTCATGTCACCACAACCAAGACCAAAAAGCACACACAAAATCACACTCAAAACTCACCAACAGTAAAACATATGGTCAGGACAATGTAACTTACTGGAGTCCAATTTTGTACAAATAATGCAGTGAATGGATTGCCAGCCATGAGTCAGATTTGTATCACCAAAACCTCCATATTTTTACAATCTGTTTTAAATTTCAATCTAAAACTGGAAACAAGCTATCTATCAAGATAACTTACCTCATCATAGAAACACATCAACTAAATCATACCTTTCTCCTTAAAGGTGCCCTCAATACCTTTTTAGCACATAAACATGGTAGAAATAAAAGAAACCATGGCGAAATCAAATAACCGGCGTGTATTAAACATTAATATATACATAAATTTTAATAATAATAAAAACATACTATGATATTAATGTAAATTGACAGGTTGAAATATGAAAAAGAAACAAAATGAGGTACTTTTCATCAATCACTACCAGATGTTGAGTAAAACAGAGACATTAAAATAACTTTTGTAAAACATGGAACATGATCAGAACACTGAGATAAGAAAAAGGAGAAATTTATCAACCTTTGAAAAACATATGAGATCTAGTGAAAACCCACCATAGTAGGTTTTCATCGAGTGTCCGAACCAAAATATCACGTATACTACACTCTCCAAAGAAGACCAATATTTCTTATACTTCCCAAATTTTAGTCAAAAACTAAAACCAAAAAAAAATACAAATATCCAGAAATGTCGAAGATTGATTTATGACTTTGTTTATTTCAACTGAATGAGATTTTTGATCAGACATCTATTAGATTTTGTATGAGTTATAGGGGCTCAGACGCCCAACAACAGTCGCCGCCGCAAAGCAGGCCAATATTCGTCTTTATGACGTTAAACAAATAATGCATGATGTACGTTTGATTGTAATTACTTGCACATGCATGCAAGTAATGTACAAATACTAAACTGTGACTAATCTTGACAATACGATGATGTCACAATTCCGTACATGAACCAGCCCATCATTTCTTATCACCATAAGAAATGACGCAACTGGGCTGCTCACACAAACATACGTATTTGCTATGTATGTGTGTCAATGTGCGTGTAATTAAGTCCGTATATAAACCATCCAAACCGGCTCTAAAATCACCAGTGTTTGCCCAGGTTTTGGCTTACCCATACGTTTAATATGAAGTGGCTGAACATGCAAAATCTGTAGATTACCTTCTGGTGAGAATATCTTTTTACAACAAGGTATTCCACAGGTACAATTTTCAATCTCATTTAAATTTACAAAATTTGTGTTTGTTATCAATTCTGAATTAATAATTATATTTATTCATTCATTTAATTCGATTATTATTATTTTTTATTTCTGTTTATTGCCAACTGGAATAAATTTGGGACGAATAAATTTGAATTTGGTACCTACCTTAAGGGTGAAGATAATAGCTTCAATAGAGGTGTTATTTCTCGTAACAGCGTTTAAATGGGCATACATCCTCTATTATATTTAATACTCTGTGTATAGTAGGTACTGGACCATTAAAATTTCATGAACCCAATTTACTTTGTATTGTACATACATGGTGGCATAAAAGCAGGCAACAAACGTCTATTTTTGACATTTTGATAGAATTCACTGATTTAAAATACAATTGATAGGAGTCACCTATTCAATTCACAAGGATAGCATATAGAAAAGTTGGTATTTTAAAGTACATCAAGTGGTACATTCTTTATTGGTTCAGTACTATCATATAGTTAAAGGTAAAAGGGTTTTAATTTTTAGTTTTTGTCTTCATAATTTTATATGGGATAAGACATGTCAACAAACAAAGCTTATACCATATCATAAATGATGGAGAGACACAATAATAATAACAATAAAGTTATAATAATTTAATAATGAGGCTAATATGACACATGCATCTGTGATTAGACAAACAAGATGTTGTTTCGAGTGTTTCCAGTTGTGTTTGTAAAGAGTTGGAGAAAAATTGTTCTTACAAGAGTACAAGACTTTTGCCAGTTTAAGCAGCTTTTGATGTGTAAACATCTTAGCATTCGGTCTAGTACTCTAGTAGAGGCTAAAACGAGAATTTCGTAACTCGTATGTCTTAGAAATTGTAACTGCTAGCATGTAGGTGTGCGATTGAGAGCATACGCGTTATGTACACTCACAACTACACTATTATGTTTACACATCAGTCCTTCATGAGTCCCTATTAAAACTCATACATTTTTTCTAAATTTAGCATTGAATTTATCTCATACTCTCATATACCCTCAAAGGAACATCACAAAAATTAATAAATAAAAAATTAATTCTGTAAAATTTAGACCCAGGCAAACGGACTAGAAACCGCTGTTCTATCCTCAGAACCCACCGAACTACTCAAAATGCCATTTTATGCACCTCTACGAAATGACCATCAAAGGAGATAACGCAGTTAGGTAAAAATATACTCTACTCGTGTCCGAATGTAGACCTTTCTCAATTAAACCCTAAAAGAAATCAATTTATCAATAAATATATGCAGCAAAACAAATGAAAAGTGGTGGGGTTTTTTTTCAATACAAATAATTCTAAACAATGGCAAAACCATAAAGCCGAAGCAACAAGTTGCCGAAAAACGACGGTAGAATGAAAAAGAAAAATTAAAAAGCCTTTGAACACCGTTTTCTCGTACGCGTGTGAATAGTTTAAAGCCAAACGTCACGATAATTAATAAGCTCTTTCACAATCATTAACTGTTACCACTGTATTCGAGCCCAAATTCAATTGTTATAATTTCGACGCTTAACTAAAAATAGGTTAGGTTAAAAAATTATTGTTTTTTTTTTAACCCGTAAACCATACTTACTCGGCTGGTTGCTACAGCAACGCCCAAAAAATAATTTCATTTCATCCAAAATTAATTTCGATTTCTTTACCCAAATTACACCGTAATAATAGTTGATTAATGTTCAAAAGGATAGTCTCGTATCCTTTTCGAACTAAAAAAAAAAAAAAAGATTTAAATTTGGAGAAAATACTGTATTTTTATTCCACCATCTGGGTGCCATGTACCTACGTATTAAGAAATGCTTAAGGACCAGGTTACAGTTTTCCAGGAGGGGATGTACTTTTAAACCACAATAACGGTTCGCGTAATATATTGTAAAAAAAAAAAAAGTAAAAATCCTTTACGGCAGCGTTTGTTTTAAATTGACTCAAATTTATCACCAGGATGTGACGTCGGACTGGAGTTGTTTATGCAGTGAGGGGTCGAATAAAATGAATGGCGAAGGGAAAAAAAAAAGGAATACGAGCTTACGGAAAGAAATAATTTCAAAATATAATGGCTTCATTTCGGTGGTTAAAATTATCGAAATAATTTATTTTCAAATGAAATGTTATTTGAGCAAAAAAAAAAAAAAAAGTAAGTTTTTTGCTTGGCTTGGTACGTTTTTGAAAATATTAATTTTTTACCCAGGTACCTACGAATGGGAGAGACGAGTACTGCTCGACATAAGTACACCTTCGTAATTCCGTAAGCATGAATAATTTCCTAGTTTAAAAATATTCAGCGCAGGCATCAGATGTGTTTCGTATTTTTTGACTTCCTAATAAAAATCGAAGGTTAAATAGGCACCTACCGTACATAAATAAGCGATGCCGGGATAAACTAACAAAAAGTTTAATACCGACGACAAATGAAATAGCCAAGAAATATTAGAGAAGAATATTTTTGCAAGGTTCATGGAGACAGAGCAGAGAGACAGGCAAGATCACGTTTGAAATTATTTAGATCAGATTATGGATCATGAACCAAAAAGTGATCTGCAGGTTAAACTAAAGATCAAAAATTTTGTGTTATGATCTTTAAGGTCAGACCATAAGATCATCATTTCGCAATGAAGTAATGATGGTAAGAACGATACTGAATTAACCACCAGGACTTAAGAATCAATTTTCAAAAAAAGGGGCCTACGTATAACAAGCAAGAACATAATTATTTTTGGCTCCCGATTTTGAGGGAAAAAAAATGAACATTTTCTGGTTGCTTGAACTGTTTTCAAAATCGGACCAATATAGGTGCCAACTTGGCCCTTTTTGAAGGACTGAGCCCCTCAATAATTTTGTGCATGTTAGTAAGTACATTTATACATCTTTTCGAGTAAAATAATTAAAAATTCGCTGTCTAGATTGAATGTGAGCCAAAAAATTTAGAAATTTTGTATTCAGCCCTCCAATAATTTACCAAGTTGGAGCCACTGCACTGATAATTGTGTAAGTGGAACAAAAAATTATTGAAAATAAATTTTTCATAAAAAACTCGAATCAATTTCAAAAGAAAAAAATAAATATAAACATAAAAATTCTCCAAAAAAAGAGAAATAACCCTTTTAAAATTTCTCCAGCATGATATAGGGAATAGAATTAATTCTTACATTAGCGGCAATTTTAGTCCAAAACCAACAATTTTTTAAAGAAAGATAACTCAAAAACTATTGCATGGATTCTAAAAAAAATTAAATATTATCACCCTGGGGACACCCTCCATAATTTACAAAAATGTTTATGAAAATGAATGGCCATAGTAAGAAGTTATGCTGTAACAAACTATCAGCCAGCCTTTTGTCCACATTGATACAAATTAACACGCATTCAATGGGGATTTCCTATGGTTCATATGCATCACCCTGTATGGCCTAACAGATAAGATACAAAGCACTGGATACAAGAGGCCAACTAAATAGTATATTGTGTGACAAGTGCGTAATGTGAGCTATTTTTTTTACAATGTATGAAGAATATTAAAAAATTGTATGGAAATTATTTAAATTTTATCCTCTTTCGATCATTACAAACCCTAGCTCTCTAACTTAATTAGAGGCTGAGGAATCATTTGAGATGTTTTCTTAAAAATTCAAATGTTGTATTCCATCGGAGTGGCAGCTTGGCGAATAATTTTTCAGGCAATAATATAAATAGTAGCACCAAAATGTTTATATGTTTGAATATTTTACACCCTGTCACGTAGGATTGGGATGTGCAACAGCATGCGTAAAGTACTTTACACACTCTCTCGCAGAATTTGGTTGCGTAAGAGATTGTAAAATTATTGTCTACTTCACAGACCAAAAATTTGTTCATTTACATTCGCTATACATGAATGTGAAACTCGTTTTTTGTGCACGTGTTGCAATTTTGTAATTTTTCAACTTTAGCAGGCTAAAGCCCGAATGCAAAAATGATAAGTAAGTTGTGGGGACTCACCTGTATGAAGGATAGGGACTCGGACCTCTTGACAACAGTCGTCGCCCCAAAGGGCAGGCAAATATTCGTCCTCGTCACGTAAAACATACATAAATTACATTCAATCGTAATTACCTGAATGTACTTGCAGGTAATGTACAAGTACCAAATTGCGACATATCTCAACAATAGAATGATGTCACAATCCATACACGAACCGGCCAACCATCTCTTATCACAATAGGGGATGATGTAACCGGGCTGTTCTCACTAACGTACGTATTCTTTACATACGTGTGTTTGTGTGCGTGTAAATAAGCCAGTATATAAACCGTCCGAACTGGCTCTAAAATCGCCAGTGTTCGCCTTGGTTTTGGCTTACCCATATGTAATATATGAAGTGGCTGAACACGTTTAAATTCTGTTGAATTTACCTTCTGGTGAGAATACTTTCTCACAACAAGGTATTCCACATAAGTAATTCTTACATTTTTTCCGTTATCAATTACCTATACCTTTACATTAACGTAAATTTTATCGATATAACTTGGTTGAGTTAAGTAATTCTTAAGTCAAGCTGTCGATACTTAAGTATCGTTCTTGAATTCCTGGCCAAAGGTTAGCTTTGTAAGTTTGTTTTACTGCGAATACAAATCAACGCAGCAACCAAATTTGTGATTCTGCAACAGATAATTTCAACAGTGCTCCCGCTTATCCCATACAGAAAACATTTTAGAGGCAGATTGACAACAGTACCACCGTAACAAAAAACCTCATAATAGCCAACCAACCTTCAAAAAAAATTTAAATGTTGAATACGATTTTTTTCAGTGGAAAATTCTGATTTCAAATCAAGATCACGAAAATTTGAAATTGAAAGTTTGTAGATGTGATCAAAAATTATATTACGTGTATTGTTTTTCAATCTTTAAAAAAAAATATTATGTCCATTTTTGGGATAAAGCTCCTCTATACGAGCATTAACCCTGGGCGAGGAACTCGCCTCCTCACAGGAACAGAGTCTACCGACATGACTCCAGGAGAATAGAATATCGCGGCGAAGCAAGGAGACAACTGTCGAATGGAGGGGAGCGAAAATAGAGGGGAGATATGAGGTCGTCGGTGTAGAGTGGCTCGTGGTTCTTGGAGACTGGAGCTCCTCGATTTGGCGAATGGAATGACGTCATTATTTTTGTCAGATTAATGGGGGCAGAGGCTCACTATACCGATACTATCTTACCTTCAGCGGCGCTATGGCTGATGGTGCGGCAAAAAAATTGGAAAGAGCTCCTTTTTTTAATCTCTGAGAGTAATATGGACTAACACAATTTAATAATAACTAAGGGTTCTTAAGGTTGCAGTGAAAATCCAAAATATTTGCCTATTTCTTCAGATTCGATGTAAATGTTGAGTGAAAGAGAAGAGGAGAAGAGGACCTTTGTCGTTCATTGCAGTGAGTATTGTTGCTCTAAGAGTACATAGGTACCGTAGTCAAATTACAATTCCGAAGTAAATTTCTGCACGTAAAGGCGTAAAGCTTTTACGCTTTTAGTATTCAGCTCCTTCATCGTTGAAAACTGAACATTGCGTGTTTATAACATAATATACGCCGTTTTTATTTGTCTCTTACGGCGTACGATTTGCTATTGAAGTTGGAAGTTGGGTGGAGGGCTTTTCAGGAAACACCTCGCATCGTGTACCTAATGTGTATTTATAAATGGGAAAAATGAGATCCGTTTGAATATTACATGCGTTCAGCAAACGAGCTCATAAGATACGACCTTCGGATCTCATTTTGTTTTGATTTTGAATGTTTGATTTCTCCAGCAAAATGGTATGGAGGGAGCAGTTTCAGCATCATACCTATTGTTTTTCTAGGATTCAGTGTTTGGTGTTCTCGCTTTTGTTCGGTTTCCCTACCCCACAATTAGGAAAACATATTTTCGGTTGAGAATTTCATTTTATTTGATAAGCATCCCAGAAGTTTTCTTCATTTGTTATTCCACATACGTTTTCTACCTTTTTAAATCATAAATTTGCGAAAAGATTTGGAAATCGAAAAGAGCTTGCAAATTGTACAGTGAAAAAGTTGCAGATTTCAAATACCTATTTTAAGGCGTCGAGTGTTTTGTTTTTCGCGAATGTTAGGACTATAGGTATGAAATTTTAGGTGAAATGTATCGAAGAATTATATACCTACACCCACAATATTCGTAAACTGATGCGAATATTTGTTAGGAAACTTTTCAGTTCAGGTGACTACCGAAAAATTATTACCATAATATGATTGAGTTGTAATTTAGATTCTTTTCTCGCCGCGTAGCATCTATATTCTGTACCATACTTATCTAGGGCGAAGGCTTATCGAAAGTTTTCGTACCTATTAATGACAACTTTGCTGGCAACTGTACCTCACTCGTAGGCAGCTATTAGGTTTCTTGAATATTTATAGCTGGAAAAAAGATTAATATCGTTCAAGGTTAAAGAGGAGTTACAAATTTCATTGCGACTGTTTGCTGACTGAGGCACGGCAGAAAAGAAAATAAGTAAATAATGGAAATACTAGAATGTGAAAACGTGATACAGTGAAAGGAGAGGAGGACGAAACAAAACGAAATACTCGCTATACGATCTAAAAAATAACCAAGCTTTCATTTATCATACGCGATTCAAAACTTTATTGCGGGTCACATTTCATACAAGTTAGGTAAGTAATGGGTATCTGTATGTATATACCTATAGGTAGGTAAGTTACCTACTTTAATACGAGCGTTTGTTATCTTTCACCTCCGTTCTTTATGGACGCAATAAGAAAAATTGCTCACGTTTATCCACTTTTTTTGAGTTCACCTACACTATTCCGACAATTTCTCTCACTTAATTTTTGTCCAAAAAAATTATCGTGGTTCATTCCAGAAAAATATATCGTATCAAAAATAATTCTTGAAAAATGATATTACTGAAAGATACTACTCTTGAAATGTCGCAGAGAGTCGTCCAGGACATATCTATAAAGGCTCGAGTTTCATTTCTCATTAACATATAATAAATGTATGAGGCAACCAAAATTATTCAACGAAAATTGAAAATTAATTCGTCAAAATTATTTCGCTGATATTTTTCCTCATATTCGATTTGCATGCCTCACTACACACGCGGCCACACACATAAAAAATTTTTGTTGCTTCTGCCAAAACAACAAATTCTACAGTGTTACCCATATTCCAGCAAAAATTGAGGGCTGACGCAGGCCGCAGCGGTGCGGCGCCTTAAGGCTTGTACAATAAAACACCTAGGCCTATATTCACAAATGTCACTTTGACCTCCTCTCACATAAATTTCACTTTAAATAAGTTTTCTGCACAATTTTGTACTTATAATTGTGGGAACATTGTATCTCATATGAGAGTTCCAATGTAAAAATAAAATGTTACCACACTCTTAAATACAAAATTGTGCCTTTAGGTGTTCAGGCGGCACGGGGATTCGAACCTGTACCGGCTGAACACCTAAAACCTCCCTCGTTCACCGTCACAAGTCAGCACTGTACTCACTCAGCCACGGTGCTGGGTGATGGTGTTCGAAGGAGTAGCGTATTTATATGTGCCGACGTAGTGTGGCGGCTGCCACACCACTCCCCCCTCAATATAGCGGAGCGTAAATATGGTTACCTATACGGAGGTGCCTAGGTAGGGATGTACACTGGAACGTGGTGAGCCCCCCCTCCATCACTGCTCTGGGGCATACGCCCACCAGTGCCATCACACACAGAAATGGCGGTGCGACGCACCACAGTTACAGTCGGTTCTACTAGTGTCCGAGAGATGGCGTGAATAACCATCTCCCGGATCACGTCGAGGTCACCACTTTAGGTGTTCAGGCGGCACAGGGATTCGAACCCATACCGGCTGAACACCTAAAACCTCCCTCATTCACCGTTACAAAAGTCAGCACCTTACTCACTCGGCCACGGTGCCGGGTGATTGTGTTCGAAGGAGTAGCGTATTTATATGTCTGGACATAGTGTGGCAGCCGCCACAGTGCCAAAGTCATTTTCAAGTGAACTTTAAGTGAAGAGAGGTTAAAGTGACGTTTATGAATATGGGCCCTACTGATCCTTCATTCTACCGCTACAAACTAAACCACAGTGCGTACGCAACTATACTGGTTGTTTCATTCCATCGTCACAGATTTTTGACAAGTGTCTTTGGTTTCAACAAGGAAATAGCTCATGATGTTATCACATGAGATTTAGGTTTCTTATCAGTATTATTATGAGAGTATTTTTCGTGTCCAGCTGTCCGAATGTGGTCTAATTGCAAATTTGTAATTCATAAGTACAGCGGGATTCCTTTTTCCTACTTTCGTGTAGCAAGTATAATAATATTTTGTTGTGCGGATACTTTAGCTTTTTTAGAGCTTTGTGGATAATTTAATGCTCTGTAGTCAAAAGGAAACTCACACTCAGTCAGTCAGTCATCTGCAGAGTGCTATTCCGCTAATGTTTAAGTTACATTTGATTTTCACCGGCATATTAGTAACACCAAGGGAATAGTCCCCCTAAAAGTTTTTAGGTTTGCACTTTTATCAAACTTCTTGCCTGTCAAACACAGCTAATATAATTTATACATTAACAATATAAAAAAACCCATCTCACTCAATAACTCACCACATCATGAAATTTGTAATGAAAAAAATAGAGACAATCTTTCACCTTTTCGTGTCTGAATGTTAGAATAGACAGCAAAAAAATTCACAGATAATTTAGGATACAATCTCGAAATCTTTCAGCTGAAGAAGTACGACTTAACCATACACAAAACAGTGTAAATATTCTCGATATATGAAACGTACCCAAATAAAAAATACATGGGATGAAATAATGAGCAATTTCATTGTTGAATCCAAAGACATTCGTGGATTTGTGTCACACAAATCGTCAGATTACTAAAATTTTATTAAAGCACTTATCCAATGAAAGAAAGTTTCACTTTTAAACGGTTACCAACTATCCAGAATGATAATTTAAAAGGGATGTAGCAAAAGGCTTTTTTTGAGAGGGGAGAAAAATAAAAATTTCCAACTAAAATTTTTGAAATTACCAACTGTTAAAAAAAAGCAAAAAAAAAAACCTAACACACTCGTTTGTCATGTCCTTTTTTTTTCTCATAGGCATAATTTTTCCAACTAATAAACAACTTGTACAATTTTGCTAACTGACCAAAACTTTTAGGGGAACCCTCCCCATCTCCCTTTAGCTACGTCCCTGTAATTTAAACTTTCATCAAAGAATCATGTATTTTTTTTCAAACATTTTATTTAAATAAAAAATTTTAATTTTGAAATTTACTTTTGTAAGGCACGGTGAAAGATAGCACCTACTCATAGTTTTTTATTTTACATCAAATTTTTAACTCATTAAAAAAAATTGATACTTTGGAACTTTTGTATGAAATTTTGACTCAGAACCGGATAGTTTTCTTATTTCATGGAAAAAGAATCACGATATGTGTGTTCAATATAACAAAATGTGTTACTGCTACCGGAATGCAAGTTCTGTTGAAAGCTATAAATAAACTCTCACTTTTCTTTGGGTATCAGTTTTATTCTGAAGTGAAAAAATTTGAAATATTGGTATTTCTGCGATGGCAACTTTGCCTATGATTGATTGATAAACTCAAAACAATTAGACTAAGTACCAATCAACATTTATTCAATAACAGATTCTAACGTAACAAAGTAGAGATTATACTATCAGTTGTGGACTCGCCTATTGAGCCCCTTAACAATTAATGGTTACAAGAGACTGTGCAACTAAAATAGTTACCAGAGATGGTTATTAAAGAAGATGACTGTCCAAAAGTTCTTCATGAAGTGAAGTTTACATTTCATCTATTCTAATTATATTAGCGATGGATTTACAAACAGATGAATACAAAATAATGGTGAGAGATCAATGATGTCATGATTGGCCAATGAGATGATTGCTTATCCTCCTACTAATTATGCGGCTAGGTCTAGATAGGTTTTTTAGAAGGTTTGAGAAAATTTCAGGAAGGTATAGGTATTGTTTTGGGTGATTCATATCTTCTCTCTTTTAATAGTAAATTGTCAATGCATTCGGCAGTCAAGTAAAAGTTATGATAGATGTGGTTATGAATGTGCGAGTGAGAGAGTTATATTGTATGATGTAATAACATTCCTATGTGGTGTCTGTATTCTGTTTACTGCATTTTATCATTATATAATTGTAAGGGTGAATGACAATTGACTGATGTGACGATATATGAATATGAGTGTTGAGAAGCAGAAATATATCATTACAATTTTAAATTGAAAATTTTTTTTGAAAAGAATGGTACACTCTTGATACCAGTAATGTTCCAAATTAACTTTCTGAAGAATGACATTTCTTTTTTTTAGAGTATCTAGATGCAGAAAAAAACATTTTTCAGATTCTTTTGTGTTCTAAAACATTTATAATTGTAGGTAGAATATGTTGGAATTTTTTTAATATTTATCAAAGTTTTTTGAAAGTAGGTACACAACGTATCTACATCCTTGTCTAAGAAAATTTCGTATAATTTTGGTGGACCTCCCTGAAACCGCGCCTGACTGTGTAATTGTTGAAGTTTATTCACCTATGTAGGTATTAGATAGGTACCTACCTAGCAAGTATGCAAACATTCTACAGTTTGTTCATAATAAGTCTGTTTGGGGGACGAATTCTTCACAGATTCTATGGAATTTGTAGTGCTATTCTACTACATAAACAATTATTATTGCCTTGAAGATTATTTATTAGGTAGAATATGGCACCTCAAATTTTACAGAATATGTACAGAATTCGTCTCGCTGAACAGACCTAATTTCCTCAAGTTTTGCGTATGGTCTTACTCTTATATGCTACCAACTGGCGTAATTTTTAAACATAAAAACCTAATATTATAAATAATTTCCACTGATATGCTATGCCAGTTCTTAGGTAAAGAATTCTGAAATATGGAGAAGATAAAAAATTTATCGTTTTATTACTCAAAAAATAATCTGACCCGTATTTAAATACTTAGGTACCTATTTCTTACATTTTTACAGCAAGTGATGTTTTTGAAATATAAATTTTGTGGCATGATTCTGTATTTCTTATGTGATACCTACTTAGTGAATACCTATTTAAGTATCTTTCTTGCATTCAACCCTCAGCGCAGGTCCAGGTACTGCAATAATGGCATTTATCTTGGTCTTGCAAAAAGAGCAAGACAATACCTACTATGTATATCATCAGACTAACATCAATCTGTTTTTTTATCATTGTCTGCCTCTCCATCTTGTAACTGGTCCTTGGCCTGTTCATTGACACCGATGTACCATTATGTCTGGATAGCACGATTAACGTAACACTAAAATAAGTTCAAACGTCTTAAGAAATTATTAGTTATTAAAAAAATAACAATCGTCCTCTATCAGATACATATAACCTAGTTGGGTCGTCGACGAGTAACTCCGAATTTACAAATTTTTTATTGAAACCGATTCCATTTGGTACGATGAAGAAAAATTTATTGTTAAATTGGTAAGCGAATGTAAAAGCAATAACAATTTCTATCGATAAAATGGAATCCATGGTGCGTGGCCGTCTTTCCGCAGCAGTAAATTTATATTTTTCTTTATCCTCTGGCCTCGTCTACAGAACCCTCTCGTATTATTGTATGAGGGGAAAAAATGAAGAAAATGTCGAAAAAGTTCCGAATAATTCCAAAAAAAAAAAAAAAAAAAAAAAAGGAAAAAAGGCTTAAATATAATAACAATATATCCCACAGCGAAAATCAATAGAACTTTTTACGATGATACCTAACTTTTTTCTTGTTCGTGTTTGTTTGTTAGGATGATTTTCTTTTTTCTACAGCTATAAAATATAACATTTTTACCTCTTTGACATTTTTTCGTCTTTTTTTTTCACATTTTAGACGGAAAGTTTAACGCTTCCTTTGGCGACGAATTCCAATTCTTAATGAAAAAGAATAAAATGAAATGTTTAGTCCATTTTCGTATATTTTCATTAAAAGTTATATTACACATTATAGGGTACTGCCTATACTTAGTACATACGTTTTAAAATTAATGGTAACTACATTTTTATTAATCTTCGATATACTTAATGGGGAAGAAAATTCTCGCACGAAATATTTTTTTATCATTTCGTCCTCTAGATAAATTCCATTATAATGAAAATAATCTCTAGGATTGCATATTGTAAAAAACCTCGCGTTCTGTTTTCGTGATAACGTTAAAAATGCCATTGTCACCTTATTCACTGTACCTACTTACATATTCGTCTTATAAATTTTTTTGAATTCGGTCACATTTATACCTTATGAAGTGCTCAATTTAGTTTTCTTTACTGTATCGATATACTTCATATATCATTACACCAGTAAACTGTCATCCACCCCGTATAATACATTCTATTAAATCATGTGAACATAACTTAAACGCCACACAGGAATGCAATATCACCGTACTCTATCACTCTTTCACTAGCACACACATTCCTGACACGCGCCATACTCATCTACAACCTTCAGAAAGTCGTACCAGATTTGCTGACATATCATCATCATCACCTTCTAGATACTCATCCAGAATTATCTAGAACTACAACTTTGTATAAACTGAATAATTAGAGTAAGATCATTCATCATCTTATTGGTCAAATATGATATCATCTCATAATGGTCATCTCACACCACCATCATTTCACACTGCGTATTCATCCACTATCGAATTCGTGGTTAACAATTAATTATCCAAATTTAGTGGCACCTCACTTGTATTGTAATCAACAAGTGTTAAGGGGCTCGATCGTCTGAGTCTGCAGTGTCAAACCAGAAATAGTAATTGTAGTACGCAAATGTTTCTTTGAAGTCATTAAAGTGTATTGTAATTTTGTTTAAGCGTTTTTAGTATATCAGTCATTTTCAGTCTAAAAATACCATCACATTTACCCCAAAAAATTTTTTTTTCCTAAAATAAAACAGACTTCAAAAAAAAATGCACTAAAAAAGAAAAATAATTATTTTAAAATTTCTCAAACAAAATCTAGGTCTAGGGACTTGAATTATTGAAGTAAGCACTCTATTCCGTTACCATGAAGACTTTATACGTCAATTCTTTCTAATTTTATGACAAAACTTTTGAATTAGCTCCAACTTAAATAATTCAAGTCCCTAGATTTAGATCTTACTACAGAAATTTTAAAATAATTATTTTTCTTTTAGAGCAATTTTTATTGTATTTTTAAGTTGGTTTTATTTTATTGAAAAATTTATTTATTTACCATAATGCTTTTTCATTCTATTTTAATTTCAGCTGATTTTACTGCAGAAATTTTAAAAGAAATATTTTTTTCTTTTTAAAGCATTTTTATTTATTTTTTGCTGTATTTTTCTTTTCTATTTGAAAAATTTTTCAATGAATTTTCGATTCGGCAATATTACTTTGAAATTGAATGTTTTTTATTTAAAAACAACCCAAAAACTATCTGTTGTGTTTGTTATCCCGGATAGTTGTGAACAAACACACAAAATAAATACTTGTTTTTATCAAACAATATTTAATATATAATTATTGTCACAGTAATTTGCGGTAAACACTTCGTCACAATAAATTCTTATACTTAAATAACTTCGCTCACTTAGCGGATAATCGTACGTAAACACATATATGTATATTAAGATTCTATCTATCGTCGTCTCACCTCTGCATAGGGTGGACTGCTAACTTGGCGGTGTCTGGGAACACCTACAGACTTTAGAGTTCAATGTAGTAGAACTACCTCGAAACTCTTCAGAAAGGCAAGTGAAGTTTTGGTGTAAATTGATTTACCAAGTGACTTCTTTTTGTGCCTAATATTGTTTACTTTCGCAAAAGGGTACCTCAGGTACATACCTAAATAGTGCTGACAATTATGCTGATAAATTGTATGTCTGCATAATTGTTAGCTCTTGTTAATTAGGTTACTAACGGAGGTAACGGTGAATATTTAGAGGAAATATTCGCCGTTAATTGTTGCGGAGTATTTAGGTCAGCGAATATGTTCGTCTGTCTAAATACAATGGAACACTATCTCATCGATTTAAAAAAAAAATTAATAGGACCATCGTGGGATCATCCACTATCATTTAAAAAAAAAGTTCATCAAAATCGTTGTTCGGGTTGCGAAGTTATGCTGGAACGAACATAAAAAAAATATATACGTGGATCGAATTGATAACCCCCTCCTTTCTTTGGAGTCGGTTAAAAATGTAGAATGATATGTGTGTAACTCCACGCAACTGTTGAGAATCTTCGATATTCTGGTGCGATATTCAAGAAAATAACACTAGGCGTAATCTATCAGGCGTGAAAAAAAAAAGGAGAAAAAAATTTAAAATCTAAAAATTATCGGATGAAGAGAGTTATAGGTATAGCACTATTGGGGAAGATATATAAGGTAATAGGCTGGAAAAGGTACCCTTCGGTAACTTTCGACGATTTACGTCAACATATTATATGAGACGAAACGATGCGAAAATAGTTCCAAATACTTGAGAACCACATTCTTCTTTCTTTCTTTCCTTTCGTTCCAACACATTTATTCAAAAAGCAAAAAGAGACTTTGCAAAAGAAATTTCGCCAGTGAGCTGGGTAGTGCTTCAGAAGTTTATTTCGCATGTAGTAATTGTCGAGAAAGGTGACAAGAAGTGGTGGAGTTTTTGGGAGGAGAAAGGGTATGGGTATACGCTCGTAGCTGTAGCTAAAAGTTCCTCCTCAGCAAAATACATGTTTATTTTCAATCGGAATATGGTATAGTATAGGTATATAATAATAAGTTAAACCTAATATAAAAATACTATCTTGATATACCTAATTCAAATGTCTTCGGGTCGAATATAGTGATGAGCAAAATTGGTCTTTGTCTTGATCAGGCACGTTTTTTTTGTGACCTAAAGCCAAAGAGACTGATTATACAAAACGGACTATGGCTCAACCGTTCGAGACCAACACCGAAAGCAAATACTGAAATAAACATTTGCAGATTTCGTATGAATGCATCGATTCGGCTCATTGAAAACGAATTTTAAATTTTAATTCGACATTCGAATTAATTAAACGGTGAAATTTTGAAGAACTTCGCACGTGTGTTTTGTACAATATACACCAATCGTCGCAGCATGCAGAGAATACCAAAAAAACGTCGTACCTTCAACAATTTCAGTTTTCCGTGTAATGCGAGAAGTATCTTTCCGCATATTTCAGACGCACGGTGGTGCCCTACGATAGTCTACTTTGCGGGAAGTATTTTACTGCGCAGAGGCTACAATACCAGCGTTTTTACTTATGTAAATTGCAGCTAACTCAATTTAGCCTATTTTACAGGCTATAAAACTTCAACATTCATTAGATTTATAGTAGGTGTAACGTATATTTTCGTCTATTTTTAGAAATGACGAACATATTCGTTCACACATTTTCGAATACCAAAAACGTAGATATTTATCAACAATAATAATCCTATAACTCTTTATAAACAACCACTAAATTACCAGTATTTGATTTTATGAATATAGATATACTTTCTGTATATTCATGACCTAATTGTGCCTGTCTCTCGAGTACTTGATGAGTCAGCACAACCCTATA
Organism: Ericerus pela; assembly: GCA_011428145.1. Taxonomy (NCBI): domain Eukaryota; kingdom Metazoa; phylum Arthropoda; class Insecta; order Hemiptera; family Coccidae; genus Ericerus; species Ericerus pela. The sequence continues at coordinate 643,763 of WOFM01000621.1, forward strand.
ATAACAACACCCTACCTCACTTTACCTATCCGACACGTACGTTTTTGTACCCTGAACGAGTATATAATCCCTCGAGTCAGTGAAATAAGACACAGTTCCTCGACAGCTACTTCTAAGTACCTGGAACCTCTCTAGTAGAAGTCTCTAGTGAACAGATAGTCTTGCTTGTTGAATTGTGATTGTATATGTATAAATATTAACGTATGTTTATGTACTGTGATGTACGAATTATTATTTTATTAAATGTGTAATATTCTCGAGTCTCTAACAAATGTTAAGGTCCACAATAGTCTGTGGATGATAAACTTGAATCTATTCTAAGAAGTATTACTGCTCTTCAAGTACGTGATATTTCGTGTATGGTGTAACACTGAAAGTGGTTCTAATTAGGTACATTACCACCTCGTTTGGCCGTTACATTATTGGCGCCCAACTGGTCTGCTATTGCGAATCGAACTCTCGCTCTAGTACCTACTCAACGGAATTGCTGAATCCAAGCTGCTGTTTCAGTTCCTCTGGTTCGAAGTACTTTGCTCTAACCTTGAAAACTCTAGTTAAGTACTCAATGAGAAAAGTGTAAGGCGCGCTCTTGAGGAAAGGAAGTAAAGGTTATCTGTGAGTGGAAAAAAACCAGTAGTGAAAAGAAAAAACCGAACTTCAAAACCAACCAAGGATATTTATAATACAAAAATAAAAACAGGTGTATTTACAAGGAATCAAGGTGAAGATTTCGGCGATGAAAATCGGCAACGGATCCATCAAGCTCCTGTTCAAACAAAAGAAAAAAGTAACAATTAATATTAATTATAATTCGTGTCCCTCCCTTAAATATAAGAAGTGTTAAATAATTATAAGTCGCAAAAAAATTTTTTTTTGTGAATGAAACTTGGGAAGATTTATTTGAACCCAATACCACAAAAACAAATTTAAGTTGTCTTATTGAAGCTAAAAATTTCAAACTAATCAATATATGTCAAAATTTAAATATCGAAGTTGATAAAAAATATTTTTCTCGTATAAAAACCCAAGAGGATATCCTATTATATTAAAAATTAAATCTAGTAAAGAAATACAAAAATTATTAACTCCTGAAAATATAAAAATAATTTTACAAACAACACGAAAACCTCGTGAACAAATCCCTGAATTAGAAAACCCCATTATAAGAAAATACTTTGATCCTCCCACTATGTCAACGCCACTTTTGGAAGATTTGGATAATCCCACACTATTTCCGAGAGTCAGGTCAGCAATCAACCTTGGCAATATTACTGAGTGCTTAGAAAAATCTGACGAAGATTTTCTCAGCCCAGAACTTGAAACTAGAATATTAGAAAATTTTATTCCCCCTGTAGAAAATAAAATGTCAGGAAAGGCTGCAGTAAACATCAGACCTTCCCTATATGGGCACACCCCAACCGAAGATATCGTGTCATTTTTAATTGGATTTGAAAATGAGGTGGAATCATTCAATTGGAATGCCAATATGAAATTCAAAAAAATAAGAATTGCATTTTCGGGCCTCGCTAAACAAATGTTTGAAGATAGAATTCAAGCAAACCCCGAATGTAACAATTAGCAAAATACAAAACAAAAAATTTTAGAAGTCTTTACTAGGACTAAACCCCAATTACGCGAAATACTGTACCAAAGAAATTATAATGGCGAAGCTGATTTCCCTGCGTACATTATGTTCGTGAAAAGAATTCTAAATCAAATTGAACCTGATATCTATGAAGAAAAAATAATCGAAAAAATAATGCCAAACCTTGCCGAAAAAGAAAGAGTATTTCTAATTAAAAAGGAACCTAAAACAATTCAAGAACTTGATAAGGCCTTCTCTAAATATTTAGAATTCAAAGATAAAGTATTTGGACATTCAGATCCCCTCTTAAGGAAAAAAATCGATCAACTCGAATAAACTATTGAAGAACTAAAAGCTGGAAAAACAGATAAGAAAACTGACAAAAATGTAAATTTAGTAATCACACCCGATCCAGTCTGGAAAGCTGAGATGGAAAAAAATGAGCGCTGCAATAGCGAACATTTCAAAATCTCAGGAATCCAGAAAAAATAAAAATCCTCAAAATAAAAATAATAATAATGAACAAAATAATTATAATCAAAATCAAAATCAAAATCAAAATCAAAATCAAAATAGGAATAATAATAAATAAATAATAAGATATAATATAAGAATATAATAATAATAATAATAATAATAATAATAATAATAATAAAAATATAATAATAATAATAATAATAATAATAAGAATAATAATAATAAATAATAATTTATGGTAATTGGACCAGAACCAAACTGGAACGAAACAACCAAAATAGATTGGAATAATAATCACAAACTTTAATCCTAATTATAAAGCAGAAATTTTAATTCAAATTTTCGTAGAAATAATTTTTTTAGAAATAATGGATACTATTCCAACAGAATCCCAAACTGGAACCAGCTTGGCCTTCCAAATTGGAATAATGCCCCAGCATGGGCTGGTATCTCATTTAATACTCCCCAAAACCTCCCTTATGTAGCGCAAACACTCAATGATTGCCCCACCGGCACCATTGATGGCAGTCCCACAACAACAAAATTACCTCCAAACATCAAACCCCCAGGCCTGCCAAAATAATGCTCAAAAAAGTAAGTGCCCCCCTTAAAGGTGATTCGTCAGCTGTAAGGGATGTCTTGAACAAAGAATCGAAACAGGTTAACAATGTTAGTGAGGAGAAATTTCAAAATAAAGGATACTGCAGAACCCAATGTAAATTTCACCTCCCTTTTGCCATTTGTGGTAAACAAATACTTAGCCCAGGTTCCGAACAGACACTTATTGATGAAAAAGTTTTAAAGAAAGTCAATTTTACAGAACAAATTCTACCAACAAAAATAAGATTTTGTGGTGCGGATAGTCAACCTCTTAAGGTCATAGGAGTAACCAATGTGATTTTTTCCATTGATCATTGCATTTAACCACATCCTACTTTCATTGTCCGAAATTTAGTAGAACCGGTCATATTGG